>JAVYIG010000946.1:0-414380 GCA_035222895.1 Strongylocentrotus droebachiensis | reverse complement strand
GGGGGTAATTGTATGGGGTAGTTGTCCGGGGGGGGTAGTCGTCCGGTAGTATTCTGGGGGTGGTTGCCCTGGGGTAGTTGTCCTAGGGGTTTGTTGACTGGGGGTAGTTGTCCGGGGTAAGTTGTCCGGGGGTAGTTGTCCTAGGTGGTAGTAGTCTGGGGTAGTTGTCCGGGGTAGTTGTCGTAGGGGGTAGCTGTCTGAGGGGTAGTCGTCCTAGGGTGGTTATCTGGGGGTGGATGTCCGGATAACTCCTGAACACCTGTTTTACGCTGCAGTGGTAATTCCACTATAATTCTCATCCGCCTAAGTTAATTGTCCTGATGAATTGGATGTCCTGCATGATTTGGATATGGTTCATAATTTGAATCACATTCCACTAGCTAGATAGCTAGCCTTATAATTAAGGATGATCTAATTGTGATCGCCCTTTGCGGGGACAAGGATCCATTTGTATAGAGGCATCACCCCCCCCCCCCCTCCCCCCCCCCCCCCCATCAGTGCTTTAGACTGAGTAGGCCTAGGCGTATGCATTTCCCTTTGAAAACACGTACCCCCTATATCTCTATTTTGTAAAGTAAAGGCCGGATTTTGTAAAGGAACCCCCCCCCCCCCCCTCCATCTCTGGTTTGTATAAGTCAATACGGGCCGGACTTTGTTGCGTGAAAAATATACCTCTTTAGTTGGGGTGGGGGGGGGGGGGGCTCACCCCGTCCTAGGCAATCTGCTGCATGGAGCTGCTGCATGCTGGTGAAACCTAAACTCACCTAGAGCACCGTAAACCAGACCCACTCCAATTCAAGGAATTCCAGCAGGGAAGGCCATGCACTCTTATACATGCAGGAAAAGCCCTGGACCTTAAATACCATGATATCTACCAGTTCTCTAACCAATCGCTATTACCATGCTGGATGCTTATAAAGCATTTGACAGTGTTTGGCAGAAAGGTCTCCTGGCAATGATAGCAGTAACGTACATACGCCCGTCCCCAGCTCTGCTCCACACCTTTGCACAATTATATACAACAGCTGCTCATGCATGCAAGCAAGATGTTCTGGGACCATTCCGTAGGTCCTTCTTTTCATGTCCTACAAGGTGTTTAGGCAAGGTGTATTCAATAGCGTAATGAGCAAAAACGTTTGGGGGATAGGGAAAAAATACCGCATAACCACCAGTGTCATGTCACATGCCGACCCACGGAACGTTAGTTCAAAGAGGGGAAGGGGGCTCCCGGAGGCTCAGGGGTTTTAGGCATTAAATAATTAACGGTCAGATGAGCATCCAGGGGCTGCTTAGGATCCTTGGTGGGCTTCCCTGGGCAGAGCCCCTGAAGTTCACGGGTTTCAGGCTTTTAATTACGGTCAGATGAGCATATTTTGATTCATGAGGCAATTATTTTTGCAAAGCCTGCCCAACCAATTATGTACAGCTGCTCTAGCTTCGACAAGCGATAATGTAAGCTTGGTTGAGCTGAGGGCATTAGCAGACAAAATTGTTGAAGTTGCTGGTCCGCCTACTATTTCCCATGTCTTACTTAAAGCAGTACCAGCACAAACCAAGGCTTGCGCCACCCCCAATTACTCCAGAAAAGTACAGCCACTTTCTACCCAAGTAGCGGCTAACTGCGCATTGCTGCTCATGTGCAAGCCTTAATTAACTTGTTCTCGTACGGGAGGGACCGCAGAAGTCGCAGTCGACAGCGAGGCCCTAAGAATTCAGGCCATCGCCAGGCAGCTTCCCGGAACACGAGTTGAAATCAACAACATATGCTGGGACTGAATGTTGGTACCATTGGAAGCATGCATGGCTAACAAGCCCAGAAGTATGTGAGTCCTTGCTCATACTCTGCAGGAAGGAGCCGCCCGGGTTAATATGCCCAGGGAAACGGGCCCGCCAAGGAATAGCGGCGACTAATTCACTTGGCACCATTCAACCCAGTCGCCTTTTCTTTGTTCACGATAAACAAACAGGCACACGTTTCCTTGTTGATACTGGGGCCGAAGTTAGTTTCTTCCCTCAATCCATGTTAGGAAAATCTGATTATGTTATGTTAGTTGCAACAAAATAATATCCAACTGCAAGCTATTAACAAGTCACCCACTTTCAATTGGGGCAAAGGTACAACACTTGATCTTGGGTTGCGGCGAGTTTTTCGTTGGATTTTTGTTAATTGTCACGGATATACCTACACCGTACCTATCTGATTTCCTTGATAACTATGGACTACTAGTCGATATCAAACATCGACGGCTGATAGACACCACCACCACTCTTACAGTACAGGGATTCGGCACATACAGGGATCATTAGCCCGGTGTAAATGTCAAGCGAGATACTTCAGAGCGCTTCCACTCCCTTCTTCGTGAGTATATCCTGACATCACCCGGCCAGTATACGAGCACTCAGAAGTCAAGCATACAACCACCCACCATATCCAAACCTCGAGGCTCACCTGATTCAGCCCGCCCTCGTCGACTTGCTCCGGATCGGCAGCAGATTGTCAAGGCAGAGTTTGAACACATGCTTGAACTCGGCATTATCAGACAATCTGATAGCAACTGGTCGATTAAGTCCCTTGCACATGGTTCCGAAGAAGACACCAGGGGACTGGCGACCTTGTCAGATTGCATAATGCTTAATGCGCATACTATATTCCTGATAGATACCCTGTTCCTCATTTGCAAGATTTCTCTGCATCACTCAGTGGCAAGACAATCTTTTCAAAGATTGACCTCATCAGGGCATACCATCAGATCCAGGTCGAGCCTAGCGATATCCACAAAACAGCTATAACCATTCCTCTTAGATTATTTAAGTTTGTAAGGATGCCGTTTGGCCTCCGCAATGCAGCCCAGACATTCCAAAAAATTGATGGATGGTGTCACTCGCGGTCTTCGTGCAGTCTATGTTTATCTGGACGACATTCTGGTAGCTAGTTCTACCGAAGACAAACAGGAGACACATTTCCGTCTACTCTGTGACCGCCTGCAAGATCATTCTCAACCCCTCCAAGTGTCAGTTCGGAGTACCTTCACTGTCCTTTCTAGGGCATAAAGTTGACTCAGAAGGAATTCAGCCACTATAATAGTACGTGACAAGGTGAAGATGATCCGTGATTTTTCTATACCTACATCACTTACTAAACTACGAGACTTCCTCGAGCTGATCAATTTCTACAGACGTTTCATACCGCGGTGTGCAGAAGTACTCCATGCAACCTCTCACAGATATGTTGAAAAATAGATCGAAGAAGAACCAACCAATCACCCTAAAGAGCTAGAAGAAGAAATTTCTACTTTCGATCAATGTAAAGATCAGTTAGCTAACGCTATACAGTTCTAGTTCATCCTAGAATTTATGTTCCTCTATGCCTGTTGGTTGATGCATCCGACATCGGAGTCGGAGAACTATCCAACATCTACTAGAAGGACGCACATTTACCATCTACACTGATCACGAACCTCTCACCCTTGCTTTGAATTCAAAGCCGGACCGACACGCACCTCGTGAAATCCGCCAACTTGATTTCAAAGCTCATCCTCGGTCATAGATGTTGCAGGCCATTGCAAAGGATCGAGAGGATGCATAATGGTGAGGTACAATTAAGACTCCTCGCTTCAACTCAAGTCTATATCACTTCCAGCTGGTTCTCTACTATACTACCAGTAGACCCCTTGTTCCAATCAGACACGGCCAGCTATCTTTGACGCCCTCCACGGACTTTCCCATCCTGGAATCAGGGTCACTCAAACGGGACGTTTCGTTTGGCCGGGTATTAATCATTATATCAGGAAATGGGCCAGGACATGTCTCGAATACCAGAGATTAAAGGTTCATAAACACACAAAAGTTCCAGCGCACTTGGCACTTTTACTTGACCTGATGCACGTTTCGCCCATGTGCACATCGACCTTGTAAGGCTCGCTTCCGACATCAGAGGGTAATAACTCTCAATTTCTTACTTGTTTGGATCGTTACACCAGATTGCCAGAAGGATATCATTGCGGAAACTGTAGTCTGTAGCACGTACTTTTGTGGCCAGATGGGTATAGCGGTGTTTGGTGCTCCAACTACTCTTACTACAGACAGGGGTGGACAAATTGGGTCAGCACTCTTTCTTGCTCTCACTAATCTCCTTGGCACTAAACGCATTCGCACAAAAGCATACCATCCATCAGTCAATGGGCTTGTCGAGCGGTTTAATTCACAGGCAACTCGATCGATCAAAGCCTCTCTTAAGACGCATAACACATTCCGTTGGACTGAGGTACTTCCCTTGGCATAGCTAAGTATACGTACAGCTATGAAGTCTGATTTGGGATCAAGTTCCGCAGCAGAACTCGTCTTTGGTACTACGGTCCTGCTACCCACCCCAATTTGTGGCGCCTTCACAGACCAACTCTGCTGGCGATCCAGCTAATTATGCCCACAGACTGAAGAGACTGATGCGTGAATTACACCCCACCCCTACCCGCAAGCAACAAGCTACCCCTACATAGGTATACCCAGAATTGCATTCCTCATCCCATATCTTTTTTTAAGGTGGATGCAGTCAAGAAGCCCCTTCAACCTCCATACAGGGGGCCTTTTCGAGTCATTCAACGCTCTGACAAATTTTTTTTTTTTACTATTGATTACAATTGTAAACGTGAAACTATCAGTGTTGAGAGAATTAAAGCAGCTTTCATTGAGCAAGATCTCCCTGCTCAATCTACAAAGGATCTAGATCCACCTATCCATTGCCCTCAGCAATCCAACTCCACAGACTTGGCATTGGATCCTGCGCCGAGGCAGAACACTCCTGAAATTTGTAAGACCAGGTCTGGTCGTCAGGATAAGTGACCAGGAATGTACGTGGACTTTTTCAAAATCGGGTGAAGGATACTTAACCTATGTGTTTTCAACAGTATTATCTTCGTAATTTCAAGTCAATTACATATACATGCAGGCAGGCACGTACGCAGGGGGGTGGTTTTGGGGTTAAACCCCCCCCCCCCCTCGAGTTTTTTTCATGTGTATGTTTTATGTATGTTATTTTGGAAACCCCCCCCCCCCTTTGAGATTTGTTTTTTTTTTTTTTTTTTTATAAATTAAAAAAAAAAAAAAAAAAATTGTCAATGGGTTGACCTTAAAAAGGTGACCTTACCCCCCCCCCCCCCCCACAACTCGACAAAATGTCAAATTTTTAAAATTCAAGACCAAAAAAAAAAAAAAAAAAATGTCCTCTTACCCCCCCCCCCCCCCCTTTTGAGATTTTTTTTTTTTTTTATAAATTTAAAAAAAAAAAAAAGAAAATTGTCAATGGTTGACCTTAAAAAGGTGACCTTACCCCCCCACCCCCCCCCCAACTGGACAAAATGTCAAATTTTTAAAATTCAAGACCAAAAAAAAAAAAAAAAAGTGTCCTCTTACCCCCCCCCCCCCCCCCCCCCCCCCCCCCCCCCCCCCCCGCTTATTCAGCGGCTGGCTGAGTCGTTGCGAAATTTTGGCCCGATTTGAAACCCCCCCCCCCCCCCCTTGAAAAAAATCCTGCGTACGCCACTGCATGCAGGCATTTGTTGCTACTTTTCATTCCACAACAAATCTAGAGGGGAGCTACTGTAGTGACTTATTGACCTTAGAAAAACTTTACATTTGTAAATAATATTGTCTTGACTTGATTTGACTATTGTGTGGCTTGAAGTCTGGCCTGTATGTAATGTATGTATGTAATAATTTCGAATCATGTGAAAGAATATGTTTTGACTAATACGTGATAGTACAAATTTTGCCAGAAAACCGCACACTAATATTTATTGATATATTTGGTAAATTATTATATCTATCCGGATCGGATAGATATCGCGCACGTGTCGCGTAGTCCCATATACATCTCTACAGGGGCGTACGCAGGGGGGAGGGGGGGGGTTTGGGGGTTCAAACCCTCCCCCCCCCCCCCCCTTTGGTATTTTAATGTATGTAAACCCCCCCTAAAAAAACCTAACCCCCCCCCCCCCCCCCTTTGGCTTTTTTTTTTTTTTTTTTTTGTTATTATAGCGAGCGACTTTTCGGCCGGCTGAGTCGTTGCGACTTTTTTTAGACCTCCAAAAAAAAAAAAAAAAAAAAAGTGTCCGCTTACCCCTGCGTACGCCCCTGCATCTGTATGTGTATAGTGCTTGTAACTTTACCAAGACTGAGCCAAATTTCTTATCATTTTGATGATTGCAGAACCTTGCAGTTCACACCCGTATATAGATGATCAACCTTTTCTGATCGATTCCACAACGTTTCTTTTACAATGCAATCGCATGGCGAGAACTGGTCTTTACGTTTAAACATAATTATTAAAGATAACTTTAACACAAAACAGTTTGCACAATAATTCGAGTCTTTCCCTGCGCTGTTTTTGGAGTTGGTGCTATCTCCCTCCTGGACCGCTATCAGCAATAGTGCCAAAACACGTGCATACACGTATATCGATCTTCACACAACAGTAGGCCGCCTACCCCGGCGACCTATAAACGAAATCCATTTATGGAACTTCGGCAGACTACTCAGTAGGCGCACCGGAAGTAGTTTGGGATTGGGGCAAACATTCCAGGGGGCTCAAATTTCAGGGGCAGTTGCGTAATGAGCAAAAACGTTTAGGGGGGGAGAGGAAAAATCTGCATCCCACCACCTCTCACATGTTACATGCAGGCCCCCGCGGAACGTTTTTCAACGTGGAGTATAAACGATCGGTAAAGAGCGAAGTGAACGGAGCATTATTGGCGTGGGGTGCATGGGCGGAGCTTCAAGAAGCTCCATGGTTGTATGCATTAAATAACGGTCAGGGGAAGCATTCAGGGACCCGTTTTAGGGCCCTTGGTTGGGTCCACGGCGATGCCCCGGGAAGCTCAAGGGTCTTAGGTATTTGATTACGGTAAGATGAACATCCAGGGCCAGGCCTTAGGGCCCTTGGCGGGGTCAAGGGGGCAGAACCCCCGGAAGCTCAGGGTTTTTTGGCGTTTAATTACGATCAGATGAACATCTAGGGCCCCGCCCTATAGGGCCCTTAACGGGGTCCAGGGGGCATAGCCCCCGGAAGCTCGGGGGTTTTAGGTTTTTAATTACGGTCAGATGAGCATATTTTGATACCTCAATTGTGACACTGGTAGGTCACTTCATTTGTTCTTTCTCTATTTCTTTCTCTTTTTCTCTCTATATAAGCATAAGCCCCTGAGCCCCACCGTTCTCCAAGACGCTGACAATGAAGGGTTCTAAATAAGCACATATTTTGCCTGACTGTAAATTTGGGAATTTGTAATTTTCCAACAAAGATAATTTACAAAGAGCATTAAGAAAAAGTTCCGAAAAATCATGTCATTTCAGCAACATTATTTTGTAAATAAAATATCTAATTAAAAATTAAACACACGTTCTAATTTAATTTGAGGGCAACCCCAGTGTTCAGGGGCTCATGCCTTCTCACACCCTATAATAAAAAAAATAAACACGCTTTCCCCTTCCTCTCACAATATTTCCATGATATGCGCGTATCGCTACTTTAAAATCCTCCAATGATTAAAAAAAAAATAAGGGCATGCGGATTGTTTAGAAAATTTAATTCCTGTTTACTCTCCTTTTCTTTAAAGATGAAGTTGAGTTCTGGCCGTCATGCGATATTGCATTGTGAAAGAAACGGTGTGGAATCGACCAGAAAAGGTTGATTATCTAGCATACACAATTAGTGTGTATTGCAAGAGTTCTGGAATCATCAAAATGATAAGAAATTTGGCCAAGTCTTGGTAAAGTTTAAACACTGTACACAGAAAGATGTATATGGGACTACACGAACACGTGGCGTAAAAATCCTACCCCGGATTTTTACGATGTTACATGACATATTTAGAATATGAAGGCATTTGAAGAGCCATGCTTTTCAGGGAACATGTCTTATCTGACGTTCTTTCATACTTGCATAATAAGAATGATAACGCTCACAAATTATTGTTCACCTCTTCCCAGAACTCAACCTTCTCTTTAAATGATATATAATTTGTATGTAATTCAATTCATGTTTTATTATTTTTTATTTTATTTTTGGTTTAAAAAAACAAACATCTTTAGTCCTTTACTGCTTTATTTTTTTGAGGAAGAGGCGTTTTTTTTTCCTCCATTTTTTTTGGTTGGGGGTCGCTCCCCCCCCCCCCCCTCCCCCCTCCACAGTGCGGACGATCTCTGATCTTCTGATCTTAGAGGAGGAAGGATACAATAGAGGGGTTGGTGTAAACGGGCCTTTGGAGGTAAAACAAAAATGACAAGCATATAGTAGGCCTATAGTTAAAAATGTCAAAAGAAATAATATTAAGTTATATAATTATGCCACTACCGCGGCAAACGCGACGGAAATCGAAATCGAAAGACCCACGTATACTGAAATTTGGCTTTTCTTTTGTAACACCCGTCAAAGTTTCATCGATTTGTTCGCAAAAATAATTGGATTAGGCCTTCTCACTAACAGATGACTTATAAGTTTAGTTCCCCGAACAGGAGTTATGAGATTTACAAACAAAACTAAAAAAGACATGTACATGAAAAAACATGACAGGGGCATCGTTCATGGCAGGTAATACAAACGGAATTTATCACGACAAAATCATCAATTTGAAAACAGTTATAGGTAACGTTGTATAATGTATATACATATTCTAACAAGAATCATTCAATATGTATATATAAGATACTGCTTCAAGTTTCTTTTAAATAATGTTAGAGACTTACACGGGGGAATTCAAGAAAAATAAAATTTCAAATAACAGGAAATTTATTTCTTACACATTTCAAAATACATTTGTCTTTACTGGCCAAAAATAAAAACGAGCCTTTCCCTAAAAGTATGGCCTAATATTTTGGACCATTAACAGCTATACATAAGCTAAGCCAATGAGAACAGAGTTGTCGCACTAAGATTTGGACCCTAAAGTCGGGTTGATTTTTTGTTGGCCTTAGGCCCAAAATAAAAAGTTCACATTCCGGTGTTTCGCCTCTATTATGCAACTGGCATAGTTTTTTCATGGGTTTTTCAAGTATACTGGTGTAAACGGTAGTTTAAAAAACTGACGATTTTTCAAAATAGCCTTTGGGATGTGTGAATGGGCATATATAGAGGTAAAAATGTCTAGAATTATAAAAGTTTAAAGCCCCACTGTCCCTACTTGTAGCTACTTGCTCCCTCTATATAGAAAACTTCCCCAATCGGTGCCTGTTGGTCCCCCCATGATCCTCTTGTTATTATATTAGTTGAGAGCTGAGTTAATGAGATAGCCACCTGTCAGTGACCTCGCTGTGTGGTCTAATCCCTTCTTGGCCCAGTAGTATTGACGGTCTTTAAATGTCAGAAGTATAATATCAGCTATATACACTATACCGGCAAAACGCAACGAATGATCGAAATCGAAGATCCAACTCTAGAAGTGGGTTTTTTAAACACCCGCTGAAGTTTCACCGATTTGTTTTTTCGCTCAAATAATTGGATTACTCACCAACCGATGACTAAAAAGTTCATGAATTAAATGGGACAATAAGTTTATTGACACTGCAGAATTGGCTGGATGAGTTATGCTTAGCCGCCCGCATTTAATCGACACATTTCAGTTTATCCGTCACGATCAGGCGCGTACGCAGGGGGGGGGGTGTTTTGGGGGTTAAACCCCCCCCCCCCCCTTTGGCATTTTTTATGTGTGTATTTTTAAGAAAACCCCCCTAAAACCCCCCTTTGTTTTGTTTAACCCCCCCCCCCCCCCCTTAAAAAAATCCTGCGTACGCCCCTGGTCACGATCAAGGACAAGTCAATACCCGAATGAAAAGTATTTTGATTCATACATCATTGTCATATTCATGAACAATAATATTAGCAAATATAGGATTTTAGGTCAGCTTTATATAAATAGATCAGTTTTCATTAGGGAGTACCGGTATTATTATTATTACGAATTTGGCGTCACCTGTGCCTGGAACGCGAAAACGAACGGAAGCAATTTCACCCTCGGGTCTTTCCTCCCGGTATAGAGTACCGAAGCTGTGACGTCATAAAAATCTATTTTTAAAATTTAAATTTTTTTTCTTCATTTTCCGAAAGAGCATCAAAAATAATGTCCGAATGTCGAAAACCAATGGAATATGTTAAGTATTGGCTGAGATATGACCATCTGAATAAATATATGTCCTATGGGAACTCAGTGTTATAGTGCTCTGGTTCCTAATACTGTTCGGGGAACTATATGCACGCCTCAATCAGTTTATACCGGGAGGAGAGACAGTATAGTTACTTATACAAACAAAACTCAAAAAAGACATATACATGTACATGACAAAACATTACATGGGCATCGTTCATGACAGGTAATACAAATGGAAGTAATCATGAAAAAATCATAAATGTGAAAACAGCTATAGGTAACGTGATATATTATTGTTACACGAATCATTGATATTTAGGTATAAGATACTGCTTCAAGATTCTTTTAAATAATGTTAAAGACTTGCATGAGGATATTTCAGGACAAATAGATTTTCCAATTACAGGAAAATTGTTTCTTACAGATTTCAAAAATATATTTGTCTTTACTGGCCAAAAGTGAAAGGAGCCTTCCCATTATACCCTAATATGTTGGACCCTTTACAGCTACCTACATCAGATAAGTGAGAACAGGGTTTTCGCACTAACGGGAGCCGTCAGAAAGTTCGGACCCCCAAAGTCGGGTTGATTTTATCCCGTATCTAGACCATTTAGAGTGCAACCCCTACAACAACAAAAAAATGGTAACCATTGTTCTTTTTCTTCCAAATAACCATCCACCATGGTAACCATGGTAATCATGATATCAAACAATGACATTCATCATTTGATGACCCTATGTTTATCATTGTTTGATACCATGGTTACCACATGATTACAAAACACGGGAAGCTCTCAAAAATATCAATCGGGAAGTGGTTATCAAACGGTGAGTCAAGTTTTGACGCCTACATGATGATGCAGTATACGGAGCACGCACTGTCAGAAAAAAAACATCTCGGCTCCATGCATGGCGTAAAACGCAAAGGTTCGTACCGTGCGCAATATTAAATACGGGGATTTCCCTTAATCGTGTATACCGGGGTTCTCCCTGAATCGCGTATCACGGCGTACTTTATTGGTGCATTCTATCTATCTGAGTATCTTCTCCCGGTTCGGAGGTTGATTGCAACATCTCTCCATTTCACTCTATCTTCTGGCACTCTGGTGCACTACGAGGATAGAAATGGGTCGATCATTGAAAACAGTTCACAAGCAATTGCTGTCAGAAGAAAGATACTAAAACATTATAACTTGATATTTCCTGCCGAAAAACTTCGCATACAATGATAATGATATGTTCCATAATCGGGAGTATTTCAGTGATAGTCATTACGGCCTGCATCAAGTGGTAAGTCTCTGTTTCATTTTGAAGAATTCTTTTATTGACCATCTCGATCATATTAATTATGATAATAATAATGATAATCTTTTAAAGTCCACTCCAAATTTATTAAGTTAAACCGAAAATGGAAATTCTTTTTGCCCAATTGATCGTGAGCCCGGCAGCCACTGAGCAGCGCCAGATCGACGTTGCTCTATCCCTTATTGTTGAACGCCAAACGAGGTAGCAGCAACTCCCGTCTTTTAATTATGATATGCTTATTAATGATTGTCAATTTAATTAAATGTTAATTATATGATATTGACTATAGGAATAAGCCTTAATCAGGGGGGTGTTTCACAAAGATCCTAAGTTGAACTTATCTCTCAGTTGGACTTAAAATTTATGGAAAGCCATTAGCATCTATGAAAATATTTTGTAAAAGTTATTTTAAAAGGCATAAAATGTTGATTCAAATCATTCATATTTTCTATTATCATGTGATATTTCATGTTCTTGATGTAGAATTTATCAAAAGTCTAAAACACTTGAATTTTTGCTTTTGAATATATTTTATTTTAAGGCTACAAATGGCTCTCCATAATTTTTAAGTCCAACTTAGAGTTAAGTTCAACTTAGGATCTTTGTGAAACACCCCCCAGGGCTCGGTTCTCGGAATGGTTGAATTAAATCATGGAACTTACCTGCCTTTTCCGTTTCGTTGACGATCAGCCATGCCATCCAGTCTTTCGTCTTCTTTTTGCATGGCTGATCGTCAACGAAGCGGAGTTAAGTCTTCTGTCAATTCTGTTTGTTGCTACGGCAGGCAGCCAGTGAAAACGAATTCGTTTAATCAAATTATGGAAATGAGAGCAATACTCTAAACAAACAGAACTTTGTTATTCCTTACTCATTTTGCCATCCAGTCTTTCGTCTTCTTTTTGCATGGCTGATCGTCAACGAAACGGAGTTAAGTATTTTGTCAACTCTGTTTGTTGCTACGGCAGGCAGCTAGTGAAAACGAATTCGTTTAATCAAATTATGGAAATGAGAGCAATACTCTAAACAAACAGACCTTTTTTTATTCCTAGCTCATTTGTCCTGATTAAGGTGTCATATGAGGGCAGAAATGAACTTTCTAGAAATGTGATTTTTCTCTTTGAAATTCAGATACCGCGCCCGCCAAATGACTTTTTGGTATTCTGTCTTCAAATTGTTTGTAATCACTCATGCGTGAAATATGCATCATATGAGTTGCATCAAATGAAAGAGGAGGATCTAAGCTTTTCAAATACGTGTCATTTATTGATTATAATCGTGATTAAGTTATGATAAAACATCACTAATTCTCGGTTTCGTTTTCTCTGGGACGCACTGTAGGCCTATTTTGCGATTTTTTGTATGAGGTAAAAATACAAAAATGTGTTACAGTCGTAATACATACAGGTACAACAACGATAACAAAGCGATGATTACCTGGAAATGCATTTGGTTGCTTTATACCAAGCGTTCATCATTCATTCGTTTCACAAAATAATATCGTACACAAATTACATCTAATGTAAAGAAGACAAAAAACAATCCCTGATGAGTATTACGAACATCGTGTCAAAGT
Organism: Strongylocentrotus droebachiensis; assembly: GCA_035222895.1. Classification (NCBI taxonomy): domain Eukaryota; kingdom Metazoa; phylum Echinodermata; class Echinoidea; order Camarodonta; family Strongylocentrotidae; genus Strongylocentrotus; species Strongylocentrotus droebachiensis. The sequence continues at coordinate 401,366 of JAVYIG010000946.1, read as the reverse complement.
AAATAGAGGCACTTATCAGAGCTGAAAAGTGGCATTTAAGAAAAAGGGAAGGGGGTTCTTATTAATAAAGAAAGGTGCACCGTAAAAAAGGAACAAGAAAAGGGGTACGAGTCAAAGTGAAAAATGGAATTTTGGGGGATCACTGGAGAAAAAAGTGACCCCCCCCCCCCCCCCCCATCGGTAGTGCCGCCTCTTTTTCTTCTTTTTTTCTTTTTTTTTCCTTCTTCTTCTTCTTCTTCTTCTTCTTCTTCTTCTTCTTCTTCTTCTTCTTCTTCTTCTTCTTCTTCTTCTTCTTCTTCTTCTTCTTCTTCTTCTTCTTCTTCTTCTTCTTCTCCCATATACACGTACATATTTCATTATTACGTCAAATTCGGGAATTCCCCAAATTAGATATTCATAAATAGTCTTTAACTAGGCAAAGGGATTATTCAATGCTAAGTTAACACAGACAGTCTATGTCATTTCTTCAATTTTTTAATCTAAATTAGCTATAGTCTTATATCTAATATAGTTTATTTTCAAAAATTAATATGAAATAAGGTTAAACGTAAACAAGAAGATTTTCACTACAGAAAAATCTAGAAAGCGACTGAAGCTAAGTTGCGTTTGCGCACGAAGGTGGTGGCGCTCTCGGATTTGTGCGGAAGATATTTCCTCGCTTAGTTTTGCTTGGAATTAATAATTTTAAGGCATAAATTCTATTTCAACAACAGGTGAGATCATATATTCGTTGATATATTTTGTGATATCGAAACGATACAACTGAGGGTATGCAAATTAATAACAATTGCGTATTTTTCTCATCCGCCGTAGTCTACTCTGTATCAAATAAGAATATGTCGTGACATGTTTTTCAATATGTGGGACATGTGCAAATTTCTATGCTGCCATTTTTAGTTTCAAGTTTAGGGTGTGCCGAATATCAAAATATCTGGAATAGGCAAATGCTACAAAACATGTTTTAACCACATAGACCTGAGAACACATGAGTTAATCAATCTGAACCACGTCAGGGGAGAATTTAGAGAGAAGGTTAAGTTCATTGAAATTTGAAAAATTGGCAAATTATAAATTTATAAAAAATATAGGGCCTAACTTAGATAGCTATAGATCTAATATAGTTTCAGCAGGGTTACATGGTTTAGGCCTAGACCTCTAGGACAGAAATGATTTCAGATCGAATCAGAGACTCACTTCATTCTTCAAGTTCAAGCTTCAGAAGTTCAGTCTTTGCTGAGATCCTGGCTTGGCTTTAAACAAATTGTAAATAGGCTAAGTACTAAAGTAGCCTAAAGTACTTTTTAAATCCTCACTAGAAGTGTGAGGAATAAATTAAATGCAATTTTGATACCCTTTCCAGAACCCACTCACAAAGTGATAAAACACATGCGACATCAATATAGGTGACATCACTATGAACAACCTACATGTACCTAGATATAGATTTACATGTATCACACATTCACTTCAGGACAATGTTGGATACCCATTGCATTGCAATGTTTCGATATATTATGAGTTAACGTTACCGCCAGTGGTGATATTTCCTCTTTTTTTTTGGCACTTCAAATGAGATGGCGGTGTGACCATATTCGCGCATGACCTAAATTTGCTATCTCAAAGTCAAACATTTGTTAAGATTTCAAAAATCTGAAATCATCAATGGAAAGAGGAACATAAAACTTCCCATCAACGGAATTTTCTCTGGAATCGGGTGTGAAATTATGAAAAAATTTGCGGTCATTTGCGTCTGTTCCGAAAAATTGCTAACTTACCGATAAGGGTCTGGAAATTGTCATTTTGAGAGCAGATATCCTCAAAATTGCAAGTAAGAAGTGGTACCGACTGGTTGTATGATATCTTGCCTTGCAAATTATTAAATTACCTTATTTTTGATGGATCACATTTTTGTATAAATCGGCTGTAAACCCCTGTGCGCGAAGTAAGGTCTCATTGTTTTTATGACTGTTTTAGTTGCAGCGCGCACGCACGATCGGACACCAAATTTTTGGATCGCGATATCTCCGGAATCCTTTTACGATAAATTTTCCATACTGGGAGTGCAAAGAACATTTTGTGTGCTGACTGACCTAACGACTCTTGTGGAGCAAAATAGGCGACAAATTTACTTAAAATTGTCCAGATATTCATAGGTAAAATGTATGATTAGGCCGATTGATTTATGATTTTTGTTAACTTCAGTCATATGTAGTACCAGATAAACGGGGAAAGGGAAAATTGAGAGAAGACCGCTATTAGTACGGTTCGTGATTATAGGCTAGCTCGATCGCTGCCGGGCTGGCTATGGCTATATGGCAGGCCAGCTATCGTGCATACGCTGCAGGCAGGTTTGGGTAATGTCGCTATTCTTAAGGATCGCTATTCATAAGGATCGCTTTTCATAATTTGAGAAAAGGGTTGTTTTTCATAAGGACCGCTATTCCTAATCAAAGAAGAAGGTCGGTATTTATAACACAAGAAGAGGGTCGCTATTCATAATACTACAAGAGGGTTGCTATTAAGAATACTACAAGAGGGGCGCTATTAAGAATACGACAAGAGGGTCGCTATTCATAATATGACAAGAAGGTCGCTATTCATAATACAACAAGAGAGTCGCTATTCAGAAGGGCTATTATTCATAATAGAAGAAGAGGGTCACTTTTCATAATACGACAACAGGGTCGCTATTCATAAAACAAGGAGAGGGGGTCACTATTCATTATACAAAATGAATGACCCTTTTTCCACAAAAAGTCAGGTAACACGACCACCTGGCCCTACACGATGATTCAAAGTAAGCCTGCATATTTTGACCAACAAAGAATATGCCATGTGGAGTGTCCCTCAAGAGCTTATAATTTGCCACTGGTTTATATTTTCTTATGGTGTCTAGACTCCCTGGATATCAGCAACATCGGCAAGCTGTATGGTCCAAATGACTGCAGAGCTAATAAGAGCTTGGAGTTGATAATATTACTATATAATTATGATTTGTAAATAGGGCCTACAAAAAAAAGTTGTATTGCCCTTTGCGACCGACCCACAAACTTTGAAATCTATGGTTGGCTTTAACAAAAAAATAATATTATTTTTACAGTTTTTTAGATTAAAACAAAATATTAAAGCATTCAAAACTGAGAAAATTCAGCCCAAAGACGGAGAAAAAAAGAAGAAAAAAAAATTCTGATTGACCCATGTTTTGGCACCAAAAGGGCAATACAACATCTTTTTTTCAGGCCTAATGTTAATAGCTTATAGCCTTACATGTTATGTTGTCTTTTAGCATGCCGTCATGCAACCCCGACACACCTCTAGATGCCCTGGAGCTGAGCTACATCAGCGAGCAGCTGGGCCCTTACGATTGGAGGAAGCTCGGTCTGTATCTGGGTATAACAGAGACCCGATTAGCCAACTGGGAGAGGCAGTACATGATGAACATAGAACAGGCTGCCAGTCAAATGCTCTACACGTGGCACAACAACCAAATGCCGACCCAAGAGCGGAAGTTGCTGATAGAGGCTCTGGAGAAGACTAAGCTGAGGAGTCTTGGGGAGAAGGTCCGAATGGGTGAGTTGTTGTTATTGAATTGAATTTATTTTCCACAAAACATGTAATCGAGGGGTCAGTGACACAAAGACGTAACTCCATTTTGGCCTCTTTGAGGAAAAGTGGTTTATGTGTCACTGAGCACTTGGGCCTTAAGAAGTTAAGTCTATGTTTCACTAGCCATTGACTTCAATAGGGTGTTGGGTGGAGTTATTTGATATCAAATACTTATTTTGACTAAATATGGAGTTACGAGCACCTTGTTATATTTTTGTGGCCAATTTTAGAGCTGAAATATTTTTTAGCCCAACTCGTGAGATTCTTTTTTCCCATTTTTTGCCATGGGGGGGGGGGGGGGGGGGGGGTGGATCAGCGCCTGAACATTGGCATAGGATCTTGGCACTCCTGATAGATTGTTGAAGTAGCAAGCTCTGCTACCCCAAGTAGTGCAACTGAGAATTTCTGTCAGGACAGCTCGGTCGGCTGATCTCAGTCTACGCGCTGGTCAATGGTTCATCAGGAGCTCTGCGATGCAGGAAAGGGTTTTACTATTAAAGGGATTGGGTAACTTTGTCTCAGATTCTGAAACAAAATCCTGAATTTAGCTCATGCTGCATGGATGATTATAAACCTTTATGTCAGTCAGGAATTCCATGACGTTACCATCCGATCGCCTGTCTGATTATCAAGATATTTATGATTGGAAATCAAAATCAAATTTTGCTTTTTCCTAACGGTTTTCATAACACTACAGTTTTTGGGGGAAACGAGTATGGTAAAACCGGTCACTCAAAGATTTTTACTTTTTTGAGGCACTTCTTGATCATTTTGAAGTGCAACTTTTTTTAGGGCTTCAATATTACACCAATCAGACACTGATAACATGTAGGGCCGTGCATCTCAGATTTAAGATTGTTAAACGATGCCTTTTAGTGCTTTGAACACTAGAACTCAAAGAAGCCATCATCATCATTTTGGCCCCATGAAAATCCATTGAACATTGTCGTTCGGCAGGTTGTCTCCAGAAAGGAGCAGGATATATTGTTTTGTCATGCTACTTTCTGGAGACAACATATCCATTTAGAGCTGGAATGATTCACTTGTGAATACCGGCCAATGATCTTAATTAATTCCCTTTCTTCTCATTGCAGGCGAATGTCGACGCACAGTGCCGCAGGGCATGAGACCTATACCCCCGGAGCCCTTCAACCATCATCAGCACCCTACCCCTCCCGCCGCAAGATGCGAACCCATCGCCGTCGCCAATCTTCCGCAACAACCCGACATAGTACCCATGCGAATGACCCAGCAAACCAGCTATGAGATTACAGAGATCAAGCTAAGAGACGTTTCCAACAAGCTGGGTGCCGAGTGGAGGACGGTCGGAACTTATTTAGGCTTCAACAACTCTCAGGTTGAGGTTATGCAGGAAGAATATCGAGTCGTTAAGGTACTTCAACTTTTCATTAAAGGGAGAGTTGAGTTCTGTTTTCAGACCGCAAATGCCTTCAAAGTGCATGGTTATTGCTCTTATTCTTATCTATGACATTTCTAATGCCCTTTTAGGACCTAAAATTGCTATGAAGGCAATTTTAGACCCCAAAATGTGTGAAATTAGCCCATATGATCATACCAATTCAGCTCCACTTAAAAAAAAAACATGGTGACCGTTAATTAACCAATTAATTGATAATAACAATACATCGGCTGGCTGGTTGTGCGTAATAATAACCAACATGAAAAAGCCAACATCGGCATGGGCTGAAATGCAACGTAAAAGGCGCTATTTCGTTTTTTCAACAAAGAGATTTGATCATACAACGGCTTTTTCAAATTATTGAATATTTGTGGTGGTACACAATATTAGAAATCGTTATATTTATGGATATTTCAGCCGTCTCTGAACTGATTTTGATCAAACAAAGATGATTTTGTCATTTAAATTGTATGTTCTTTCAAATTCGACACTCAGGTTTTCATTATGTCACAAAAAAAAATATTTTGTGTAGTGCTCTCTGCAACAGAACTCAACTATCCCTTTAAGTTCTGGGGTATTTTTCAAAAATTATTTTGACACTATAGTTGACTTTCATGTGTACTTTCAAATTTACTCTCGAAGAACCAAAATAAAAACGTAAGTCCCTCTACTTTTGATAAAATGTTTTGTAATCAAGAAATAAATTTGTGAATTACTTATATCTTACATTGAAATACACTATACTAAATATATTTGTAAATTTCGGAGTAAAACCCCAAATTTCCATGGCTCTAATTCTAAAGCTTAACAAGAAAAAGGCAATACCAAGTGACAAAAAGGAATAGTAAACTTATCATACATTTTTGACGTGTAATAACTTACAGTTGAACTGGCTTTACTCTTTATATGTATCTCTGTAAAATGTGCTGCATTTTCATTTCTTTAATATATCTTTTTATTCTACTGTTATTATCCCCTCGCTGACAAAGTCGGAGGGGATATAGTAACGCTATAGCAGGGCTGCTTACAAAATTGCATACAAAGTAAGCAAAAACTGGTAAAGGGATGTTTAAAATACAAAATGTCATCAGTGGTTGTGTTTGCTGACAATGCTTTTCTAAAACCAAAGTTGGCAACCGAAAAATTGTGGATGAGGGGTGTCACACCCCCTCAAAGGCGTATTCAGGCATTTTTGTGTGTGTGTGCAGTGGCGGATCCAGGGGGGGGGCCCGGGAGAAAAAAATCATGTAAAATCACGTGATTTTTACCTTTTTTGGGGGTTGGGCCCCCCCCCCCCCCTGGCGCTCAAGGGGGGGGGGGTGCAAATAGAAAAAAAAATTGTGCTCTCTACCCCCCCCCCCCCCCCCCCCCCACTGAACGAATTTTCGGCCGGCGCGAGTTTCAAATTTTCGGGAGCAAAAAAAAAAAAAAAGTTGGGCCCCCTCCCCTAAGAAATCCTGGATCGGCGCCTGTGTGTGTGTGTGTAGTATTCAATGAGCTCTGTGTTTTAAGATACATGTATAGAGAAATTTCAAGAGTACTACACTTTACGTAATTGCTTTTAAAAAAACAGCGGTTTTGTTGCATCATATCTGAACGAGCCTTATGTAACAGATCTGCTTACATTTGTAGCTAAAGTCATTTTTAAAATGTACATTTTTATGTTCTGTGTCTTTTTCCTCCACACAGGAATGTATATTCCAGATGTTGCTACAATGGCGAAACTGCAACGGTGTCGAGGCTACAAAGGAAAAATTAAAGAGGGTGCTGCGGCGATCGAATCGTGAAGATTTGGTGGATTTCATTGACGAAGCGGATGATTGAGTCCTATGAAAATGACAAAAACTTTGATGATATGACAAACTGATGAAGCCTTTCCAGAGTCTCCTGTACGAGGTCAAGAGGACCATGACTACATCATTTAAATCACCAAACTGGAAAGAAACTTGAAGGGCAAGTCTACCCTGGTCATGTAATGCCTGGCTGGAATGCTCCCCAGGGAGTGGAGATTGTGCACACATTGTGTGCGGGCAAGCACTTAATCCAATGACCGGGGTAATAGTATATTTGTAAAGCGCTTAGAGACATTTGTATTAAGCGCTATATAAAAATTAAATATGTTTATTATTATTAAGTTGGTTTTAATAAAAGCAGAAAAATGAGAGAAAGAAATAAGTGAAATTTTGAGTACCGGTAAATCCAATTAGAAATAGGAAAGTTCTTTTAGAAGTTGTCATCAGTAAAACAAACATTGGCAACACTCTAGTGTTTCATGCAAGCTCCTCTCCTATTCGCTGTGTGCAAAACTTTCATTTTCTTAGTTATGATGGAATAGATTTTTTTTATACAGGGGTTGTCTGAAAACTGTCTTTAGGGAAAATATAGATCTTGGAAGTTTCTAAGGACAGGGCAAATCCAAAGGGAGCTCGCAAGCGACGTTAGAGATGCCAATTTGTGTTTGATTGATTGCACCTTCAAAAATTAATAACTTTCGGCTGTTTAATTGTTTTTTCTCAAATTTCACTGTCCTGTTTCTCTCATTGTTCTGCTTCTATTAAACCAAACTTGATATCAGGGTGAACGTCCCCTTGTATGAAATGAATTAATTAGCAACTTCAAGTGTGACCGCTTCTTCGGCAGGTTTCCATGCTGCTAACAGCTCATAAAAACATCTGATTCAAGTAACTGAAAATATAGAAACCGTGATGGGATCAAAGCGAGAAACTCCAGTTTGGCATTTCCTATGGAAGTCAATTGAGCTGTTTACACCTCATGAATTGAACATTGATGTCACGTTTCAAGTTACAATTGATCGATGACTGTTTTACTTGACTGCTATTAAAGAAATTATGTTTGTTTGTTCGTGTCTCCTTAGATCAAGGTTAATGTATCTTGATCTTCGGAGTAGTTGCTACAACCGGCCGTTTCAGACACGTTGCCCCGGGGTGCGAGATAGGACTCTTGTAGCGTGCCTCTATTTAAAACAATTATACAATAACAATTAACATTACATTTAATTAAAGTATGAAACTATTAAAATTACTCTCATGTTACGTGAACAAATATTATACAATATATATATATATTATGAATAAAGACAGAAAGTATGTGGAAGTCATTAGAGCTGTTTACACCTGCATGTGTATATGCTTGTAAGTAAACAACCATACGGCGGACGGCTTAAGGTCCTCTCCGAGGAACTTGGTAATGATGATTAATGCCTTACCAAAGGGAACGAGCACATTGACTTGGGACCTCCGGTTACACCACTGCTTTACCACTGAGCCATCCGGCCTCCTTCCCATCGCGCCTCTAATTCAAATTGGTTTTGAGTGCATCTTGTTATGTAAGCAACACTGAAAGACTAAGCTGTACTGACTTGGGTTCAAGATTGCAAGATTCTGAGATGTAATCGATGTTTATTTTAGCATCTTGAAATACTGGACTGTTTGTGAAATTTTAAAGAGTTCCTGATTTTGCAATACATGTATCATCTTGTCAATTCTGCTCTATGGCTTATATGTGTAAATAATATTGTCATTGAGGAGTTAAAACTCTTTAAAAGATCTCCTTCTTGTTATTCTCCTTCTTTTTCTTCTTGTATTTTTCTTTTCTTTTGCTTTTTCTTCTTGTTAGTTTTGTTCTTCACCTTCTTAATTTCTCCTTCTCCTTCATCTTCCTGCTTTCTTTTTCTTCTTCTTTTTAATTTTTTAAGGAGACATTGCTGGATATTTTATTTTAAATTATACTATGTTTGTGAAAGGTTATTTCACAGCAGTGGACATTTAACATTTAAGTTAGCGATTTTATCATTTTTATGAATACTCTTTTATGCTACTTTCCAGCCAATCTATAAAAATATGTTATCTGATGTCATCAGATATTTGTTGATCCAAGTTCTGACACTTATTCAATCTCGCTTTATTTTAGGAGCATTTGAATTATGTTGCTTATTATCTTACACTAGTGAATTTACATGTAAGGCCTACATGTGTATATATTGTAATCATGTAATTAGAATTCCTTTTATAAATTCATGTAATTGTTTATCAAGTTAAACAAACAAAGTATTAATACTTAAAACCACCTGTTTGGCACAGGGGATTCATGTTCAGCACATTTATTGAAAACTCATTTGAACTGATTTTTTGTTCTCTTTGGCAAAATCATTGTGAATAGTGTCTACAGTACATTATATATTTTTGCTGCACAACACTAGACGATTTCATCCCTCAATGTGTATCAATTTTTGTCAAAAATCAGGCCAAGTTTTAAGTCAGAATCAGTTGATGGGTGGGTTTTGACATCCAGATTCACTAATATCAAAATGTGCGCTGATATCAGCACAATCAATCTCATTGAATAAATTTACAGAGTTTGGATTGATTTGGTCATTTTGCTGCACTGCACTAGTTGAAAGATGTCAACCATCGCAAGCTGAAAAATTGGCCCGTCACGGTTTTCTGGTTGGGGGCGCCATAAGGTTCTTTCAGCTAGTGTCCCTTTATAAAGGGACTCTACTTTCAGCCATCATCAAGCTAAGAGCAATACAAGAAGAAGAAAAATTGTTGTCAATTTGAAAAACAATGTGTTGCCAATTTGAGAAAGAATGTGCGATCAATTAAGCCATTTTGAAAAAATCCTATCCTGAAAGAGTTAAAAGAAATAAAGAAATATTACACATGTGTTATGTGATTTTCTTTTATTTCTTTTTTTTTGTCAGGGGGTGGAGGAGACTTCAATATTGTTCATGTCTGAACAATGAGATGTAAAGACTACATTAAATTTATATTCTTTTAAATACTGTATATGTACTCATTAAATTCTCTTTACAAGTAGTCCTTTTTTGCAATGTGTCATGAGTTATTATTAGTCTTCGTTTCAGCTAGGACAATAAACCTGTTATGAATAAAATATATGCATGGGGAGATATGGTAACTTGAACTGAAATTGTAAACCCCCCGAGAGGATACGTGTTCATAATCTTCTTTTTTTTTAATCACTATTCATTTGTATGCACCGACAGTACATCCCATTAAAACACAGGTGGAAGTATTCTTCTCAAGAGGGCAAACAAAAACAAAACGTCTTCTGATGGGATCCGTTGCATAAAACTTACCATGGATGGTAACTTTGCCATCAATGGTAACTACCATGGTAACAGGGCTCAACAGCCACTCAAAACCAAGGTTTCCATGGTAGTTACCATTGATGGCATCAGTCAAAATTGTATAACATAATAACACACATACAAATGGCACTTCAATCTTACAAATTTTATTCCCAAATAACAAAACGGCATGGTTTACAAGATATACAGAAATCAGACAAATTAGAAATTAAATTAAATAATATTATAATAGTACCATGATCATCTGTGAGAAGAAGTTATTTGGTGGGAAACATTTTTAACACTTTTTTTAAGAAGTATAGTATTAATATCACTAATTTGTTCTTTAAAATTACACAACATTCAGTTCTTTGAAAATACACTTGCCCAAGCACAGCAATAACATAACACCCTGTGGCAGAGGGTGTCATCTGCCATAAGAGGCGTTCCATTTGAAACAGAATGATGAAAAGCAACTCTATTAAATTGTCTCAAATTGCTCTTCTGAAATTTACATAGAAATAGTATTGGATAATTGAAATAACAATGATGATTTGGTTTGGCCGTGCAGTAGCTTCATCAGCATCAAGGCTGTTCTTCGTGAGGGCCTGCAATTCTTATCATCCCAGCGATTGCCAGGCACCCATTTACAGGCTGTGTGGAGAGTGACACATGTGGATTAATGTCTTGCCACAGGACATTAATGCCAGGCTGGGATTCGAACCCTCAACCTTTGGATTGAGAGTCAAGTGCATGAACCAATACACCGCGGCACTTCCATATACCGTGCGTCCCCCAAAACTTTTGAAATGGCCGCCGAATAAAAAAAAAATGATTCTGGGGGAGAAGTTTTATATGTATGGAAAGCTCATAAACTCAACTTTCATATGACACCAAAAAGTCCGAAAATAATTCATTATGATAAGTGCCCCTATTAAAAAACTGAACGCTCCTTCCCCTTCTCATAAATGCCCCTATTCACCTATGAAAAGTGTCCATTTTCATTCTCATAATTCCTCCTTTTAATCTCTGAAAAGTGCCCCTCATGTGCCCCTTTTCATTGTAATAAGCGCCACTTCCCCCTTCCCATAACAGCCCCCTCAAACCTGATCGGTGCCCCTTTTCTTTCAACAAATGCACATAAGAAGTACGTGCCCCATTTTTACCTCTGATTATTACCCTCTGTACTTCAATACGTGTCCTTTTCTGTTTTCTAATAGGTGTCTTAATCATTTATATACAAGTGTCGATCCCTTTACTTCATGATCCCACTGAAGAGGAAAAGAAACAGCGCCATCTAATCTTCAGTGATGAACAACTAAAAAAAGTACAGCCATATGCAGGCAGAAATAATCTTTTTAGATTGGTCACCCTTAAAACCCAAGAACAATTAACAACAACAATTACTTCTCATCATTATTACGTGCCCCTAATTTAAAGCGACTAAGAGCAATTTCTGCCAAAACTCGCTCGCTACACTCACTCGCATTTATAGATGATAAAGTTATATCAAAGGTCTTTTCAGTCTTCCGTTGTGAGAATGTGCTTAACCCCATCAGGTTTGGGTTTTTTCCTATATTTTATACTAGTTGTCATTTTCCTCTGAGACCTCACAATCTTCTTTTTGTAATTCCTTGCTCGCTCTTAAATGAATATTCAGACCATCACACCTAACTGCAAAGTTCTTCTTCTTCTTCTTCTTCTTCTTCTTCTTCTTCTTCTTCTTCTTCTTCTTCTTCTTCTCCTTCTTCTCCTTCTCCTCCTCCTCCTCCTTCTTCTTCTTCTTCTTCTCCTCCTTCATCTCCTCCTCCTCCTCCTCCTCCTCCTCCTCCTCCTCCTCCTCCTTCTTCTTCTTCTCCTTCTTCTCCTTCTCCTCCTCCTTCATCTCCTTCTTCTCCTTCTCCTCCTCCTCCTCCTCCTCCTCCTCCTCCTCCTCCTCCTCCTCCTCCTCCTCCTCCTCCTCCTCCTCCTTCTTCTTATTCTTCTTCTTCTATATAATTATACCTGCACGTACATGTATTTCCTTACATGTATTTCCTCATTAAGTCATATTCGGGGAATTCCCCGAATAAGATATTCATAAGTAGTCTTTGACTAGGCAAAGAGAATTCAATGCTAAATTAACGCAGGCAGTCGTTAGTTCAATTTTTAGACAGAAATTCACTCTAATGTTATTTTATCACATATTTTCTTCAAACATCAATAAAACGTAAATGTTAAACGTAAAAAGAAAGATTTTTATTACAGAAAAATCTAGAAACCGACTGAAGCTAAGTTGCATTATGAGTTTGCGCCTGCGCGAATGACGTTGCATGGTGTCGATCTCGGAATTGTGCAGATGAGATTTCTTAAGCCTGGCTTTTAAGGTTTAAATTCTATTTAATCAGGGAGGTGAGACCTTACTTCCCTGATTTAACCAACAGGTGAGATCAGATATTCATTGTGATATCAAAGAATCCAACTGAGGGTAGGCTAGACCCTATACAAATATTAATGTTAATGACAATGATGACATATTTTTCTAGTCAGCTCAGCTGTGTATGTGTTGACTGAGTTTACATTGTCTGTGTTGACAAGTGTGTTGTGTGTAATCGAACCTTGATAGCAAACTTGTCTAGAATAAAGCAGAAAAATCGGCGCTAGTTCAGAAGTATATCCAGAAATTGACCCGTAACTCTGACATGGAGATACCTAGACCGAAAACTTCAGTCTCTCTAATCGTCGGTTGTTCCACTGAGACTACGTCTGGCTCCAGCTAGACCTCCGATTATTGGGGAATGACAACAAATGTCAGTTTTATTAAAGAAATGACCCAAATCAGATGGTTATTGCTGTCTAGGAGATACCCTACTAAAACATACCCAAAAGCAAGTAAATATTCATCAAATGTTCAAATGATGATCATGATTTAAAAGTTGTTAAGTTTCTTACCTGTTTCGACCCGTGTCAATTTTCTTATTTTTGGGGAAGTATAACTATAGATCTAAGTATTTTTCGGAAAAACATTGATATTAGTCTACACTTTCTCACAGGTTTCACGACAAAAACTGCTGCTCAACACATGTGCATACAGATTGTGGGTCACAGGTGGTGATATCAGATTTTCGAAATCTTACCAATTTTTTGAGATGGCGAACTTAGCTAGGTCACACGTTAACTCTTGTCTCTCACAGCCTCAGTCTCACTCTAACTCTCTGTATCAATATGTGTGACATTTACAAATTCAGTTACAATCATGTACCGTGCTGTCTTGTTTTACTTGAGTACTCAACCCTCCCGCATTTGGAGGAAGTCTCATTCTCCCGCCATCCCACCAGCTCGTAGCGGGAGACTCTCGCCACCACGCCCTTCCTCCCGTTCTCCCACAATCTCCCGGTGTATGAAAGAACCTCCCGCCAAACGTGTAAAATGAAACAGCGTACCGTATTGTATGCATCTCTTTTTTGCTCAACGGGGGAAAGGGAGTGAGCACTCAAATAACTTTTTTTTACTCAACACCCCCCCCCCCCCCCCCCCCCCCCCCCCCCCCCCCCGTTGAGCCAAAAAAAATTGCATACGATATCCATCGAAGCAGCTCCCAAAAGTTGACAGCCCTGATTAAGTCTACAGCAGTCCTTGTGAAAAGTGGTCCTTATTATGATTAGCGACTGAGCTATATGGTTTCCTCGGTATTTATAAGGGCCGCTATTCATAAAGGATCGCTATTCATTTTGTCACGCATCATAGTGGTCCTTATGAATAATGGTCCTTCTGGATAGCGGGCTTGATCCCTATAGACAGAAGGCTTTTATAGAGAGGAGGCCACTATGACATGTTTGACTGTATCCTGATACAGGAGTTCAGTCACTTCACCATCATTTAAAAGGTTTAGGGTTCAAGTCCCTGTTAAGCACTGACATTGTTTGGCAAAATATCAATCTACCTTTTGCCACTCCCCACCCATGCAGGGACATGTATGTTTTGGCATTGCCTGTTTCGCTGCTTGGCTGTAACCTTTATTGCTTTAAGCACTGTGATCATGCAGCATCATGCAACTGGAAAAGATAATATCAACTAGAAATTGATAATATTATTATAATAATATGAGTTGTAAATAATGCTTATAGCTTATATTTTCTTTAAGCATGGAGTCATTGGACCACATCCTCGAGTCATTGGACACCATGATCGACTTCATGTGCGGCTTTGACGAATTCATCAACCTCGGTCGGAACCTCCGTAAAATGACCCATTTACTGAAAGTAAGGCAGCACAATGAGAACGCAATTGCTCGCAGAGAAATGCTCAACACAGGGCACTCCAACCAAGACCCAGCCATGGAGCGAATGTTGCTGGTAAAGACTTTGAATGAGCTGAACTTCCAATGTATTCTTGCAGAGACGGTCAGAATGGGTAAGTTGTTGAATTAAATTGAATTTATTTTCCACATAACATGAAATAATAGTGTACAAAATGATACAATGAAATGAAGTGGAGAGATTTAAAAAAATGTATAAATACTTATCTAGGTCTTCCCCCTAAGCACTAACAAAGCAAATAGGTACATTAAGTAATTAAATTTCTAATTGAAATTGAAATGAAGTTAAAAACTACAACGCTTTTACTAATTCTTAAACACATACAATTTTTACTCATAGGCACACATGCATGCACACATTCAAAATGCCTGACTCATATTCTTTACTTGAATGTATTGCTCAATAAAAGTGACGTAGGCCTACATGTATATCTCTTTTGTTGTAAAATGATGTTGTAACAGTGAGTTACACGCCCACACCGGGAGGTGTCTCACAAATTCAACACTCTTGGCCATTGTTACAAATTAAGATTATTTTCCATTAGTCTTTGTTGGCATTAGTGTTATTCTTGATATAATTTCGTAGCTATAGGAACAGGAAAGTCTTGAGGTCTGACATGATCATTGGCATAGGGTCTTGGCACTCCTGATTGTGGAAGGTTATTCCACAGCAGTTTAGGTCCAGAGAGTCCAGAGTTAGGTCCAAGTTGTGCGACTGAGAGTTTCTGTTAGTGGGGTAGCTTAGTGAAAAAATCGTGACACGGTGGACAAAAGCATGATTTTTTCACCAAATTATCTTCACGATGTACCTTCTTAAAAAAAGCTATGCTCCAAGAAAATTGATGCTGGAAAGGTGGTGAAAATGACGTCATTATGACATCATCATTTATTCATTACATAATCACAGGAAAACCCCAAAAATAAAGCAACCGTGGTCCTACTTCTATAGTTTTGAAGCAAAAAAGAAATGAAACTTGGTGTATGTGATGACATTGAGGGGTAGATGTGCGAGACATGTTTTTTTGTGTTTGTCGGACAAAGCGTTGCCATGGTAACCACAATTTTACCAAACCTTATAGTGCAAATTACTTCCACAGAATTTAAGCAATTAATGTCAAATTTGGTATCTATAACGATCTATGAGTGTGGTTATAAAAAACACCCTTTGTGATTGTGCGCCACCTAGCGTTGCCATGGTAACCAGATATTTTTGCAAAACTCTTGCTGAGCGAACTACTTCCACAATATTGAAGCAATTGAAATCACATTTAGTGTTCATGACGGCACTGGGGTATAGATGTGCAAGACATACTCTTTTTGTTTTTCGGACAAAGCATTTCCATGGAAACGTCTTTCCATTTGACTGGCATTTTAGTCTTGGATGCTACCTTTGTGCGTACTCCACTTCCTCGTTTCTGGCGAGTAGATTCCTTGATACTGCAGGCCAAGTATCTGTCCCACACCAAATCCAGTCGTCTGACTCCTTGCAATTCACGGTTGAGAACGGGCTTGAAAACTGTTCTTGCATAGTCCTCAAATGTTGACACGGAAGTTGCTGGTAACCCATGAACTAGAGCTGCACCATCAAAAATCTTGCAGTCCACTTGTGCCGGAGGCTCTCCTTGTCCATTTGTGTTCAGACATGTTAGTAATTTAGACTTGCTGGATGTCAAGCGCAGTTTCCTACTATTTGAGATAGATGGCGGGTATGCCTGATTCTCGTGGCTGAAGAATACGGCTGGGTCACCGTCACGCAGCTGGTTTGCAATGTACATATGACCAAAGAGGCTCACATCATTCCGAAGAGATGCAATTTTCTCAGTTTTACGATTCCCTTTTGCCTTCACTGGTGTCTTGAAAAGTGGGAGAGAATTCTTCTTGATTGGTGCATGGATAGTTTTGCTTTTTTTCAATGAGCACTTCCCGCTTGTATGTTTGATACTGATCAGAACCCAGTGCTTCGATATGTTGTACTGTCTCCACCACTGATTTATCAGCACATTCCCGAGAGTGCAAGACCAATAATTCAGAGTGATCCTCGAGGAAAGGGCTGCCATATTCGTTGATTGTCTTCATCAGTTTTGCTGTTTGATTTCTGAAAGATTCTTGGTTTGATTGTGTCTCTTCATGATGTCTGAAATTTTCCTCTGGATCTTCTTCAGGTAAGTATTCACTTTCAAATTCTGTCAGCAGCCTGGCTTGCTCAGGACCTGCAAGCATCCAACGTTGGAAAGCAACAGGATTTTCAGTTAAGCCCACGGCTCCACCCTTTCCTTTGACTTTGGCATTTTCCTGTTCATGGACTTGATCAATGGGAAGTGCAGAAAATCTCTTTTGTGTTTTGCTCACAACCCAGTACTTCTGGAGTTCCTCTGACACAGTGGCTGGTAAGGACTGCATATCTCGCAGGTGGACAGAAACCCAACGGCTGTAATTGTAGTGGTCCAGCGCAAAAAACAAGAACATGAGGCTTTGCAGTGACTCCACAAAGAGGAGGAAGTCTCTCTCTCGATGAGCTCTAATGAATATCAGGATCAAAATCTCAGTTCGCAGCACCAAGTCCCAATATTGAAAAGTAGGGCTTTTACTGGACATAGCCTGTCTCCAGTCTTCAAATGTATCACCCTCACTTGAGACTGCAACCTGTTCATATGCACGTTCTTGTAGTATTGAAAGAGCTAGGGCAGTTACCTGATGAGCATGACGGGTCCTTGTAACATGAGCAGCCTTGATGAATGAGTTGGCTGTGCCCGATGATGCAACACCTGAATCACTCAGAGCTACCGTCCATCCACTTTGGTCAAGGAAATCACCAAGTGCTGTCCACAAGGCTTTCTCCAAATGGAAGCCACCAAACATGATCACAAATTTATCCTCACCATGCGTAGTAGGCCAGGTCCATTGTATATGCTTGCAGTTAGCAAAGATTGGGCAGTCACACGCCAGCACAGGGGTTTGACCTGGATTGAGGAAGTTAGTGATGGCCTTGAGGACATTCATAGCATGCTTTATCATAGCAGGGGAATCTGCTTTCTCTTGGAAGAGAGGGAGAAGTGCAACCACAGCAGGAGGATCAAGAGGAGGTGATTGCTGAGATGCATGATATGCAGCCCAAGAGATCGGTTCACCTTTTTCAAGAGGATCTTTGTCAAGGAGTTGAGAGGCATGCTGAATCCATCTTCCTTCCTTTTCTCTTGCTTGTTGAAGCTTTCCATCTACAGCTGTCATAGTGGCCTTTGGAACAGTAGTTGATGAGGCTTTGAGGTGGACTGATTCGACTATGCTATAAGCATCAAGGAGTTGAGGTTTTTCATTTGGATTTGCAGGAAGGAACCACTGTGACATCCGCCTACGTCCGTGATGGTCGTGTGTTGGAAATTGGATGACACTTATACCACTGCCATGGAACGACCCTTGAGCTGTAGTGGACGAAGGGTTGTGGTCCAGGTTATCCAGTGCCCCAACAGAAAAGAGGCCTTTCCTGAGAATGGATGGGCACACGATTTGTTCAGCTGTGAATTGTTTGCACATTGCCACTGACAGTTTCTTCTCAAGCTGTAGAACTCGGTCGTAGGAGATGCTTATACCTAGCCTGGCTAGCTGATTGATAAGTTGCTTGTTCCTTGTCATTGTGTGGATGTTAAGGCCAATGTAGATTGGAAGTGGAGGCTCTCTGTCCAGTGACTGCCGTTTATGTGTAGTCGGTTTCATACACCTCTTTTTGGAATTATGGAGGAACATCTGGGCTATCGTGTGACATACTTGTGAGTCATCATCGTCATCATTGTTCTTCATATCTGGTCCATACAGGATCATTGATGATAGGAGTGAAAGACTTGGAAGCATTTTCTGACAATTTGTAGGGAAGCTGCCAGAAAACATAAAGTGTGTTTTCCCGAACATTTCTTGTCTGCAGATTTTTGCAACTTTGGCAAACAGGAAAGCTTCATCTTGGTAATCCTTGTCCTTGAGAGCATCCTTCATCAGTTGTTGCATGCCTTCAGGGAACACAAGAACAACATTCTTGCCATCTGACTGTTCCTGTACGTCTGTTTCAAAGAAGTGATCCACAAGCTTGGTTTTTAATCGGCCCTTATTCACCGAGACATGATATCCAAGACTTTGAAGACGGTGTTCATACTTCTCGTGGAGATCAGATAGTTTGAAGATGTACTGCCCATCTTGTATTGCAAACTCAACATAAGAAACTAGCTCAACAAATGCTTGAGCATGTGCTCGTTCTCCTTCCACTGTTTCCTTGTTGGACTTGGAAGAACTAAATTTCCGCTGATGGCCCCTGTAATTGTTCCTAAATTTTGTCAAACAATCCAAGTGATACTTTGCTTCGAGAGCAATGATATCACTTCCTCGTATTTTTGACATGAGTTTTTCATTTTGCATGTCACTTGCCATTCTCTTGAGAGACTGATCAGCTTCGAATGTTTGGAAATTGTGCAATGTTTTATTTCCAGCTTGTTCACAGAAGAGGCACAAACTCTTGTATTCAAATTCCGATTTCTGGCGCTTTGACCGTCGTAAGTCATTAGGTATACATTCTTTCTCATCTTTACTTTTTCCCTCCAATTTTCTTTTGAGTTTGTTATTATTAAATTTTTGATGACAAGAACGATGCCATGAGGCATTGTTTCTCACAAATGCTTCAACTGTTCCCTCAGGTCCAAAGTCTACATCAATCGGTAATGAGTTTATTTTCCGGAACTCGTCAACATTTTCCAAGAATGAAGCATAACTTTTTCTGCATTGTGCATTAATCCTTTTTGCGGACAGTTCACTTTTTCCTGTGTATGTTTCTTGCAGATTATACAAATGCTCCAATCCATGATGACCTATATAAAATGAGAATAAATATACTGAAAATCAAACCTGCAGATACAGGTCACTTAGTTTTTTTTTTATCCATTAATTTTATTTATTTATTTGTTTATGTTTTTTTAATTTTATTGTATTTTTTGCCTCTCATATCACTCATATTTGTTTACTTATAATCTCTGGTTTATTCAGCTGACATAAAGTTAAACTGCTATAATCTAACGTCATCATTGGCTAGGAAAAATCCAATATAACGGCTTGATAAAAAGTTGATAGCCTTGATTAGTAGGCCTATACTACATGGTAAGTATAGTTATGGGCCGTATGAATAAAGAGTGGCAATTGCTTGAGGGAGCCTGTTACTTGAATCTGTATGCATATAAATTGATTGCAAGAAAAAGCTTTTGCTAGCAAGCTCAAGCATTTGTTAAAAATGTAGTCATAAATTAAATATTTTGCTTTTACCTAGAAGCAGTTGTACAGAAGAATTTGAGTGTGAGTACTGGCATTTTTCTAGAAACGATGATGGCTTATCTTTCATAGTGAATTCCAAGATCATGATATCATTTTGAAGTAAACTACCTGATAAAGCTGTGCAAAAGTAATATAGCACCTAACTTTTATAATTCTTTGGTACGTACATGTATTCTAATTTGAATTGTCTAACAACAACCGTAATAATACAGTAATAATTGTACTCCTTTTAGTATTTCTTTTGTGTGACTCAAAATGATATTTCACCAATTTGCCAGCAGCATCAGAAGTAATTAGTTGTTCATTTTTCAGATGAATTCTCACTTGCTTTACGTTGTTATGACTACTTAGTATTTTTACAAGATCATGATTTTGTCATGTCATGTCATGATTTTGTTCGTGATGTATCATTCTATAATGGATCTTTAATAGAGCTTAAATGAAAATATTGTAAGCAACTAAGTATGAATTACTATATCAGGAAAAAGCTTCCCACCAAACAAATGACATTTGAATAAATGAAAACCGCTTGTGTTCTCCCTAGAATGGTGTGACGTGTTTTGTTGAAAGACAGAGCAATTTCATGCTGAAGGCAAGCAAAAGCTAAGTGTTGTAAATTGGAATTTATGTTGTAAATTAAATAGAAATTATGTGGTGTAAAGAT
This sequence comes from Strongylocentrotus droebachiensis, assembly GCA_035222895.1. Classification (NCBI taxonomy): domain Eukaryota; kingdom Metazoa; phylum Echinodermata; class Echinoidea; order Camarodonta; family Strongylocentrotidae; genus Strongylocentrotus; species Strongylocentrotus droebachiensis. The sequence goes on along the minus strand of JAVYIG010000946.1, from coordinate 380,965 downwards.
GCCCCTCCCCCTTGCTTCTTCAGTCAATGACAAATTGTTTCCCCTCTAGCCCAATAGCAACTAAACCGCCCGAAACCGCCCCTCCTTTTACTCACTGAACCGCCGGTAACCGCCTGTCCGTTCTCGTCCGTTTTCAACGCGCTATAGTATCCGTTGTAGGGTCTACCGTTATAATGTTATACGTGCGTAATCCTTACGATGTCTGCAGTAGGATTTAGCATAAAAAAAATAGCGCACGTTTCATATTCTTCAGAAAAATGTCAGAAAGAGAGCAATATTGCAAGTTCTTCCAGTGAGTAATAGGCAATTTTTACAAAATTTCTAGTTGCTAATAGGCTAGAGGGATTCCCAATGTATTGTTTCCCCTCTAGAGGGGTTCCCATTGTACTGTTTCCCGCCTTTTTTGGGGGTATCTCTATTGAACTCTTTTGCATGAGTGGATTTCTTTTGTGTGATTGCTAGCATTGGTGCATGCTATAGCAGGCAGGTAGCCATTCTAAGCTATGTGATAGGACTGCAAGCACTTGTACATTTGGCCTGCTGTAGGAGGAAATGTGATCAGACTTTGTTTAAAGTCTGCTGTGGATATGATACTTGGTAGCATGCATACAGTCACTGTTGTTTAGCGTTTTGGCTAGTATTGGCCGAGGCTGTTTAACGAAGAGAAAACAATAAAGTACAGACTCTACTTCACTGACTCCGGATGCATTATTTGGTCGTCATGATCTCGAACCTTTCATAAGTTTGAGGACAAGCAAGGTTATTCATACAGATTTTAGGCAATTGCTTTTATGCTTGATCTTATGCTTGAGTTGAACCAATGCTTACAAGCAGTTGCTACCTTTTATGTATACGGCCCGATGTACAGTATAAACTTCTTAGAATCAATAAAACATGAACCCGTAACTATACCAGTGTAGATAAATATGCTTGGTCCCCATTTACAGAGACATTCAGAGAGGCATCGGTCCAATTCTGATGTAAAGGCATAAACTTAAAAACCGCATTGCAGTAATGAATTTTCACCCAACTTTGAATTACCCAGGTCTGGCCTATGTGTAAAGTTATGCGGGCTTAAAGTTGATTGGTACACACTTCATCAAATTAGCTCTGATATATGACCATAACACACCCTAATACACCTATAATAATGCACACAAACACTCACTCGAATTAGATTTTGACCAACCTATGCCCCGTTCAAAGTTGTTAAGGTGTGTCTGGTGGTATAGACTAGCAGAGTATGGCACAATTCTACTTATCTTCCCCTTTGTTTTCAAAGTACAATTCATCTTGGAAGAGAAATGAATAGCACCAATTTCATGAAAGGTGATGCAAAGAAAAGAAAAATTATTTCTGACTAGTACTAAAATCAGTTTTGTTCATCGTCTCTTGAAATGTTATTTTACTTCCTTTCCAACCCTTCATATATTTCATAACACAAATTTGCATGGGTGGGACTGACTCTTGGTTTGTTCTTAGCAAGTGTACATATCATCATTGAAATTACAATATGCCTAAATAGTTAAGAAGATGTTTATTACAGTAAAAACTGATTTACTTACGTTTGTAATGAGGGAAATGTCTGAAATAAATCAACTGGATCCGGAGAAGGATGAAAATAGCTTTCTCTGCAATCCCATTGCTTTCTAATTCTCTGAAACTACAGCTTGCAGTACAAACTCTTGACCAATCAGAAGCCAGCATTCATGGGAGTCAGGGGAATTCCCTGTTATGCTAGTCTATGAATGCAGACACATTGTCACACAGGTTGGACTTTTGAAATTATGTAAATTAAGGCTACTTACTCATGATTCGTGTCAGCAGATTTTTTGGAGCATAGCCTAATTTTGATCCTCATACATATACAAATGTCTGGTGAAAAAATTATGCTTTTGTCCGGCCTGTCATGATCAAAGGTATATTTGTCACTAAGCTACCCCACTATGTCAAGCGAGCTTGGTTTGCTCATTCTAGACTGTGGCTACTCAGACTACTTTCTACAAATATAAGATGGTGGTACTTAACTTTTTGGCACTGCGAATCCATCAAACTTTTTTCTTCAGCAGTTTACACCCAGAAAATACATGTAGCTGGATATATCTTTCTGTGCTGCCCGGGAGAATTGAAAAACTGAAATTTCAGTCAAATTGCCCATTTCTTTAATTGCTGAATGAAATTTAAATGAATAATATCAGCAATTGATCTATCAGCAATTGATGTTTATTACGATGATGATTATTATTTGTATTGCACTGTTGATAGGTTCTTGTATATAGTGCTGGTATTCGCCTCCAAAAGGCACTAATGGCACTTGCTCTATAATGTCTCAAAAATGTTTGAAGTTAATTCGGACAATGAATTAGGTCTTGAAATTGAAAGGAGAAAATGATTTTTATTTTGAAAGGAACTTTGTTTGAACTCTTTCAGAATCATGGGGGGAAAATAATGGGAAAAGGAGTTTGACATTTGGTGCTCCATGAATCAGTGTATTAAACTACAGTAAACATATCCATTTAGAGCTGGAATCATACACTTGTGAATACATGTACTCACCAATGATCTTAATTCCCTTCTCATTGCAGTTGATCAGCGTTGTGCAACTGAAAATGCAGTAGCTTCAAATTTGAATTTGGGGTGAGATCTAATAGTTAAACTTTGTAGAAAATTAGAAAGGTATGATTTTCTTTTCTATTGTCTTTTCATTATTTACGATGTTTCTAGGCCCACAGGCTACGCTCAAGAAACTTCTCGAAAGCTTGTACAATTATATAAATATGGACTGGCCTTGAGGGAGATACCACATAATATTTCCCAAACTAGATTCATATTGCCCCAGTCAAAGACGAGGGCAATATGGGTCTTGTGAGGGCAATATATGTTGTATCTCCGGAAAGTTAAGCCAGTCCATATTGTTATTATTATCCAAATCAGACATCTAGAGCAAATACATACACGACAATATTAAATAGCTGAAAAAACTTTGTCAAACCAGCTAGTACTGTGCATCCAGTGCTTGCAAAATTTTTGATACACTGCAAACAGTGTGTGTCTTTGGTGTGATTAATACATCACAATAGAGTGTGCGCAAAGTGCGCAGGTTCTCGTACGCATAATAGATGCGCGTTGAAAATGACAAAATACGGCGCGGTGAATATGAGACTTTATTTGATGCTTTTTTAACACGTAATAGTCCATAAGCTTTTCATGAGAGGGTAATATGGTCTCATATTTACTGATTAGCTCTTTTAGGATTGCAAGAAGTGTAATATGATTTTGTAAAACCACTGCAGCTCAGATGTCTGATACGGGTAATAATGTGCTTTAATTCTGTTCCTGTTTAGCATACCATCCTTTGGACCATGAAACAATCCTAGCACTACAGCCTGGCCACTACAGTTGCTAGTATCTTCCAAACTTCTCAAGAAGTTACAATTTGCCATCAGTATCAACTGCATTTTTAGTGATGCATATTTGGCTTGTACATCAAATCATTGGGTTTCACATCTGGTCCGATCTTCGCATCACACAACTTTTTGTGAAACGAAAGCAAAAGATCTGTGATGCGACCTTTCGTATAATAGAATCACTGTAGGTTTTTACACAAAGTGTCAGGTAAATTGAACCAGACCATGTAGAGATGAGGGGGTCAGAGTTTATTTCACAAACATTACCCCCGCCATTTTGTGAATAAAGGGACATGTTTTCACAAAAGGTCAGGTAACACGACCACCTGACCCTACATGACGATTCAAACTTTGAAGTAAGCCTGCACATGCCATGTACAGTGTGTACAGCCCTCAAGAGCTTATAATTTGCCACTGACTGGTATATATTTTTCTTTTGGTATGATATGGACCCTCAAACACCTCTACTATTCTAGACATTCCAGAAATCAGCTTCTGTACATCAGAGAGATTTTTGGTCCAAACGACTGCAAAGCTAAGAAGAGCTTGAAGGTAATAATATTATTACAAAATAATGATTTATAAATAATGCTAATTATAGCTTATAATTTGCTACCGGTATATATTTTCTTTTAGCATGGCGTTATCCAACCGTAACAGACCTCTAGAAGCCTGGGAGCTCGACTTCATCAGCAAGCAGCTGAACTGTTGCGAATTCAACATACTCAGTCAAAACCTCCGTATAGGGACCCCAGTAAAGGAGTTGGTGAGGCAGTACCATGAGAACAAGCATGCTTGCAGTGAAATACTCAACACATGGCACTCCAACCAAGACCCAGCCAAGGCGAGAAGGTTGATGACAAAAGCTTTGAGAGAGAGCAGGCTATTGAGCCTTGCAGAGACAGTCCTATGTGGTGAGTTGTTGAATTAAGTTGAATTGATTTTACACATAACTGAAATAATAGTGTTCAAAGTGAATAATGATTCAATCAAATTAAGTGGAACTAGAGATTTTTAAAAATGTATAAATACTTATAATATCTAGGTTTTTCCCCTTAGCAATAACAAAGCAAATAGGTACATTAAGTAATTAAATTTCTAATTGAAATTGAAATGAAGTTAAAAACTACAACGCTTTTACTAATTCTTAAACACATACAATTTTTACTCATAGGCACACACATACATGCACACATACATTCAAAATGCATGACTCATATTCTTTACTTGAATGTATTGCTCAATAAAAGTGACGTAGGCCTACATGTATATCTCTTTTGTTGTAAAATGATGTGTAACAGTGAGTTACACGCCCACCCTGGGAGGTGTCTCACAAATTCAACATTCTTGGCCATTGTTACAAATTAAGATTATTTTTCATTAGTCTTTGTTGGCATTAGTGTTATTCTTGATATTGTCATAGCTAGGAACAGGAAAGTCTTGAGGTCTGACATGAACATTGGCATAGAGTCTTGGCGCTCCTGATAGATTGTGGAAGATTATTCCACAGCAGTTTAGGACCAGAGAGTCCAGAGTTAGGTCCAAGTTGTGCGACTGAGAGTTTCTGTCAGGCGAGCTTGGTTGGCTAATTTCAGACTGGCTACTCAGACCACTTTTTACAAATAAAAGATGGTGGTTCTTATAGCATTTTGGCCCTGTGAATCCATCAAACATGTTTCTTCAGCAGTTTGCCCCCAGAAAATAGCTGGATTTATCATTGTGTGCTGCCCGGGTGAATGGGAAAAATTCAGTCAAATCAGCCATTTCTTTAATTGTTCAATGAATTTTATATGAATAATATCTAGAAGGATCTGTTAGCGATTGATATTTATTATGATGATGAGGATTACTTGTATTGCGCAGTTGATAGCTTCTTGTATAGTCCCGCTGATGGGCACTCATGGCGCTTGCTCTGTAATGCCTCACCGACGTGCGTACATGTAGTTAATTTGGACAAAGAATCGGGTCTTGAAATTGATTTCATGTTGAAGCGAACTTTGTTTGAACTCGTTTAGAATAATTGGGGGAAAAGGAGTTTGACATTTGGTACTCCATGAATCAGGGGATTAAACTAAACATTTAGAGCTGGAATAATACACCAGGCCCGTACAGGGGGAGAGTGGGGGTTGAACCCCCCCCCCCCCCCCTTTAACTTTTTTTATCTGTTGTTTTGGAGGGAAAAAATTGTGGTAATGGGTGACCCAAAAAGCCGACCTTACCCCCCCCCCCCCACCCCCCCCCCCCCCCCCCCCAACGAAACGAAATGTCGATGACACAAAAAAAAAACGTGCTCAGCGGCTGGCTGAGTCATTTCGATATTATTGGGACCAAAAAATATATACCGGTATATGTCCTTTTAACCTTCTCCCCCCCCCCCCCCCCCCCCCTCGCTTATTCAGCGGCTGGCTGAGTCGTTGCGAAATTTTCGGCATGATCTTCAAATTTTAAACCCCCGCTCCCCCCCCCCCCCCCTCTTCGATCAAAAATATCCCTCGTACGCGCCTGTAATACACTAAGCAAATATTAATCGACTACGAGGGTGATGGTAGCCCCGAGTTATTCAACTTTATGATAAAATTATTACATCATTGGCTAATAAGGAACACAGTGTAGGCATTTTTATGGACCTGAGTAAGGCCTTTGATACTATTGATCATCAAATATTGATTGATAAATTACACTTTTATGGAGAAAGGGGTATTGCTTTATCATGGTTTAAAAATTATTTGTTAAATAGAGAACAGTATGTATACTTTCAATCTAAAGAGTCAAGTAAATTACCTATAACTTGTGGCGTCCCTCAGGGATCGATTCTAGGTCCTTTATTATTTTTGTTATACATTAATGATATTGTAAAATCATCTAAACTTTTAACATTTATATTGTATGCAGACGACACTAATGCATTTTATTCTCATACAAATTTAGACACACTTACGTCAATCTTAAATGTTGAATTATCTAAAATATATGTTTGGTTTAAGTCTAATAAGTTATCTTTAAATTTTACTAAAACAAACTTTATATACTTTAGAAATGTTCATTCACCAAAAGTAAATTGTAGATTATATATTAATGATATTTTGCTTTTAGAAAAAAATTCTGTCAAATTTTTGGGGATAACCATTGATTCTACTTTATATTGGTTCGATCATATACATAATATATTGAACACTGTTTCTAGGAACATTGGAATATTATATAAATTGAAATTATTACTAACTCCCAAATCTCTTTTTATGATTTATAATGCTTTTGTACTTTCGCATATTAATTATTGTAATATCGTATGGGGAAACTGTTGTAAAACTAAAATTAATTCAATTGAACTTTTACAAAAGAAAGCTGTACGAATTTGTACACAATCTGATTATTTAACACACACTACACCTATTTTTAAAACATTGAAAACTCTCAAAGTAACTGATATGCACATTTTTCAAACAGCTATTTTTATGCATAAATATGTCTCCAACTTACTTCCTAAGTCCTTTCATGATTTTTATATTCATAATGTTAATGTACATTCGTACCCCACGAGGCACGCTATGGATTTTCATTTAACTAACCTTAAAATTGTTTTGGCACAAAAATCAATAAGACACAATGGACCCGATGTGTGGAACTCCTTGCTTGTAACATTAAAATTATGTACAACACTTGTTTCCTTTAAAGTGAAGATGAAAGAATATTTATTGATAAGGTATGAAAATTAGATTCTGGTCATAATATAATATATGTACTTTGTTTTAATATAAATATTCATTGTTTATTTGTATATAAAAAGGAAATTATTTGATAGATTGAGGAGCTCGCGCAGTGCACTCTTCACTTTGCACAGCACTCTCTTCACCCGCTCTTTCTTCCTCTCTCCTCTCCTCCTTTTGTAAGGCCGGTATCATTTCAAGCTCTCCTTACGATATCGGTCTTCTGCATTCTCCCCCTTTTTTTTCTTTTCAAATACGATTAATTGTACTATTGATTATTTATATTTATTTATTTGTGAATTACTACTTGTATTACTTATCATTATATTGCTAAAATGTATTCATTGTTATTTTTGTTATTGTTTATGGAAAATGCAGAAATAAAACTTGAAACTGAAAACTGAAAATCGAGGCGATGATAAATTGTATCCATTGCCCGAGTAAAGGAGGTTAATATTTGTTTTATATCCCACATCGGCAATAAGGTCTATTTAAAGTGAATCCCAGGTCGAAAATCCCATAGAGACCAGTAGAGACCATTAGAAAAATTATATTGGTCTCTAATGGTTTCTGTTGGAGTCTATTGGTTTCTGTTGGACCCATAGAATTGAATCCAATAGAGACCATTCAAACCATCAGAAACCAATAGAAACCAAGAGCACCCATATAAACCAATAGAAATAGAAACCAATAGGACCAATAGAAACCAATAGGACCAATAGAAACCAATAAGACCAATAGAAACCAATAGGACCAATAGAAACCAATAGAAACCAATAAGACCAATAGAAACCAATAGGACCAATAGAAACCAATAGGACCAATAGAAACCAATAGGTCCAATAGAAACCAATAGAAACCAACAAATCTATCTCATGCATATTCATGATTACTTTATACGTGTTCACAGCAAATTACATTTATCATAATTTGTTAAGCAACTTATGACAATGTACATCAATTTAGTGATTTTTATTTTCTTTCGGCAACTAATGACCAATAGATTATTTGTTTAATCATGTTACAATTTCATTCACGTTTTAGCAATAGATATATTGATTATAATGATTACTAACCAAGAAACAATTTATGTATGTTTACTATATAGAATAGTACAAGCCTTCAGTTAAAATAAAGGATATTCTTAAACTCACTTCAAGTGATCTCTGTGATGAAGTTAATGCAATTGAGATTAGAATATACTTTTTTTGGTGGACAGTTGCTAAAATTGATTTTGATTTATCATTATTGATTTACTAATAGAAGCCATTGGGACTATTGGTTTTAATAGGGAATTCAGAATATGGGACCATTATAAACCCATAGAAAGATCTCTAATGGACCAACAGGAACCCACAGAAAATATCTAATGGACCAACAGAAACCCATCATAGAAGAAAATATCTAATGGACCAACAGAAACCCATAGAAGACATGGGGGGATGCTGGTCCAATAGAAGCTTTCTGTTGGTTTGTGTTGGTCCAATAGATATTTTCTAATGGTTTCTGTGGGTCCATCATTTCACTTTCCCTAATGAAACCATTAGACACCAATAGCTCTAATGGTTTCTGATGGTCCAATAGGATCGGATTCTAATGGAATTTCGACCTGGAATTTTACATAATAATAAGAACTGATTCTGCAGACAGTTTAGCTTCAGCTAGATTTTACAAAGGGCAACATGCATACATGTAATACAGTCGATGCGCGCTCATTTGACATTGACATTGACTTTGACATTTCGCGTAACCTACTTTGCTATGTGTATTCAATGGGCGATGGTGGGCAAGTGGGGTAGCAGCAAAAAATTACTTTACCAAAGTACTATCTAAGGTAGATAGTACTTATCTATATTTTATCATGTGACCTCGTTTAGATCGATCAGATTGCAAGATTCTTAGTATGCAGGATATAATAATGGATACCAGCCAATGATCTTAATTCCCTTCTCATTGCAGGTGAATGTCGGCGCACAGTGCCTCAAGGCATGAGCACTGTTCAGCATGATGCAACTGGAAATGCAGTTGTTTCAAATTTGAATACAGGGTGAGATTTAATTTTAAATAGATAAACTTGGTAGAAACTTAGAAAGGTATGATTTTCTTTTCTATTGTCTTTTCATTATTTATGATGTTCCTACCTGTAGGCCCACAAGCAACGCTCAAGAAACTTCTCAAGAACTTGTACAATGTGCTTTAATTCTGTTCCTGTTTAGCATAACATCCTTTGGACCGTGAAACAATCCTAGCACTACAGCCTGGCCACTACAGTTGCTAGTATCTTCCAAACTTCTCAAGAAGTTACAATTTGCTATCAGTATCAACTGCATTTTTAGTGATGCATATTTGGCTTGTAAATCAAATCATTGGGTTTCGCGTCTGGTCGGGTGGTCGCATTACACAACTTTTTGTGAAACGAAAGCAACAGATGATGCGACCTTTCGTAGAATAGAATCTCTGTAGGTTTTCACAAAGTGTGAGGTAAATTGAACCAGACCATTTGTAGATGACCTGAGAGGGTTGGAGTTTATTTCACAAACATTACCCTCGACATTTTGTGAATAAAGGGGCATGTTTTCACCCAAGGTTGGGTAACATGACCATCTGACCCTACGCGATGATTCAAAGTAAGCCTGCATATCACAGTAAAGGGTGTAACTTTTCTCAAACAGGGTCAAAATTTCAAAATATGTTTTCATAATCATTTCTACTAAAATTAGTACTATAAGTGTCTAAATTATGGATTTTTTTGGGTTCTGGAGCTTAAACTACATGAGAAACCTGGAAAAATAATGAACAACTGTGACAAATATGATAAATTTGAACAAAAACAACATTTTAATTCTATCAACTTAAATGACAACATTTGTTCTCCAAACATAATTCAATTGCAATTTTTCATTTGCTATTCTAATGTACTTAAAGGCTTATAAAGCTTTTTTGGTCAAACTTATTTGGTCTTTAAAAAAATTCAATGCGTTTGTCAAATTCAAGATAAAATATGACTTTGACATTTAATTTTTCAAATTTACCTATCTTCCAAGAGGGGGAGCAAAATAAAAATTACTCTACAAATACCATTCAGTGAGGGCTAATTACCATGCAAATTCCAAAGAAATCGCATTTCAAATGAGGAAGTTGAAAATTTCTTATGTGTGTGTTTCGGAGGCTTCGGGTTAACAAAATGCCTGTTTCGGAGGCTTCAATCATGTTAACATAAAATGTTGTCCATTACTTAGGTAACATATTAAGAAAAATTCAACTTAAAACTGTTAATGATATGGTAAATTACTAATATAACACCTAAAACATTTGTTTAGAGAGTAAAAATACTTGTTAATATAAAGTACGGTACATGTATGTTACAAATTATCTTTATTTAATACGATGAGTTTTATGTTCAGTACACAAACATTGCAAAGTCACTTAATAGAATCCATGAGGATTTCAAATCTGTGCTGATACTCAGGGAATATATTGTAAAGTATGTAATTTCCAAGGAAATCACTTTTCTCATATCAAAGTTGAAACATTCAGGAAACATATGATCAGTTCAAAGTAGTGTTTCGGAGGCTTCAAACATGTTAACACACTATATTGTCAACTACAAAGGCAATATACAAAGCGAAATTTAACCTTACTTTTGAAGGTTTGATGAAATCTTGAACTGTAAGTAAAGTACTTAAAATAATTGTTCACATAGAAACCATTTATGTTAATTCATAGCAATGTACCACTACCCTTCACTTGCGTCTTTGTCATCATTTATTCTTAGTGCAAAGAATTAAATTTCCGCACAGTGGCTTCCACGAACTTGTTTGTTATGTGTTTACATTTACACAGACATTCATATGTTTGAAACCAATAGCATGGTAAGTATTTACAGGTTTTTGTCCTGGAACACAATTGTGATCTACTTCTTATTTCAAAGAAATTTATCTGCCAACATGTCCAGTTCTCCTTCTTAAAAATTATAAAGGTAAGCTCTGCCTGCTGGGGTAGGGGTCCTGGTTGGTAGAGTCATCTTCTGTATTACCGGTACATCTTTTTTAGGCTGATGGGCTTCACAGTCCTCTGTAAATTCATACAGACCATTGCTGTTCTGGCGCATGAATTTGCCTTTGACATTGTCATCAATCAAAGCCTTTACCTAGTAGCAAAATAAGAATATAGTAAATACAAACTTTCATTAAAACACAGATAAACAGCTTTCAGAATCCATTTCACTTCCTTGAAATATCTCACAGTCCCTTATTTTAATTCACCCTGTTAACTTTGTTCAGTACCACAACACCTGCTCATATACATTTTAGAAAAATCTTTTTGTCTAAGTATTTCTCACATACAGAAAGTTGATCCTGTTAAATGTTTTTTTAATAATCTGAGATCTAACATGGGTAATACTTACAGGAGCCATGAAAACCACCCCACTTGTAATCCTGCTGCTAGATGAAGGTGCATCAAAATATATGGCAACATAATCGCTCACATTTGATGCTGCAATTGGAGAAGAAAATAGGAAATTAGCAGTTTGTACTGCACAGAACAATGTTCATACATATATCTGAGCTTGGACACTAAAAAACAATAAATTTGTTTGATTTTAAAAGTACATCTTGAACGTATATTTGCATAGTGCATCACATAATATTTTATTATTTATCCATGTGTTTTTTTAAGAACTAGTTCAGTAGTCTATATGGGCACCATCACTAAGGATGCTTAATGTGTACATTGCACAAATCTTAATTACTAATTACTAATTAATGACAGACTTGTTTTAATCTGTTTTGCCCATGGATTTGCAGGAATAACCTGTTCAAAATTGTAATATGTACAAGGATTTCATTCATTGTTACTGGTTTACCATTGTGCATAGCCATAGACCTGTATATTGTACACACATGTATATCAGAAGTCTAATTTAAACATTTGGTACTGAGGCAAACCTTAAAAGTCAGGTGACATCCAAATATAAATTGATTCATGTTTATGTGCAGGGCTGCATACAGCTCATAATTTGTTATAAATATATTTCATAGATTTTAAAATATTTTACAATAATTTTCTCAGACCTGCTAAGCTCCACCTAAATAAATATTCCAGATCTCATTCATCTATCTGTTAATCTTTAGTGAGCTAACAAGAGAAATTGGTATGTAACTTTCTCCAGCTCAGCACATGCTCACAAATACCTCCACATTACCTTTCTTTTCCTGGTGATGCTACACCACTTCTGACATAGCAACTCATATGTTGGTATTGTATGGTCTATTGTAAACAAGTGATCGGCTCTGGTTAAGCTATTATACATACCACTGTCTCTTGTTAGCTCACTAATGATTTACAGATGATGTCACAAAATGAATGAGATTTGGAGCATTTTTTTTTTAGGCTGCACATCAACAGGAATCAAACTATATTTGGATGTCACTCAACCTTTACAACAACAAAAAATGAGTATGATAAAGGTACATGTACAATGTACAATACAGATCTTAACTAGGCCTCACTATATTTTTAGTGACAAATCTAAACTTTAAAAACTTTCACACATCAGTTCCATTACAATGACACATTAAAAAAAGTACAAGTAAAGAAATTAAAGGACACAATATACAGTTCTTACCTCTATATTCTTGTGCATAACAGTAAGAAAATGAGAGAACTGTCTGCAGTGTTCATGCCTGTCTGGAAGAGATGCTAACTACATGTAGTATCAGATGTTGCTAGCACATGTTGCTGTAACCTTGTCAATATCTTCAAGATCTTCATGGTCTATTAATTCGAGTCCTGCCGCGGCACTAATGTCCTTTGGCAAGACATTAATCTACATTTGCCACACTTGACCCAGGTGAGGTAAATTGGCTACCTGGCAGGAATTAATTCCTTGAAATGCTTAAGCGCCGTAATGGAAGCCATGCTAAAGCCGGGGTAATAATTTTCAAATTTGGAAGCGCATAGAGACGTTCAATATGTGCTATAAAAGAACCGAATATTATTATTATTATTCCATTGTCTTAAAAGGGGTTGTACACACTGCTTCCCTAACAATTCTAGAGGGTTCTTTACCCACCAAATTTCTCTCCTACTGTTACAAATGGTTTTTGGATGGCATGGCCTATGCCATTTGATCCTAAGGGGTTGGCAAAGAGCATAATACATGTGGTTAACACTAAATGAAGCCTCCGAAACAAATTGGATAAATGTTAAGGATGTCTTATAATTTGGGAAAATATAGTGATTCATTTTGATATTTTATATATTAAAATATTCATTAAACTTGGAAGATTTATATGTATCAATTTTTTTTATTATTTGGTAAATGATTCTTACATTATCAAGGTTTGAAACGGGTGAATACTCCTAGCACTGGTGTAAAATTACTTTCTGAAATGCTGACTATTGTAAATCGTTAAAAATATAAAAATCCAATAACATCTAACACATTCCTGTACTTTATTAGACCAAAACCAAACATAAAATAGGAAAACTGTAAACATTCCCCTATCTATAAAATCACAATAGCAAAAAATATGGTGTTAACTACAGTTTGAAGCCTCCGAAACAAGTTTTTTGGGTTATTAGTAAGTCTTGAAAAAAATTAACTGGATATCTATTTACTTTCAACTTCAAGGGAGCCTGCACATCCTAACATATGATTGCCATGCAGATTTAACATGAAACACATCGGTCTAGGTATTTAAAAAATGAAAAATAATCTTTTTGCTGTTTCGGAGGCTTCAAGTGTTTCGGAGGCTTCAAGTGCTAACGGAAAGTTTGTAATGTCTATTATTTTCTAATAGTTGGGAATATCTAAGCTGTTTATTGACAAGTGACTTAGGGGTCCTTATGCTACATTTTGATATAATGATTGGATAAATTCCTACATTCGTATTTGTACAAGCTGTCCGAATAGTTTGTTTCGGAGGCTTCAAATCAGCTAACGGAAAATTGGGTCGACTCAGTCAAACTTTTAAAAAATTCTTACAAGCAACATGCTCAGAAAAATGTTGTCATTAGTTGGAAGTATAGATATCAAGTGTTATATCAAGAACAAAAGAAATGATAGAAAGCACTTTTCAAACCAGAGCTCTTCACATGAAGTTTGTTAACTATTGTTAACGGAAAATGAAGTCTCCGAAACGACAAATTACAACACTCTGTTCTCAAAAATAGATGAGCCGTTACAGTTTAAACTTCTTTGGCACTTTTCATTGAACATCTAACTTCACATTCTGCATAACAAAAACAATCCTCACTGTTCCTGAAAAAAATGCAGGGCTTTACAAAAATGTCTATGTATTTTGTGTACACCAAAAGGGTCACATTTAGGGTACTTATGTGCCTGCCAAAATTTAACGAAGTAATCCTGGAAGATGTCTATGCTACCCAAGGTAGCACCCAAGTAGGTTACTCATATGCCAAAATATCTTTGAATTCTGTAGCTTTATGAGATCACTAGAGATAAAAATGTTCAAATTTCAGAGTTACACCCTTTACTGTGAAAATGACCATATGCGCTGTATAGTGTGTACAACCCTCAAGAGCTTATAATTTGCCACCGGTATGATTTTTGGTCCAAACGATAGCAGAGCTAATATGACTATAAGAGCTTGAAGTTAATAATATTTTACAAAATTATGACTTGTTAATAATGCTAATAGCTTATAATTTGCTACCGGTATACATTTTCTTTTAGTATGGCGTTATTCGACCTTAACACACCTCTAGATGCCCTGGAGCTCAAATTGATCAGCGAGCAGCTGGACCCTAACGAATTGCTAATGCTCAGTACTAGTACCGTTAGTATCTTCCGTTCATCAGGGGACATATTGATTAACAGAGAGGCTGCCTTTCAAATGCTGTGCACATGGCACTCCAACCAAGACCCAGCCAAGGAGCGGGGTTTGCTGATGCAAGCGTTTAAAGAGAACGGTCTAGATAGCCTTGCAGAGACAGTCCGAATGGGTAAGTTGTTGAATTAAATGAATTTATTTTCACAAAACATAAATAAAAGTGTACAAAATGATCCAATCAAATGAAGTGAAAGGATTTTTTTTTAAAGTTTAAAATACTTATCTAGGTTATCCCCTTGAACAATGACCAAGCAAATAGGTACACAAGGTAAATAAATTACAAATTGAAATGAAGTTAAGTACTTCAAGACTCTTACTACAGTACTAGTTCTATTTAAACACATACAATTTTACTCAAAGCACACACACGCGAGAGCACACACACATGCACACGCACGCACAAACCCACACACACATTCAAAATGCCTGACCCGATTCTTTACTTGAATGTATTGCTCAATAAAAGTGACGTATACCCAGGTCGAAAAAACAGTTAGATACCAGTTGAACCAACTGGTTCTGGTACCAGTTGATTCCAATTAGTTAATTGGATTCAATATGGATATTGGAATACTGGAATCAACTGGTAACCAGTTGATTCCAGTTGGACCAGTTGTCAACTGGTACCAGTTGATTCCAGTTAAGTGAACTGGTTTCAATATGGAAAATTGGTATAGTGGAATCAACTGGTAGCTGGTACCAGTTGATTCCAATTAGTTAACTGGATTCAATATGGATATTGGAATACTGGAATCAACTGGTAACCAATTGATTCCAGTTGGAATACCAGTCGCCAACTGGTACCAGTTGGATCCAGTTTACCAATTTCCACATTCATGGAAACAAACAGTTGATCAATAACCAGTTGATTACCAGTAGCGACCAGCAATCAGCTGATAATCAATAATCAATATTGCTTAGCATCTGGCAACCAACTAGACCACATTTACTTATACTCTTGCTAGACCCCATCACATAATCATTTGAGGCGCATTACATTTGAGTATAAGATTAAATAATTACTACTTGCGAGCTCATACATACAACATTATACATGTTTTTACTGGTTATCAATTACATAAATCAATATATATCTATGTTTACGTATTAAATTGGATGTAAAACATGATCAGACATATATAATATATTTGTCAATGATTGACTAATAAAATATAAATCACATAACTAATATGCATTAATTAATTGTCACATTTGCTTGACAAATCATGATAATAACGTTTTCTGTGAAAACATGCAAATTAATCATGAATATGCATTAGATACATTGAACTGGTTTTTCAACTGGTATTCTACTGGTTTCAACTGGTAAATTAACTGGCAATCATCTACTGGTTTTCAACTGGTAAATCATCTGGTAATCATCTACAGGTTTCAACTGGTAATTCAAGTGGTAATCATGTATTGGTTTTCAAATGGTAAAGCAACTGGTAATCATGCATCTACTGGTTTCCAACTGGAATCAGCTGGTATCAAATGGTCCAGTTTGGTCACTGTGCTGGAATGAAGTAATGAATTACCATTTAAGCCCATTGGTTTTAACTGGTATCAACTGGTCTAATAATATACCAATACGCCTATAGTTAATGGCTTTCAAATGGAATCAACTTGCAGTGGCGGATCCAGGGGGGGGGGGCGAAACGGCCGCGGCCGTGAGCTTAAGTCACACCGGTGACTTAAGCTCACGCACGCCAGCTATTCCCCACTCCTGACGACGGATAGTCAACCTGTTCGAAACGTCGAGCCACTCATCCTCTCCAAGCGCTCCTGAGAACTATATGCCAAGAAAGATAACAAACAGTCCTTTTCAGGACTACACTCCTCCAAGAAAGATTACCGAGTCAGAGTCCTGTTCAGGACTCCTCAAACCTCTCTCTCTCTCACACACATGGTGCAACCGCAAACCTACTGTAAACTCTTATTTTGCCCTTCATTTAAATTCAGCTCATACTGACTCGCTTGTTCTTGTATTTGAACTCATGTTCGTAGTAATCATGGACAGGGGCGGCAATCCTGGCCCGATAGGGGGACACGTCCCCCAGGAAATTTAGAGATATAGCTCGATCAATAAAATATAGCGGAAAGAACGTTGGGCTTAGGGATTTTCTAGAATGCATAATTTTAGCATTCAACATTGCAAAATCTCGCTTGGCCGCTACTCCCCGGCCCTCGCCCGATAACACAAAACTATGATCTGACGCTCCCGGGCGTGATTTATCCATGGTTGGTGTAATAGATCTTTCTTTTTTCCCGTTCATTTCTACTGACCTAATTGTGTGCTATTTGGTTCGTACGGGTCATGGAAAACCTGGAAAGTCATGGAATTTTACTTTATTGCTTTTAAGGCCTTGAAAGTCATGGAAAATTATTTTTTCCATTGGAAAGTCATGGAAAGTCATGGAATATCAAAATTATGGACAACTATAGTATTTTCTCACTATACAAGTGAATAAATGGAGATATTTCAACCATTTTCTTCTCGTATTTTCTTTCATTCGTAACATACCGACTGATTGTACTTGTGAATGTGTTCACTATGATCGATGGATAAGCGCTGTGTACGTGGGTGTGTACGTGTACGATACGAACTACGTGTGTATGGTCAGTGTATGGCGGTACGGTCCACATCGTGCGCACATGGCTAGCTTGCGAGCGAGCTCGCTAGCGCTAGCTCAGTTCAGCAAGCTAGCGCACGTGTACGTGTGCAGTGTGTGTGTGCATATGATGATGGTGCCAACGCGACATGTGACACTCCAAGAACGAATGTAATGCCTCGATTGCACTTTGGCTTTGCATTAAATTGCGACCACTTAGACTACTACAATTTTTACACTTCTCCAATAAATGAGGAAAAAGTAAATTAGTAATATTTGTTTTTTAATTTTCATTATTTAAATAAAAAAGGAACAATACTGACGTGTCAACAAGGCAAATTGGCAGCGCTAGCTCGTTGACGATCTATATATCGACGCGACGGCATGTGTTTTGAAACTTTTGTGCATGTGTTGATTCTTCATGAAACGGAGTTGTTTATTTTCACAGACCTTGGAACTCGTCACGTGGATATTTTCACCATTACAAATTTTGTGGAAGTGATATTCAAAATGCCTGGAAATTGTCATTTTAAGGATGCTTGGTTAGAACACCCGGATTACCGTGGCTGGATTTTGAAAGAAAGTTCCGATCTGGGGACTGCTAGATGTGCTGTTTGTATGTGTAAATTCAGTGTCCGTAATATGGGCGAAGCAGCCGTCAAGAGTAGGCAAATTCATGCAAAAAAATATATTCAAAAAACTGACTTGAAAACACATCATACAATTAGTCTGAACCGAGTCAGGAGCAAATTTGAAGAAATTATATTTTTAAATGTTGTAAAACCAAAGATATAAGAAGAAAACTGACCAAGTATCTGTACTAAAAATCGTACATGTAAAATTGGTCGTATACATTCGACAGCTGAAAATGACGCGCACGGTTGCATTACGTGCGTTCTCGAATCCAAAATCATACCTCACACACACACTCTCGCCATACCGCGAATGGTCCGTCGTGGGGAGCTAGCCGGCTGAGAGTTTGCAGCGATACCAACGCAGCCGCGGAGCTCCGCAGAGCGCCATTTTAGCGGGACTCGGAAAGGTTCGCGGTGGGTAGGCAGCGGCCTAGCTTTTTGCCCAAACAACGCTAGATCGGCTGCTGGCAAAATGAAAATAACTACGATCGAGAACATCGTCGGTTTCTTAACTTTTCAGTGAGATAATTCTGAATTCTAATTGAGACTATATAATAAATTAAATCGACAAAGAAACCTCAGTAGAACTCTTATAACTATACAAAAGCTTGTTTATTTCTTCATTTGACATTTTGTTTTCGACCATTTTTTCGTGCGCGAGTCAATGGAAACTATGTATTACCAAACTTTCAACACGCAAGGAACGGGGAACACTCGCGGACCTCGTAACAAATTCGTTGCAAAAAAAAATTCAAGGGTGATTTTGAAGCAGTGTAGAATATTGGCGCTGCAATGCGCAGAAATATACTTGAAAGAAACTTAATAAATCATACCTTAATTTTCAGAAAATCGTATTTGTATTAGTGTACCTAGATGTGACTTGTTTATAACTCAGATTTTATGAAGATTTGTCCGGAAAAAATGTCATTTTTTTCCGTTTGGTGGTCATTTCTAGGCTAATATTTCAAAAGTTGCATCAGTAATGGGCCCGATGTTTCTCTTATCGTACTCGCATGTTATTTCTACATAGATTAAACATAGGATGGTTAAGGGTAAGACCAGATAACATTATAAAAAAGATATATCCTTCCACTCTCCCATATCCAAGTTTTGGGCTGATTATTGCCGACCCACCGCAGCAAGGCCATTCAGATTTTCGTACGAGCGCGAAGCGCCCTCTAGTGCCCCATGAATGTGCCTATCAAGAGCCACAAGAAGAGTGAAAAACACACAGCAAACCTCCAACAGCAACAACGTCGTAAGTGAGCATTTTTAATGTGAATTTTACCGATCCTTTATTGAGCATGAATCCAAATAATGACTGATAATAATTATATAAAAATGAAAGATTTGAGATTATTTAGCGATGCGATGTCACCTCGCAGGCATTGGTTACTGCTTACTGCGACCAGCCCGTTCGGGAGCGTCCCCGGCCCCGGGCCGGGCCGGCTAGGTTACTGCATGCAACAGCCCGAACGCTAACCCAGGGGGCTCCGCACTCACACGCCAGTGTTGTACCGGGCACTGTATGTGGACTGCAGAAAAAAAAAAAAATAATAATTTACCTTAAAATTGACCCCAAAAATCATAAAACTAAATTTTGTACTTACAATTAGGTCCAACAGTTTGCTTGCCTTGAGAAGTATTTCCTCCTTTCTATTTCTTTAAAATATGTTTTTAAGGAATGAGTCAAAAATTAGTCCACTTGTCTTAGTGACTTACATCAATTGGCCAAAAGTTGCCGTGAATTTTTTTTTTTTTTCCTTCCCCATACTGTCAAACGGTTGTCAAAATAGGAAAACGTTTATGCTTTTAATGGTCGTTTGAACGGCAGTTAAACGTTTTGACTCGGCCCTAAATCTTACCAAATGATGATATTTATATTTTATTTATTTTAATAGACATTTTTTTCTTTTCTCCTAGATTCTACTCTCTCACTCAAGAGCTTCTTCAAGGCAAAAGGTGCAGAAAGTTCATCAGTATCTATCACGTCTACAGATGCAACAACCAGTACTTGTGCGCCATCAACCTCTAAAGTGACAACTCCCATTCCTGTTGCTGCAAGAGAGGAAACTTTAAAAGCTGAAATACTCTGGTGTCTGAAAGTGGTGGAGGATCATTTATCATTTCATTCTTGCCAGCACAACAGTGAGCTCTTTCAAAGAATGTTTCCGGACTCAGCTATTGCTAAGGGTTTCACGTTGTCAGAAACAAAATGTCGGTATATGACGGTGTTTGGTTTGGGCCCATATGTGCAAGACCTCCTTTATGACAACATAAAACAATCAAACCACTATGTGATACTGTTTGATGAAAGCCTCAACAAGAAGCTCCAGAAAAAGCAGATGGACTTCCTCATAAGAACATGGCAACACAATGAAGTTTGCACTCGCTACTTGACGTCTGTGTTCATCGGACATGGTTCAGCTGTTCACCTCAAGGAAGAACTGAATAAAGTTCTGCACACAGTTGGCTTGGAAAAATTACTGCAAATATCAATGGATGGTCCCAACGTTAATTGGAAGATGTATGATGACTTTACGCGAGAGTACACTGCTGACCTGACCAAATCCATACTGAATATAGGCTCATGCGGGCTCCATATAGTTAATGGTGCTTTTCTGACAGGTGCCAAGGCTGCTGACTGGGAGGTGGAAAGCTTTCTATCATCCTTGTATTACCTGTTTTCTGATTCCCCTGCCAGAAGAGAGGATTATCAGAAGATAACTGGAGATCATACCATGCCACTTAAGTTTTGCAAGACCCGATGGCTGGAAAACCTTCCTGTTGCAGAGAGAGCAATCAGCATCTGGGAGAGTGTATGTGCGTATGTTAAAGCAGTAGAAGAGAAGAAAATCCCTCACCCAAAGAACAAGTCCTTTGAAACTGTTTCAAAATGTACTCATATAACTGATTTCTTAGCAAGACTGTACTTCTTCATATCTGTTGCAAAGCTGGTCAATCCTTTCCTAACAGACTATCAGACTGATGCACCAATGCTGCCCTTTTTAGCTGAAGACCTTACTAGAATGCTTGCATCCCTTATGCAGCGATTTTTAAAGCTGGACAGGAGTACCATTACTTCTCCTTACAAGATAATGCAGGTAGATGTTAGCAGTGAGGCCATTCAGCTGCCCTTGGCCAAGTTGGACATTGGATTCTACACTGAGAAGAAGCTGAAAGATCTGAAGGCGAAAAATATCATCAGTGAGCTGAAAGTTCTGGAATTTCGCACTCAAGCAAAGAAGTTTCTTGCTGCAATGACCCGGAAGCTCATTGAGCGATGTCCGCTTAAGTATGCACTTGTGAGAAATATAGGATGCTTGAGTCCAAAGAACATGGCAAAAGACAAAGAAAACTCCACTGCAAAGCTGAAGAGGGTGCTTAACACCCTTAGTGATGCCCACAGACTTAAGGATTCATGTGACGATATCCTAAGAGAATACTCAGAAGCATGTGATGAGGCATCAAGAAGTGCAGAGATGAGAGACTTTGATCCAAAGAAAGAGAGATTGGACTCTGTAATGTGCAAATTTCTGTCCGAGTCTCGCTATTCGACCCTCTTAAAGTTGGTCCGCATGTTGCTTGTCTTGTCCCATGGACAAGCCTCCATTGAGAGAGGTTTCTCAATCAACAACGAAGTTGAAGAGGACAATCTCCTGGGACACTCACTGATATCATTGAGGGCCATTTATGACCATATCAAGTATGTTGGAGGAATCAAGAATGTGACTATTGACAAATCAATCATGTTGGCTGCGTCTGCAGGCAGGCAGAAATACCACATCTATCTCGATGAACAGAGGCGTAAAAAGGAAAAGGAAAAGAAAGAAGGAAAGAGAAAAGGACTGATGGATGGTTTGGAAGAACTAAAGGCCAAACAAATGAGACTGCAAGCAGATGTGAAAAGTCTTCACACCTCAGCAGACAAGTATGCTGAGGAAGCAGAGTCACAAGGAAGATTGACTTGTATTTCCAAATCAAACAGCCTCCGACGTACAGCAAAGGAGAAGGCATCCCAGTTACAAGTAATTCAGAAACAGATTGATGAACAGCTGAATGCCATTAAGAATTATTAAAGAACTTGGACAGTTTGTTACCAATGCCACCAAATATTCAGACAGGTGCAATGTGTAGAGGGATTTCTTTCAAACAGCTACATGAAGATGTCTCAAGAAAAAACTCATTCAGAAATTATTGACCAGCTTAATGCTAGCGAAACAAGAATTCATCAGCTGATGTGAGTAGGCCTACTGTGTTTTGTTGGTGAAATCAAAATTGGTGATGGTATGTGTGTGAGTTTGTGTGTTGGTGTTGTTTTGTTTTCTTTTTTTTTTGGGGGGGGGTAGTTACCTTGTACATGCAAAGGAGAGCTATTGAAGGAATCATGGTGGTCCATGAAACCAGGAACAGGCAATTTGTATTCTTTAGAAGTGAAAATTGCCATTAAAAAATGGACAATTGTTGATATGAATACATGTATGTGTAATTGTAAGAATATTATATAGCAGTGCATATCGAATATGATGAAAAAATAACATGTAATTGTAACAGATGAAATAACTAGATAACAAAAGCTGCCTTTCTATTAGTAGACTTGAAACATGCACTTTGCTTCGCTTTGATTTGAGATCAAATTTTCAGTCTACCGTGTAAAAAAAATGTGTAAAAGTCATGGAAAGGTCATGGAATTCTGGCTAGAAAAGTCATGGAAAGTCATGGAAAGTCATGGAATTAAATTTATGAGAAAGAGTATGAACCCAATACAATCATGATTGTTTCATTTTCCCTTTAAAGCAGGCGCGTAGCTAAAGGTGGTAGGGGCAGTAAGACGACATAGGACGAAAAAGGAGCAGACAAGGAAACATTTTTGAAAATTCTGACAAGTCGAGAACGGTACAACGAATCGTCTTCTTTCTCTAATAATTAAATGAAATGTCAAAGCTTCCGCGCTTCGCTTGGGAGGGGGGCCGAAACTGAATTCAGACAAGGATTAAGAGTCGAGAATGGAACAACGAATCTTCTACTTTTTCTAATAATTTAATGAAACGTCAAAGCTTCCACGCTTTACGCGAGAGGGGGGGGGGGGGAGGAACTCAATTCAGACAAGGACAAAGAGTCAAAAACGGTACAACGAATCGTCTTCTTTCTCTAATAATTTATGAAAGGTCAAAGCTTCCGCGCTTCGCGCGGGCGATAGGAAACTGACTTCAGACAAGGATTAAGAGTCGAGAATGGAACAACGAACCCTCTTCTTTCTCTAATAATTTAATGAAACATCAAAGCTTCCACTCGCTTCGCGCGGGAGGGGGGAAACTGCATTTAAACAAGGATTAAGAGTTGGGAACGGTACAACGGAACGTCTTCTTTCTCTAATTATTTCATTAAACTATGAAAGGTCAAGGTTTCCGCGCTTCGCGCGGGAGGGGGGGGGGGGACTGAATTCAGACAAGGAATAAGAGTCGAGAATGGTACCAAAACAAAATTGTCTTCTTTCTCTAATAATTAATGAAAGGTCAAAGCTTCCGCGCTTCGCTCGAGAGGGGGGGGGGGGGGGGGAGGGACTCAATTCAGACAAGGACAAAGAGTCAAAAACGGTACAACGAATCGTCTTCTTTCTCTAATAATTTATGAAAGGTCAAAGCTTCCGCGCTTCGCGCGGGCGATAGGAAACTGACTTCAGACAAGGATTAAGAGTCGAGAATGGAACAACGAACCCTCTTCTTTCTCTAATAATTTAATGAAACATCAAAGCTTCCACGCGCTTCGCGCGGGAGGGGGGGGGGGGAATGAATTCAGACAAGGAATAAGAGTCGAGAACGGTACAACGAATCGTCTTTTTTCTCTAATAATTAAATGAAATGTCAAAGCTTCCGCGCTTCGCTTGGGAGGGGGGCCGAAACTGAATTCAGACAAGAATTAAGAGTCGAGAATGGAACAACGAATCTTCTACTTTTTCTAATAATTTAATGAAACGTCAAAGCTTCCGCGCTTTACGCGAGAGGGGGGGGGGGGGGAGGAACTCAATTCAGACAAGGACAAAGAGTCAAAAACGGTACAACGAATCGTCTTCTTTCTCTAATAATTTATGAAAGGTCAAAGCTTCCGCGCTTCGCGCGGGCGATAGGAAACTGACTTCAGACAAGGATTAAGAGTCGAGAATGGAACAACGAACCCTCTTCTTTCTCTAATAATTTAATGAAACATCAAAGCTTCCACGCGCTTCGCGCGGGAGGGGGGAAACTGCATTTAAACAAGGATTAAGAGTTGGGAACGGTACAACGGAACGTCTTCTTTCTCTAATTATTTCATTAAACTATGAAAGGTCAAGGTTTCCGCGCTTCGCGCGGGAGGGGGGGGGGGAACTGAATTCAGACAAGGAATAAGAGTCGAGAATGGTACCAAAACAAAATTGTCTTCTTTCTCTAATAATTAATGAAAGGTCAAAGCTTCCGCGCTTCGCTCGAGAGGGGGGGGGGGGGGGGGGGAGGGACTCAATTCAGACAAGGACAAAGAGTCAAAAACGGTACAACGAATCGTCTTCTTTCTCTAATAATTTATGAAAGGTCAAAGCTTCCGCGCTTCGCGGGGGCGATAGGAAACTGACTTCAGACAAGGATTAAGAGTCGAGAATGGAACAACGAACCCTCTTCTTTCTCTAATAATTTAATGAAACATCAAAGCTTCCACGCGCTTCGCGCGGGAGGGGGGGGGGAGAATGAATTCAGACAAGGAATAAGAGTCGAGAACGGTACAACGAATCGTCTTTTTTCTCTAATAATTAAATGAAATGTCAAAGCTTCCGCGCTTCGCTTGGGAGGGGGGCCGCAACTGAATTCAGACAAGGATTAAGAGTCGAGAATTGTACAACGAATCTTCTTCTTTTTCTAATAATTTAATGAAACGTCAAAGCTTCCGCGCTTCGCTCGAGAGGGAAGGGGGGGAGGGACTCAATTCAGACAAGGACAAAGAGTCAAAAACGGTACAACGAATCGTCTTCTTTCTCTAATAATTTATGAAAGTTCAAAGCTTCCGCGCTTCGCGTGGGCGATAGGAAACTGACTTCAGACAAGGATTAAGAGTCGAGAATGGAACAACGAACCCTCTTCTTTCTCTAATAATTTAATGAAACATTAAAGCTTCCACGCGCTTCAAGCGGGAGGGGGGAAACTGCATTTAAACAAGGATTAAGAGTTGGGAACGGTACAACGGAACGTCTTCTTTCTCTAATAATTTCTAACATATCCTCAATTTCCGGCCCCCCCCCCCCCCCCTATTGGAAAACCCTGGATCCGCGCCTGCATTGTAATTTTAAATACAAGAATCTTGAACTCCAAAATGTATTGGGTGTGGTATTTCTCTTAACTGTTGACTTCGGTAAACGATTTGTTGAAAACTTTGCTTGGGGGGTGGGGGGGGGGGAGCAGAAAGATCGGGTAAAGTATCGATACAAGTTGTAACCCGCATATTCCCCGGGTCTGCCATTAAATGAATATATCAATCAATACCCCCCCCCCCCCCTGACTAATAACTACCAATAATTTATATAATAATATATACGGTAGATCAAGTCACTTAAAGTATATCGGCCTCCACCCATACCACCTTTATGGACATTTACCAAGTTTCGTCATCATTATAACATTATAACATGCCCTAATTACAAAACAGGTTGTTTTATCCATCATATTCAAACAAATGTTTTTCTTCAACGTGGTTCACTTTTCCAGCATTAGATAAATGACCATCTGAACATCTGAACTAGGACAAAAGTTTAACTAGAATATGCCTCTCTAAACGTCACACCAAACTTCTCATGAGGTCCCTTATATGCTGGATTATTTTTCCTTTTTTCCATTCATTACATTTATTCCCATTTCCAAATGTAAAATGAAATAACAAATTGTGTTGACATGGACAGGGCATGGTTGATAATCAGTTAACAAATTTACAAACAAAAATAAAAGTACAAGATTTGTATAATAAAGAACTAGCAATTACTTGAAACTTTCCATGATGTCCGTAAAATTGCATACTTTGTTTTAATTACCGAACAATTGAACAATATAAGACAAGAACAAGAGAAAAGTTGTTTAGAAATGCAAAGGCCGACATGGAAGCCATACGCTTGTCAATTAAAGGCCCCTGGGCCAAAAAAAGTGTATCTTTGACTTATCAGAAAGAAGAAAAAACGCTTTCAAAAGCTTCTCTTATACTTCTTTCACAAAATGTCCCTTTGGCTGTTAAAACATCATTCAATTCTTCCAGGAATTTGAACAAATAGAACGGACTAGCAATAAGCCAATAGCCAAAATAGTTTCTTTTTAATTCTGTTTTTATTAACCAAGGACAGTATCTCTAAATCTACTTTAAAAATTGTTTTTCAAAAATGCATGGCTCAGGAGGAACTGTTCTATTTAGAGGACCTATAATAATTTGATATCTATAATATATTTTGAGTAGTGCCTCAAGGGAGAAGAAACTTACGAGAAAAAACAGAAATTAGTGATGTTTTTGTACACGGCAAATAGGAGATTTATCCACATCTTACGTCTAAATCCACTAACCAAACTACTAATTTGAGATTCGCATAGGCTTAGTGATCTCATATTCAAAACCTTCATAACTTCCTTACTATTGGTCCGATTCGTTTCAAACTTTTGCCATTCTGTTTCTGTCATTTTTCTGCGTTCATACAAATCAACTTATTACAAGGGTTGGATTGCCCTTTAAGAATTGAATCTCTGGATGCGGTATATAAAACAAATATTGACTGCTTATAATTCGGGTCACAGTTTATAACTAGGCCTATAGCTCATCGGTGATTTCGAGACTTTACTATGCCCCTCCACTTCATCTCGGGGCACAGTTCAATTTCGAGATCGGCTTAAGCAATATTTGTAACCGTGCCTCTCAAAGCAGTCAATGTTTGGGGTGTTTCCATTTACTGTACCACTTCTTTCTGACCTACCTGACACACTTCAATCTGACACACTTTTTTCCTATTCATTTTCTACACAGAGGCATTTTCAAGAGCCATGATCTGTGATTGGCTTTTTTGCTAGTGAATATTCATGATTATGCAAATTATTAAGATCGCAAGCAAAGTTCATATCCTTTGTTTTGGTCTTGCGAAAAATACGATCAACTTTTCAAAAAGTTCCTGAAAATGACACTTTGAGCGAGAAAATTTTATAATGAGTCAGCTTTGTAATTCCTGAGGTATGCATGTTGATTTGGTAATATTGAAATGTTATGAAACGGACGTATATTTGTTCTCAGGACCATGTTTTGAGGGGGGTAACGGGGTTGATTTTTCCCCCAATGGCGGAGATCGCATATGTTACTGCACGACTGCTAGCCACGGCTGTCGGGCCGGAGCCGCTCCGCGCCACGGTCAGCTGATCGACCTGCTGGGGCCTAATCATGCAACATCATGAACATGATTGTGTCTGCATAGGACTTGTTTGTAGCATCAGAATTAGAAGTTCAGCCGTAGCTCTACAGGCCTACATTACCATGTGCAGAAACACTGTACAACTTCTACTAATGTAGGCCTAGACCTACGGCTGAACTTCTAATTCTGATGCTACAAACAAGTCCTGTGCAGACACATGTTGCATGATTAGGCCCCAGCAGGCCGATCAGCTGACCGTGGCGCGGAGCGGCTCCGGCCCGACACCCGTGGCTAGCAGTCGTGCAGTAACATATAGCTGCGATCACCGTCATTGGGGGAAAAATCAACCCCGTTACCCCCTCAAAACAAGGTCCTGAGAACAAATATACGTCCGTTTCATAACATTTCAATATTACCAAATCAACATGCATACCTCAGGAATTACAAAGCTGACTCATTATAAAATTTTCTCGCTCAAAGTGTCATTTTCAGGAACTTTTTGAAAAGTTGATCGTATTTTTCGCAAGACCAAAACAAAGGATATGAACTTTGCTTGCGATCTTAATAATTTGCATAATCATGAATATTCACTAGCAAAAAGGCCAATCACAGATCATGGCTCTTGAAAATGCCTCTGTGTAGAAAATGAATAGGAAAAAAGTGTGTCAGATTGAAGTGTGTCAGGTAGGTCAGAAAGAAGTGGTACAGTAAATGGAAACACCCCAATGTTTGAATACTATTCAATGCACAGTATTTCAATGTTTTCTATAGACTTTAACATATGTATTTAACTTGAATATGTCGTCTCACACCCCCTCCCAGTGGCGTAATGAGCAATGAAGGCCCGCGGAACGTTTTTGAAAGTGGGGGGGAGGGGGGGGGGGGGGGGGCTAAATTACTTACTCTCTTGGGTATGGAGTGAAATATATAGATGTATTCCCTGCCAAAGGATATTATTGCCTTATCAGGGATCGAACCCACGACCTTTTTCATTTCAAGTGGCAAGCCACCCGGCTACGACTTATCTACACAAAAAAACATGAACAGCATGGTTACAACATCACATGATCTGCTTTCTTTGTATGATCTTCAACAGAAAACACAATTCTATGCCATGAATCTTTTCGGAGCGTGACCAGATTCAAAGTATGCTTAAATAGGGGCATTGATTTATGTAGGGAAAAAATAGGATTAAGATCCCAAGCAACGCTTCGAAATGTTAAAGAAGATTAGGAAAATTAAAGTAGAGATTTGCCCTTTATGTCTAGACGTTCCATAATCCATTTTGTATTGGCATAATCTCAGAGTGATTATAGACGTTATTTATATGGGTAATACATATTAAACTGTCCAGTTCTTGGTAAAAAGATGCTTCAGAACCAATCGAGCGAGTTGTTTATTTCTTTGTTTAGGGACTACTGTTTATCCTATTTTCATTGCCAAACCTCGAAAACGAATGTACTATGCATTTCACCGAGGAGAATTTGCAAAGGAGAACTATCGTATTTCGCATTCTAAACGGTTTTCTATTCGCTCAGGAGAATATATTGTCGAGCAATTCAGTAAGGCAGCCCAAAGCTAGGATTTTCTTTTGCTTACTGTTGTACCTTTGCAAATGATTGTTCCCCCCCCCCCCCCCCCATCCCCATCCCATACACCACTGCAATGTAAGGCTTAGCAATTGATTGTACGATATGTAGACCGAAGGTACCTGGACCCTGTTATTATAAAAATTTTTATCAATTACAAGTGTCACATTTCTACAACAAATTTGCTCACAGCCATGAACAAGACCAAGATAATTAATGGGATACTAAGAGAAAACTAGATCCAATATTAAAGTGCACATGTTATTTATTGTAATGTTAAATACAAGAATCTTGAACTCCAAAATGTATTGGGTGTGGTATTTCTCTTAACTGTTGACTTCAGTAAACGATTTGTTGAAAACTTTGATTGGGGGGGTGGGGGGGGGGGGGAGCAGAAAGATCGGGTAAATTATCGACACAAGTTGTGACCCCGCATATTCCCTGGGTCTGCCATTGAATGAATACATCAATCAATACCCCCTGACTTATAACTACCAATAATCTATATAATAATATATACGGTAGATCAAGTCACTTAAAGTATATCGGCCTCCACCTATACCACCTTTATGGACATTTACCAAGTTTCGTCATCATTATAACATTATAACATGCCCTAATTACAGAACAGGTTGTTTTATCCATCATATTCAAACAAATGTTTTTCTTCAACGTGGTTCACTTTTCCAGCATTAGATAAATGACCATCTGAACATCTGAACTAGGACAAAAGTTTAACTAGAATATGCCTCTCTAAACGTCAAACCAAACTTCTCATGAGGTCCCTTATATGCTGGATTATTTTTCCTTTTTTCCATTCATTACATTTATTCCCATTTCCAAATGTAAAATGAAATAACAAATTGTGTTGACATGGACAGGGCATGGTTGATAATCAGTTAACAAATTTACAAAAAAAAATAAAAGTACAAGATTTGTATCATAAAGAACTAGCAATTACTTGAAACTTTCCATGACGTCCGTAAAATTGCATACTTTGTTTTAATTACCGAACAATTGAACAATATAAGACAAGAACAAGAGAAAAGTTGTTTAGAAATGCAAAGGCCGACATGGAAGCCATACGCTTGACAATTAAAGGCCCCTGAATTCAGAGAAGGATTAAGACAAGGATTATCGATTCGAGAATGGTACAACAAATCGTCTTCTTTCTCTAATAATGTCATGAAACATCAAAGCTTCTGCGCTTCGCGCGTAATAGGGAAGGGGGGGCAGCGAGCTGCCCGAATATGATTTTGTTAATATCTTTCCTCGTTTATTTTGGTGATAAATACCACTTTTACAAAATACATATTATGCTCAAATTTTTGCTCGCTCGCTTCGCTTGCTAGCCGAATTGTGAAACCAGAAAATTACTTTTTCTTACAAGAGGTTATAGCCCCCCCCCCCCCCCCCCGCCCGATGAAAATGTAAAAAATTGTACCGGTATGATGCTTCTAATATGACCTTGTCAGTATTGGTATGTTGAGTTGATAAAACGGTCTGCGCAATTTACAAATTTCCGGCCCCCCCTATTGGAAAATCCTGGATCCGCGCCTGAACTTGTAAACTACACCCAGTTGGGTTTCAATATGTTCCAACAGGAAACAACTGGTCTCATTGTCCACTTTGGTTTTATGGGTTTTAAACTGGAATCAACTGGCAGATGTACCAGTAAGGCATATTGTTTTTAACTGGTATCAACTGGTGTAACAATTTACAAGTATAGTTAATTGGTTTCAACTGTAATCAACTGGTTTGTTTTCAGCACGTGCCAGTAAGGTCAATGGGTTTCAACTGGGATATACTGGTGCATGTGAAGTTTACCAGTTGTGTCAACTGGTTTCAACTGGTACCAGTTGATTCCAGTAGATACCAGTTGAAAATCCAACTGGTTTCAACTGTTTTTTCGACCTGGGTATCTCCTTTGCTGTATTAAAGAGGATGTTTTGATATAACAGTGGGTTACACGCCCACACCAGGAGGAGTCTCACAAGTTCAATATTCTTGGCCATTGTTACAAATTAATATTATTTTCCATTACCGTAGTCTTTGTTGGCATTAGTGTTATTCTTGATATAATTACGTAGCTAGGAACAGGAAAGTCTTGAGGTCTGACATGATCATTGGCATAGGGTCTTGGCACTCCTGATTGTGGAAGGTTATTCCACAGCAGTTCAGGTTCAGAGAGTCCAGAGTTAGGTCCAAGTTGTGCGACTGAGAGTTTCTGTCAGGAGAGCTTGGTTGGCTAATTTCAGACTGGCTACTCAGACCACTTTTTACAAATATAAGATGGTGGTTCTTAGCATTTTGGCCCTGTGAATCCATCAAACATGTTTCGATCTTCAGCAGTTTGCCCCAGAAAATAGCTGGATATATCATTGTGTGCCGCCTGGGTGAATGGGAAAACTGAAATTTCAGTCAAATCTGCCATATCTTTAATTGTTCAATGAAATTTATATGAATAATGTTTATAAGGATCTGTTAGCGATTGATGTTTATTATGATGATTATTTGTATTGCGCAGTTGATAGCTTCTTGTATGGGCACTCATGGCACTTGCTCTTTAATGTCTCACCAATGTTTGTAGTTAATTTGGACAATGAATCAGGACTTGAAAATTGATTTCATGTTGAAAGGAACTTTGTTTGAGCTTGTTCAGAATCATTGGGGTATTAAAAATAATGGGGAAAGGAGTTTGACACTTTGTGCTCCATGAATCAGCCGAACAAAACAGGCGCGTATGCAGGGGGAGTGTTTTGGGGGTTAAACCCCTCCCCCACCCCCACTGAGCGAAATATCAGTCGGCGCAATTTTGACATTTGCGGGAGCCAAAAAAAAAGAAAAAAAGTTTGTTCCCCCACTGAACGAATTATTGGTCGGCACGATTTTCAAATTTCGGGGGGAAAAAAAAGAAAGAAAATAATTGCTCACTATATCCCCCCCCCCCCCCCCATATCCCCTGTGTACGCGCGGCCTGTTTAGTATGCAACTGAAACTAAACGTATCCATTTAGAGCTGAATAATACACTCATGAATACACCGGCCAAAGATCTTGATTTCCTTCTCATTTCAGGCATATGGTCCAATCTCCTGCATGAGCCCTTCCATAAGCCCATCCTCTCATGCAGGAGGAAACGAACCCTTACCCAAACTCTTGCAGGGCATGAGACCAATACCCCCGGAGCCAGTCAACCATCATCAGCACCCTACCCCTCCCGCCCCAAGGTACGAGCCGTCGCCAATCCCCCTCAACAACCAGACACAGTACCCATGCGAATACCCCAGCAAACCAGCGATGAGATTACGGAGATCAAGCTAAGGGACGTTTCCATCAAGCTTGGTGGCGAGTGGAGGACGGTTGGAACTTTTTTAGGCTTTGGCAACTCTCAGATTGAGGTTATGCAGGAAGAATATCGAGTCGTTAAGGTACTTCAACTTTTTCATGAAGTTTTGGAGTAGGTTACTGAAAATATTTTGACTGTATTGTTAACTTTCATGTGTACTTTCATATTAACTCTCAAAGAACAAAACAAAAAAAGGTACCTCTACTTGTTGTAAAATGTTTGGTTATCAAGACAATACATATCTTACATTGAAATACACATTACTCTATTTACATTGTAAATTTCAGAGTAAAACCCCCGATTTTTGAGGCTTTTGAGCTTTAAAAAAAAATCAAATGCCAAGTGACAAAAAAGAATATTATAGTAAAATTATACATTTTCGTAAATGGAGTTTTGACATGTAATACCTTTCAGTTGAATTGGCTTTATGTATCCCTGTAATGTGCTGCATTTCATTTCTATTTTCTTTATTTATCTTTTTATTCTGTTTTTTTTCCTCATTCTATCTTTATTTCTACTGTTATTCTAGTTGAGTTTGTAATCAATAACAAATGGAAGGGATACAAAATAAATGAAAATATGCACTTAAAATTTAAAACTGCAAATTAATATTCTTGAAAAATATTTTAAAAGGGCAATTATATTTGTAAGGGAGAAGCTCGAACATACCCATTTCTCATTTTACAGTTAATGTACTTGTAGCAAAAAGGACCTCCTACCTGAAAGGCTTGTTCAGGTATGGCGCGGTATACCACTGCAAACAAAGCTGCTGCAATTTTTATAAGTAGCCGGAGGCATTATGTTTTCGGGTTGTCTGTCCGTACGTCCCGTTCTAGTGATCGCGTTATCTCAAGAACCAATTGATGGATTACCGCCATACTTGGGTCATGTATGTATCTAGCAGAGCCAATGAACAGATTAGATTTTGGGGTCACGGAATCCAAGGTCAAAGGTCACAGGGCTCATTATGTATGCAAAATTAGCTCGTGAACGTATTATCAAAAGAACCGATGGATAGATTACTATCAAACTCAAGGCATGTATGTATCTTACAGAGCCAATGAATTGATTAGATTTTATGGTCATGAGGTCAAAGATCTTAGGGTCAAACATGTATATGAAAAAAAGCTTGTGATCACGATATTCTGAGAACCTTTTAATGGATTACAATCAAATTTGATTGATTTTTAAAACTTGCTTCTGTTTTGGTTTGTTAAGTTGCTACATGGCAGAGGCATCATTTTCGACTGTGTGCAGTCAAAGGTCCATCTAGTTATTTTAATTTTTGGACGAGCAGCTGCATGTGTATTTACTGGGCTCTGTGTTACAAGATACAGAGATATGTCAAGCGTAATTCATTTTATGTACCGGTAATCATAAAAAAGCACTGTGATTTTGCCACGTCATATCTTAACAGGGTCTGTCTGCTTACATTGTAGGTAAAGTCTAGTTTTAAAATTGACATTTTTATGTTCTGTATCTCTCCATGCAGGAATGTATCTTTCAGATGTTACTACAATGGCGAAACACAAATGGTGTCGAGGCTACGAAGAAAAAATTAAAGAAGGCACTGAGGCGATCACTCCGTGAAGATTTGGCTGATTTCATTGACGAAGCAGATGATTGAGTCCTAGCTAACTGACAAAAAACCTTTGATGATATGACAGATTGATGAAGCAATTCCAGAGTCTCCTGTACGAGGTCAGGAGGACCATGTACACATCATGTTTACTATTTAAAACATACCAGGTATTCATTTTCAAGGATGTTCCTTTCATGGGGACCTAGTGACGAGTTCTTCCATTAACCAGCTATTAGTGAATTAACTACAATACTTAGAATGTGGTCTGCATACATTACTTGTTGCCATGTTGGGCAATCCTTGGTGGGATGATGAGAATGATCCCCAAATAAATACCCAGCATAAACAAGATACAAACTTACTTTATATAAAAAACATAATACATACATTCACAACAACAGAGAAAAGATTAAGATAACATAAGGTAAAGGCAATTACTGGAAGAGAGAGAAGATAAGAAGAAGGAAGTTACAACTTGAATTTTACATTTTTCATAATAAATGACAATTTCATTTTGTTCCGCTTAAATAACCCTATTAATACATATATTTGAAGCGTGTCAATGTATTGCACTGTTTTATGTCATCTGGCAAACTTCCAAATTAATGGGCCATGGAAAAATGTGGAATCATTAGAGGTTGAAGGATGGTGTAAAGGTAAATAAAAATTTAGAGCGTGTCTAATACTATATTCGTGGATTTGACAATTCATTGTGAAACATTCCCTAAATGAATATGGTAAAGGTATGTCTTTCAAGAGCATGAACATAAAAGTGGCAGCATTTAATAATATTATGTCATGGATTTGCATCTGTTTAAAATGAGGATCACTGTGACAAAGGAAATTTGAATGAGTTATTTTACATAGGCCTACTACTCATTTTCGTTACTCGTGTATTCTATTAAGATTGGTCTTTGATGTGAACCCCAAAAACATATTACAGTGATTCAAGTGTGAAAATACAATAGTTTTAATATTTTTTGCTCCATATTTTTTGCTCCATATTTCCAATGTGGCAAGTTCCAAAAATCATGCAATTTGTTTTTCCAGTATTCAAAATCAACTTATTAGCATCCATCCTTTGACTTATATTATTTAATTGCGTGTTCACCAATTGGTACAGTGAATATAAATTTTTACCTGATGAAAAAATACTTGTATCGTCTGCAAATAAAATAAAATTACCGGTAATCGACTGAGTGCAAAGTATGATGTCATTTATATAAATAAGAAAGAAAATTGGTCCTAAAATGGATCCCTGGGGCACTCCATATCTAACTGTTTTATATGTATATGCTCGTAAGTAAACAACCAAACTACCAGCTACACTAGTACTGAGCCATCGCGCCTTCAATTCAAATTGGTTTTGAGTGCATCTTATATGTGTGCGACACTGAAATACTAAGCTGTAGGCCTACATACTTTGGCTCAAGATTGCAAGATTATGTGATGTAATTGATTTTTGTGCATCTTGAAATACTGGGCTGTTTGTAAAAAAAATTAAGAGTTCCTAATTTTTTCATAAAAGGAATACCGGTATCTTTGTAAATTATGTGTAAATGACATCTTGATTAAGGAGTTAAAACTCTTTAGAAATCTCTTCTTCTTTTTTTTCTTCGTCATTTCTTTTCTTCTTTTTCTGCTTTTTCTTCTTGTTCTTTATCTTCTTCCTCCTTTTTCTCCTCCCTCCCCCTTCTTTATAGGGGACATCGCTGGATATTTAATTTTATATTATACTATATGTTGTGATATAAATATATCATATGAAGCTAAAATGTCTTTAAGGGCTTAAAGCATTTGAGTTAGCGATTTTATCATTTGTATGAAAACTCTTGTATGCCTTTTTCTATCCAGTCTAAAAAAAGGGCCATCCGATGTCATAAATATATTCACAAAGACATCGCTGGATATTTAATTCTATATTATACTACGTGTTGTGATATAAATGTATCATATGAAGCTAAAATGTCTTTAAGGGTTTAAAGCATTTGAGTTAGCGATTTTATCATTTGTATGAAAACTCTTGTATGCCTTTTTCTACCCAGTCTAAAAAAAGGGCCATCCGATGTCATAAATAGTTTGATATTCTGACACTTATATAATCTCGCTTTATTTTAGGAACATTGTATTATTATCTTACAATGGTGAACTTACTTGTTAGGCCTATATATTGTAATCATGTAATTGAATTTTTTGTTATCGTTTGTGTCTCCTTTAGATCAAGATTAATGTATCGATCTTGATCTTCGGAGTAGTTGCTAAAATCGGCCGTGTCAGACACGTTGCCCTGGGGTTAGTCCAGCCTCTGTTCCGTTTTCGTTTAGCGCACCCAATCAGCTGATAAAATAACACACCCTCAACGTTGAAAGTAGACCTAGCCATTCCTCTAAATCTAGACGGAAATTTGGGGATTGCGCGATCAGTGGAGAGACCGCGCTGTGTGTGGGGGATAAAAAGAACGAACGGACTGAATCTGGACTACCCTGGGGTGCGAGATAGGACTCTTGCAGCGTGCCCCCACAATTACATGTAATTGTTTATCATCTTAAAAAAATATACAGTCAAACCTGCTTTAATGACCATGCGCCTGTCTACAAAGACCACCTGTCTACAAAAAGCACATTTTTTGTTTTCCTTGAAAATTGTTTCTCATTGAAACATGTGCTAAAGGAACCCCTCTACACAAAGACCACTTTTTGTGATCCTTTATGCGGTCGCTGTAGATAGGTTTGACTGTATATCAAAATTAAGATAATACGATTTCATCCAGTCTATGTGAACTGATATTTTTGTCAAAAATCAGGCCAAATTTTCAGTCGGAATCAATTGATGGGTGGGTTTTGACATCCAGATTTACTAATATCAATATGTGCGTTGATATCATCAGCACTGCACTGCTTGCAATTAGATGTCGACCCACGAGCTGAAAAATTGGCCTGTCGCTGCTTTCTGATTGGAGCGCGGGCCGTAAGGTACGGCTAAGAGCAATATAAAAGAAAAACATTTTTGTTGTCAACTGAATCTTTCTTATATGTTTTTTTGGAGGTGGTGGGTGTAATAATCATGCTTGACATCTAGTTAAGCTCAAATGTAACTTTATTACTTGATACATACTTATCGGTACGTGAGACTCGCACGGTAGCATCCATGCATCGTTGTTGTGTATATGACATATCTCACCACAAGGTGGCGCTATTAACTTTAGACTAATGAGATATCCATATCATTACATCCCCCTTTTCATCAAATACAAAGAATACATATATATTTTTTGTTGTTTTTGTTACAACTATCAAATCTGATACAATGTGACGCCACTATTCAAATCCAACCAGGTTTGAGATTAAATGAGATTTACTTATAGTCCAGTTCTCATTTGTGTTCGTTTGTTCGAGTGTTCATTTCAGTGGAGTTCTTCCAGTATTTGCTTCCTTTTTTAGATCTTGTTTGTTCGCTTTTTCAACACGATCCTCTGTCAAATATTACAACTTCACAAGTAAGATTTTTTACTTTTTCTACAACACTTAATAAGTAAATGAGTAACAGGGTAGACTGTCTGTTACTCCAACTGTACTAGAGGATTATTCTGCCTCTTGGATAGCACAGTTTTCCTTCTTCAACACTAAATAATAGTTGAAGATACTAGCTACATGCCTATACTATTTAACTAATATGAGTGAAGGGGTTGACTACCCAACACTCCAACTGTACAAAGGAGATTATTCTGCCCCTTTTAACTTGTACAGTTTACTACATGTATTTACAAATCCAACATAACAGGGCGTCTTCGTACTCTCAAAGGATAACGACGTTCACGCTCGTGAGATGGTTTACTCTCACTGGGGCTTCTTGGCGATGTCATGTCTCGCGAGTTGGTTGTAGCTTCTCCTGTGATTTCACTGTCTTCGTAGTCATTGACACTTACGCTTTGTTCACGTCGTGGTCGCTTCTGAAGGTGATGCCTATTTCGACGATAGCGACTCCCTCCTTCACTTTCGATGATGTATGAGCGAGGTGATTTGTCTTTCTCGATGACGACGGCTGGTTTCCACACCTTACCATTTTGGTAGAAGACTCGCTCACCAGGTTGTAAAGATGTCAGATCTATGGATCCCCTGTCATAGAACTGCTTTTGACGTTCTTGCAGTTCCTTCTTCCTTTTCAGCAGGAGCTCTTGATGCACAGGTTGTGGTCCAAGTGGTCTACTTGAAGTGGGTAGCATGGTGTTGGTCCTTCTGCCCATCAGCATCTGTACAGGCGATGGCAGCCCGTCTCCTGGCGTGTTTCTATAGGCCAGAAGAGCTAGATGTACATCTTCACCTTGTTCTGCCGACTTCTTCAAGAGACTTTTAGCTATCTGCACAGCTTTTTCAGCTTTCCCATTTGACTGCGGGTATGTTGGAGAAGATGTTGTGTGTCTCAATCCATACTTGACACAAAACTGCTGGAATTCTGCACTGGCATATTGTGGTCCATTATCTGATATTATCTCTTCAGGTATGCCATGTCGTGCAAACTGCTGCTTGAATACGGCTATCACGGCTGTACTTGTTGTACTTGTCAGCTTGTTGATTTCAAAGTAGTTGGAATAAAAATCTACCAGGATGAGATAAGTAGACCCGGCAAACTCAAACAGATCACTTCCAACTTTTTGCCATGGTCTCTCAGGTATGTCATGACCAAGCATAGGCTCTTTCTGGTTACTGGCTCTATGTGTGCTGCAAATCTCACATCTTTCAACTGTCTCTGCTATTTCAGCATTCATTCGTAGCCAGTATAGCACATCTCTTGCCAGTCTCTTGGTCTTTTCTACTCCTTGGTGACTCTGATGGAGTTTTTCTAGCATCAGTTTTCTCATCTTGCTAGGTATGATCACTTTCTGCATTTTGAAGATCATGTCACATTCAGTAGTGATCTCATCCTTGAACTGCCAGTATTGCTTTATTTCTGCTTCTACATCTTGACGTCTCTCTGGCCAGCCTTCTTTGACTCTTTCCATGAGCATACACAACACAGGGTCTGCTAGCGTTTCTTTCTGCAGCTCATCTAGTCTAGCTGGAGACATTGGAAGATAGTCCACCATGCATACTGCTATGTCTTGGCTCTCCTCATCTTCTTCACTCTCTGAGATGAAGTCTCTGCTCAGAGCATCAACAACATACATCTCAGTGCCTTTCTTGTACTGCAAAGTACAGTCATACTTCTGGAGTTTCAGCAGCATTCTCTGTAGACGTGGTGGAGTATCAGCAAGAGGCTTTTTCATGATCGACTCCAGTGGTTTGTGATCTGATTCTACCACAAACTTTCTCATGAACACGTACTGGTGAAATTTCTCAACCCCATACACCACAGCTGCCAGTTCTTTTTCTATTTGGGCATATCGTGTCTCACATTCAGTGAAGGCCTTGGATGCATAGGCGACAGGTTTCTCATTCTGAAGGAGTACTGCTCCTACACCGTTCTGCGATGCATCCACATTTACTACAACTGGCACTTGTAGGTCATAGTATTGCAGTATGGGAGCTTCTGTCACCAGTTTCTGCAAATTCTCGAAAGATCCAGTCTGCTCTTGCTGCCACTGCCAGTCATTCTCTTTCACTAAGAGTTTCCTCAGAGGTGCAGTCACCTCTGACAAGTTAGGAATAAACTTGCCAAGATAATTTATCATTCCAAGATACCTCTGCATTTCTTTCTTGTTTGTAGGCTGCTTCATGTTTTTGACTGCTTCCACTTTCATCATGTCAGGTTTCAGGCCATCAGCAGTCAGCAAGTGACCAATGTACTTTACCTCCTCTACTGCGATTTTGCATTTGCTTTCATTTAGTCTTACATTGTTCTCTTGCAGCCTCTTGAACACAGCTTCTAGGTGTTGATCATGTTCTTTCCTTGTTTTGCCCCATATCAGGATGTCATCCATCACAACATCTACACCTTCCATGTCTTCCAACATCTGTGTCATTGTTCTTTGGAAGATTTCAGGAGCGGAGTTGATACCAAAGGGCATTCTGGTATACTTATACCTTCCAAATGGTGCATTAAAGGTACACAGATCTGAGCTTGCCTTATCCAGCCTCACCTAGCCTCACCTGCCAGTATCCACAATTGGCATCGAGTGTACTGAATACTCTGGCATCGGAGATACTCGATACTACCTCCTCGATAGTCTTCATGGGAAAGTGCTCCCTCTCTATGGCTTGGTTCAGTTCCTTGGGGTCAAGGCAAATTCTCACTTTGTCGCTGTTCTTCTTGGCTACTGTGACCATGCTGCTAACCCAAGCAGTTGGTTTTGTCACCTTCTCAATGACTTTCAGATTTTCCATTCTCTTCAGCTCATCTTTGACCTTCTCTCGGAGCGCAACAGGTAGCCGTCGAGGAGCATGGATGTTGGGAACAGCATCATCTCTGACCTTGATCTGATGTATTCCTGGCATGCAACCTAACCCATGAAATAGATCTGCATATCTCTCTTTGATACTATCAGTATCCTGTGCTACATCGACTCTATCGACCCTCTTGATCAAACCAAGTTCTTCGCTGGATTTGAGTCCCAATATCGGTAGCGTTTGCTTATCAACAACCTGACACTCTAGGTTATAAAACCTTTTCTTATGATCACAGAGGAGCGTTGTCTTGCCTACTGGATGTATTATATGCTTCGAGTACACCACCAGCCTTGAAAATGACTTCCGCAGCGGTTGTTGTACCATCGCTGGTATGATGTTACACTGGGCACCTGTGTCCACTTTGAATCGCACTTTCCTGGAGCCAAACTTCAAATCAATTAACCAGTCATCTGAGCTCTCTGATGACT
Organism: Strongylocentrotus droebachiensis; assembly: GCA_035222895.1. NCBI lineage: Eukaryota > Metazoa > Echinodermata > Echinoidea > Camarodonta > Strongylocentrotidae > Strongylocentrotus > Strongylocentrotus droebachiensis. Next base: position 340,019 of record JAVYIG010000946.1, on the reverse strand, counting down.
GAACGACGTCAATGAAGAAGTCCTGCATTTCTTCTTCCGCATCAACAGCATGAACTGACTTCTGACCATTTCTGCCCTTCTGTTCTGGTTTGGATAGTGATGTTTTGCAAACATTTGCAAAGTGATTCTCCTTCTGGCATTTGTTGCATGTTCTGCCATATGCTGGACACTTATTCTTGTCAGCAGCATGAGATTTACCACAGTAATTGCATTGCTGGACAGTCCTACCACTCATGTTTGGCTTCAACTTCTGAACTGCGTGTACATCCTGGGACTGACCTTTGTCGAACACTGTCATCCTCTCCTTTGACAATACCGCTGCTCTGCAAATCTGAAGACATTTATCGAGCATTAATTCAGACTCGCGCAGTAATCTCGCTCTCAGCCCATCATCCTGGATGCCACAAATGATCCTGTCACGAATCAGAGAATCCCGGAGATCATTGAAATTACAGTTCGCTGCTAGCAACTTCAACTCTGTCACGTATTGCTCCAGTGTTTCACCACCAACTTGCTGGCGCATGAAAAATTTGTATCGATCAACAGTTTCATTCTTGGGCGGATATTGCAGTGTTTCTCAAAGGCATCTAACACCGCCTTTAAAGTAACTTCATGTGCTGCTGGAGACTCTTCAGTACTAGGGGTTGACTCTATCGTTAGTGTCTTGAACAGCTCTCTACCCTTTGCTCCTACCAGGTATTGAAAAAGTTTTACCTTTTTCTTTTCATCTGCTGTGACAGACAGGTCAGTGTAAAGCTCAAATTCTTCCCTCCATAGCTTCCATACATGAGGAAGAGTCCTAGCTTCCAAATCTAAGGGTGATGGAGGCTTCAAATGCTCCATTCCACTGGTTATTCAAACCTCTTGATGAATCAAAGTTCCCTGTAGTATCTGGTCACTGCCTGTACATTAGTCAATGGACCGTTTCATGGATGTTGTATCCGGTCACGCCAAAATCGTGGAGCTGTTCCCTTCCTGAAATTTGCTAATAGATCATACTTGATAGCACAGGTATTCCATCAACAGTCACTTTCACTTCTGACATCATGTAATAATCATGCTTGACATCTAGTTAAGCTCAAATGTAACTTTATTACTTGATACATACTTATCGGTACGTGAGACTCGCACGGTAGCATCCATGCATCGTTGTTGTGTATATGACATATCTCACCACAAGGTGGCGCTATTAACTTTAGACTAATAGGGGGGTGCAACTCCGCTTCTGCATCCGTCTAGCCATGGGGAGATTTTGGAGGGTCAAAAGTGCACACTGCTTCCATTTATCGTGTATTAGCCTATGAAGACGACAAATTTTTAGTGCACCAGCGAAATGGGGATTTTGGACTGCGCGCAGCGCGCAAAATATTTAAATTAAAATTTTGAATATTCATGAGCTCTTTTCCACTTATTAGCATATTATCGCAATGAAAAAAAGACAATGCGCATGCGTTACTATATCGACAGAATCCTAATTGGGCCGGATAAATGTAGAACAAAGGTCAGAGTTGGGTAGGTGTGTGGGGAGGGGGGGGGGGGAGACTTTTAAATGGTTGACTTAGTTGGGGCCACAAACTTCACTGTCACCAGGATGGAAAGTACATTTTAAAAAATTCAGTTCAGTTAAAAGGCAAAAATAATGACCCCATTTCACTCAATTCATTTTTTACCTCTTTTTTTTGTTCGTTTATTAACTTAAATATTTTTTAAATCAGACAAATTGCACTGATCATTTAGCCCACTTAACAAGTGATATTTTCATATTTTTAGTGTCCAATTAATGAATCATTCTCACCTCGACTTCAATGATCTTCATATTGTGCCCCATCCCCAATGAAATTTCAATTTTGTCTCGTTCTTTTCATTCTTGCATTCGTCGCCACTGATTTTTTTTTAATTCCCCCCCCCCCCCAACAGTAACATTTTCAATACAGGGACCCCTTCTAATAGTGACATTTCCATAGGCTCTATTACCCCAATTACCTATTTAACCCCCCCCCCTCATCTTTATTGTAAACCATTTTTTTATACTGCATTTATACATTAGTCTTGCCCACTCTCATTACATTTCCGCTTTCTCTCTCATTAGGAAAGATGGTTAAATCTATCTCGCTGATGCCAGATATAAACAAACATCAAAAGGTCGAACACCATACTCAATTCTACACAAGACTGCATCAGCCCCCATCTCACCTCAGTCATACAGCATTATCATTACAGAGTGCCTAGATCATCATAATCACCAGCATCATCACATATATTTCACAAAATAAGAAAATGAAAAGAACAGAATTCAGCAGTATTAACTGATTTATTAACATTTATGAACTCATTTATCAACATATTTTGTTTCTATAAAGTCTTTTTAAATCCAACATGACATCAACAAAAGGATGACAAATGGATGGGGGGGGGGGTGCTGTCTCTTGAATTCAAATCTTTCAGTTGTAAAAATTTACTGTAGATTTTGAAGAAAAAAATATTCAATAATATCAACATGCTGTTTTATTATGTAAAGCACAGGTATATACTGAGTTTTATGAGTACTTTATCTTACATTGGACATTATTGTTGTTGTTTTTACTACTACCTGTATTATCATTATTATTACTGCTATTATCATGATCATTGTCATTATTGTTACTATTTTTAATATTGTTATTATTATTAATATTAATTATACTAATACAGTCTTACTATTGAACTACATCATTTTATCCCCCCCCCCCTTCAATTTACTATCCAGTTCAGCATATCCCTCATATTTTTGTCAGAATTTGACTCAAGATTAAATATAAAAAAACTATGTTACATGTACACGCATTTAAAAGAACAAATGATTACTTTCATGTTCCTCGATATATCTTCTTCTTCTTCTTCTGGTAATCTTCAAAAGGCGTTGTAGCCTATCACGAAGATGAACTAATACTAAAGATTACAAGTGGTGTGAGGAAGACAGATTGTTTCTAAGTGGGATAAGGAGAGTAGATGCCTCAGAAGTAGTCCCTGGCAGTTCTCTGGACTGTCAGCATGCACTATATTTGCTGGAAGTCAGTTCCATTAACTTTGGGACAGAGTGTTGGGCAAATACAAACTTGTCTACCTATGTCGTTTCTGGCTTGGTGCAACTGGAGGGTCATGTCATGGTACTTCCTGCTCGTGATTTGTTAAAGCCCGTCTGTACTAGTTTGGCCAGGGGGATAAGACCACCCTGCAAGGTCACTGACAGGTGGTTATCTCATCAAATCAGCTCTCAATTAATATAAGAAAAAGAGGATCATGGGGGACTAACAGGCACAGATTAGGCATTGTTTGCTATATAGAGGGCGCAAGTAGCTATAAGTAGTGCAGTGGGAAAATTTTCAAGGAAGAGCGGAGAGACCATTGACTATCTTGTGCACCATTCCCAGTCTTCTTGCAGAGTGCCAGGTAGTTGTAGATATAGTAGGCAACTGAAAGGTGCTGATCATCTCAGTCAAACTGCTGCTTCTCTTGTGGTCCCCATTGTGAAGTAGCGTCCTGGACATCTGAGATGTTGTAGGGATCCCAGACACCGGAACAGTTCTCAAGATGAGGGTGGACTAGGGACTTGAACAAAAGAAGCCTGGGTATCAAACCTTCTGCATGGGACAACCTGAATAATAAAAACAAAAAGAGAGGAGAAATCAAATAAGATTAAAACTGCTGCATTATATTGGATTTTCAAATATAGTACCTCCCCACTTTTTTTTAGGTCTTGCATTTTAATTTTACTAAAAAATGATAAACTTATGTCTATCTGATAGGGCCTTTTTTTAAGAGAAGAGTAAAGGTTTAGATGTATTTCCAATTATTTTAAAAGTAATTTCCAATTTATTTTAAGTTATTATTTGCTAGACTTTTGTGAACAAAAGTTTGTTAGATATAATGTAATATTTAGGAAAAAATGCCTTTGAGTACGTCTTTTAATATGCTGAGAGAATAAACTGTAGCAACACCATAGTTTGTCACCTAAATAAAGTTAGAGAATAAATGAGAATTACAAGATATAATGCAACACAAGATGACAGTTCCCCAAATCTTTGTATATTAGTCCAAGTCGAGTGCGGTGTTCACATGGGCTTAGATTATACAGCCTGAATATTTTCGAACTTCATACAAACATACCTTGCCAGAGTTCAACTTAGGTGTCTTGTTCCTGATTAGATCTACACCATAACATTTGATGATCAGGTCCTGGTGCTCTTTGTTGCACTTCTGTGATCATTATCTGCTTCTTTGTTCCATAGGATCTACAATTAAAAGAAAACAGAAACTTAGTAAGGTTCCTGCTAATATCAAATGCATGCATTAGTTATCAGTTTATAACTTTGTTCATGTCCTTTAGAGAAAGAAATATCCATGTCATAGACTATGTAGGGTTGGATCCAGAATTCTCACCAACATAAAAGGGGTGGCATAAAATCCTGAAAATAAACCAATTATTTCAAACAAGGCACAATGACATAACTAAGAGCGAAATCAGGGGAAGGGGGAGGGGGGGGGGGAGGAGATACCTTTTTTGTTTTGTTTTTGTTGTTGTTGGTAGATCTAGCCTAGATCTACATTCAAACTAAGCTGAATCTGGACCTGGATCACAATAATGACACATGCGCAGGACTAGACCCTAGTCTAGTACTGGAGCAAAACGAGCCTAGACCCATGGGTATGGAAGTCTTTGCTAGGCTATGGCATAACACAAGCTATAGACCCTCTAGATCTAGATCTAATTGCCTATTTTTAATATTATTAGTAGACCCTACTAGGGGGCTTTAGACCTAGATCTAGACCCGTCCCTATGCCACATCTGAATAAGGGGGCACAGAATGATTGTGCACCCCCCCCCCCCCCCTCCATAACTTCCACATTGACCCACCTAAACCAGGCATTTATTTAGTCTTTTTTTTTTTATTAGAATGCATTAGGCCTAGAGTCTATAGGCCTAGAATCTAGCCCTAGATCTAGGCCTAGATCTATACTAGATGCGGGGTTAAATGCTGTTTATACGTACACCTGTAGTTAAGTGCTAACTTAGATCTAGACTAGACGGTAGACCTAGCCTAGCCTAGGCTCTGCTTAGCCTAAGCCCGAATTTTTCTGTCTCTTTCGTTCGTTAGCCTCTGATTTGGGTAGGGTCGGCTAAAGAGAGGAGCCGACCCTACCCAAATCAGAGGCTAACGAACGAAAGAGACAGAAAATTCAGGCTGGACTATGCTATGTATACTAGCCTAGAGGTCTAGATCTAGGCTTTACAGTAACACACTTTAAAGTTATAGCCACGTCCGCCAGCTCAGGAAACGCAGTCGCTTCTTGGTGGAGTGTTACAGCCGGCTAGCACCGGCGAATTGAAAATCATAAACCGCTCGACGAGATCTCGTCGGCTTGGACTGACTAGCAATGAGCCATTTGCGCAGTCTACAACAGGTCCACATCTACGACCGATTACTATCGGTAATCAAGCTATGAACTGAACTTAAAATTATGAGATGTGCTCTAATGAAATAACCTACGGTAAAATCCTGATTGTTTCTAAAAATATTACCGTCGATGACTTTAATTAGAGTTCATTCAATCAGTAAATATTCTTTGGTCAGAAGAAAGAAAAGAGGATGGGGTAGGGGGTTAACCGGGTAATACGTTGTGACAATGCGGAGAGCCCCTCACTGCAATGACGAACACATCACAATCATTTCAGAGACCTTCACACAAAATGGATCTTTACTTACTTTTCTTGATATCATAGGGTATCACTTCGATGTCAATGTTCGCCTGAAGATTTTCTGCTTCACTGAGATGTACTTGACAAACTTCTATTATAATAGAAATTCACTTAAAAGAAAAATGTTTCATTGTTCGTAATTGAATAACTTGAAAGTTGCAGTTCATACAACCGCCATTTTCGTGGTCAAATCGTAGGGAATTCTGGGAATGCAAAAAATGTTTTATGCATGATCTAATACATAAAACATTTTGTCGATGGCCAATCAACAAACAGTAGTTGGCGTATTTTTTACGTCATTGCTCATGAATATTCATTGACCCTCCAAAACCGTCGTTCAAATCGGACAAAACCCCCATAATGCATCCAATGCAAAACCTATGGAATGTCAAAGGTCACGATTTTAGTTGGCCCTCTAGTCCTCCTACGGAGGACATACTGTGTATGATCGAATCTCTTTGTTAGACTAATGAGATATCCATATCATTACAGTGGGTTTCAATAATTTTCGCTGTACAAGACTACATGAAATTGATAGCCTTTCCGATAGCGTATGTATTCATTAAATTCTCTTGATAAGTAAACCTTTTTTGCAATGTGTCATGAGTTATTATTATATCCCTTAGGGCTAAAAAAAATGTATTACCCTTTGCCCTTTTTTTTAACCTTCTTTTAGAGAAAAAAAATATTAAAGCATTCAAAACTGAAAAATATCAGTCGAAAGAGAAAGAAAAAAAAATTCTGACCGACCGACCCATGTTTTGGCACCTAAAGGGCAATACAACATCTTTTTTTTTAGGCCTTATCGTAAGATTGTTACATTAGGAGTGTACACGCACAACAAGAAAAAGAATAGTTTTACTAGTAGAAAAGACTTTTCCTGCCAAACAGTTCGTTTTTTATTGCTGACTTCACAAATAGTTCACCTTTTCCTGGGCGCTCACGCCATGCAATTTACGCTGTGCAGTAACTGCACTACACTATACTGCAGTACCTGTATAGCTAAACATATGTATGTCCTTCAATGTTTCATTTGAGCCGTGCAATTATATTTATTTCTTTTTTTTAATGTGATGTGAATATAGTACATGTTATTACAGATGTGTCCCTGGTATGAACTAGGTGAAAGGGATATAAAACAAATACACAATGACTCATTCTCAGACAAGCTAAAACTATTCGCACTCGGGAATATCATTAGTACTGTATGGCCCTCGGGAGAATAGTAATATTTGATGTTCCTTTGATGCAAATAGTTTTAGCTAGATCCTTGAGTGTCATTGTATATTTGTATACCGCGCTCCTCAAAGAAGGCAAAATTGTATAACATTAATTACAATATTGACACACAAACAACATTTTATTCCCAAATCACAAAATGGCATGGTTTACAAGATGTACAGAAATCAGACAAATTAGAAATTAAATTAAATAATATTAGATAAAGCCAGTGCTTTAACAATGTCTTAAACCAATTCATGCTTAGTCAAAAACAATGCTATACCGTGTGACTGTGTAAAGTTTGTAAACTGCAAGAAAATGCACAGGTAACTCTTCATAAGTTAAAGCTGTTGGGACCACATACAAATATTGACTTTAATATGCCAAAAAAATCTTAGGAAGTGTAAATATTACATATTGCATAGTTAGGTCCCCAAAAAATTATTTGACTTAATGAAAACTTGCTTTGTGCAACTTTTAGTTATACAGAGTCAACTGTTCATTCAACAAAATTGAATCATCTTACGATCAACGGACCTTCATTTACATAACTTCAACAATTCTATTTCATTATTTCTCATTTCAAGGAAACCCCTGCAACAACTCACTGACAGAATGGTATCAACTGTCACCATTTATTTCCTGCCAAGTTGCACACAATTTTTATAACCTGTGCAGTCCATTACTATAGAAAATGTTAGAATAGTACCTTAATCATTATTAAGAAAAGTTTAGTACTAGTGCAATCACTTATTATTTCATAAATTGGCACAATTTGTGTTGTTACCCTGTGCATAAAGCCGATCATCTGACCAAGTTAGAATAGTACCATGATCATCTGTTTCTGTGGGAAACAGTTATTTGGTTGGAAACGTTTTTAACAGTTTTTTTAAAAGAAGTATAGTATTAAAATCACTAATTGTTCCTTAAATTGCCACAACATTCAGTTCTTTAAAAATATATGTGCCCAAGCACATGCATAACACCCTGTGGCAGAGGATGTCATCTGCCAAAGGCCATAACAGGCGTCCCATTTGACAAAGAATGATAAAGAATAACTCTAAATTGCCTTAAATTGCTCTCCTGAAATTTACATAGAAATGGTATTGGATAATTATGATGATTTGGTTGAGCCGTGCATCTAGTAGCTTCATCAGCATCAAGGCTGTTCTTCCTGAGATCCGCAATTGTTATCATCCCAGCGATTGCCAGGTACCCATTTACACCTTTGTGGAGAGTGACAAATATGGAATAATGTTAGGCTGTGATTCGAACCCTCAACCTTTGGATTGAGAGTCAAGTGAATGAACCAATACACCGCGACACCTCCATATACCGTGCGTCCCCCCAAATATATACACTTTTGAAATGGCTGCCGAATAAAAGAAATATATGATTCTGGGGGAGAAGTTTTATATGTATGGAAAGCTCATTAACTCAGTCAACTTTCATATGGCACCAAAAAGTCCGAAAATAATTCATTATGATAAGTGCCCCCTATTAAAAAACTGAACGCTCCTTCCCCTTCTCATAAATGCCCCTATTCACCTACGGTGTCCCTTTTTATTCTCATAATTAATCCTTTTAATCTCTGATAAGTGCCCCTCTATTTTAATACATGTGCCCAGGGGCGTACGCAGGGGGGGTGTTTTGGGGGTTCAAACCCCCCCCTTTGGTATTTTTATGTATGTAGACCCCCCTAAAAAAAAACTAAAACCCCCCCCTTTGGTTTGATTTTTTTTTTTTTTTTTTTATTATTAAAAAAAAAAAAAAAAAAAAAAATTATACCCACGGCTAACCTAAATAAGGTGACCTAACCCCCCCCCCCCCCCCCCCTCAACGACGAAAAATGTCAATTTTTAAATTTTGAGACCAAAAAAAAAAAAAAAAGTGTCCGCTTACCCCCCCCCCCCCCCCCCACTGAGCGACTTTTTTACCGGCTGAGTCGTTGCGATTTTTTTTGACCTCCAAAAAAAAAAAAAAAAAAGTGTCCGCTCATTTATATACAAGTGTCGATCCCTTTACTTCATGATCCCACTGAAGTGGAAAAGAAACAGCGCCATCTAATCATCAGTGATGAACAACTAAAATAAAAACAGTACAGCCCACTGATCTCTACGGAGATCAGTGGTACAGTGCAGCCAGGCAGAAATAATCTTTTTACCCAAGAACAACAACAACAACTTTTCATCATTATTACGTGCGCGTGCGTGCACGAACGAAGGTGGTGGCGCTCTTGGATTTGTGCAGATGATTATTTCTTCGCTTAGTTTTGCTTGGAATTAATCATTTTAAAGCTTAAATTCTATTTCACCAATAGGTGAGATCATATATTCGTTGTTATATTTTGTGATATCGAAATGATACAACTGAGGGTATGCAAATTAATAACAATTACATCTTTTTCTAGTCCGCCGTAGACTACTCTGTATCAAATAATAATATGTCATGACATGTTTTTCAGTATGTGGGACATGTGCAAATTTCTGTGCTGCCATTTTTAGTTTTAAGTTTAGGGTGTGCCGAATATCAAAATATCTGGATAAGGCAAATTCTACAAAAAATGTTTTCACCACATCGACCAGAAAACACATGAGTTAATCAATCTGAAACACATCGGGGGAGAATTTAAAGAGAAGGTTAAGTTCATTGAAATTTGAAAAATTGGCAAATTATAAATGTATAAATTTCTTCTTCTTCTTCTTCTTCTTCTTCTTCTTCTCCTTCTCCTTCTCCTTCTCCTTCTCCTTCTCCTTCTCCTTCTCCTTCTCCTTCTCCTTCTCCTTCTCCTTCTCCTTCTCCTTCTCCTTCTCCTTCTCCTTCTCCTTCTCCTTCTCCTCCTCCTCCTCCTCCTCCTCCTCCTCCTCCTCCTCCTCCTCCTCCTCCTCCTCCTCCTCCTCCTCCTCCTCAGTCTGTATGTCGTTAGTTCAATTTTTAGACATAAATTCACTCTAATGTTATTTCAATACATATTTTCTTCAAACATCAATAAAACGTAAATGTTAAACATAAAGAGGAAGATTTTTATTACAAAAAAATCTAGAATGTGACTGAAGCTAAGTTGCATTTTGAGTTTGCGTCTGCGCGAATGACGTTGGTGACGATCTCGGAATTGTGCAGATGATATTTCTTAAGCCTGGCTTTTAAGGTTTAAATTCTATTTAACCAGGGAGGTGAGACCTTACTTCCCTGATTTAACCAACAGGTGAGATCAGTAGTATATTCATTGTGATACAGAAAGAATCCAACTGAGGGTATACAAATTAATAACAATGACATATTTTTCTAGTCAGATCAGCTGTGTATGTGTTGACTGAGTTTACATTGTCTGTGTTGACAAGTGTGTTGTGTGTAATCGAACCTTGATAGCAAACTTGTCTAGAATAAAGCAGAAAAATCGGCGCTAGTTCAGAAGTATATCCAGAAATTGACCCGTAACTCTGACGTGGAGATACCCTACTAAAACATACCCAAAAGCAAGTAAATATTCATCAAATGTTCAAATGATGATCATGATTTAAAAGTTGTTAAGTTTCTTACCTGTTTCGACGTGTGTCAATTTTCTTATTTTTGGGGAAGTATAAGTATTTTTCGGAAAAACATTGATATTAGTATACACTTTCTCACAGGATTCACGGCAAACTGCTGCTCAACACATGTGCATACAGATGGTGGGTCACAGGTGGTGATATCAGATTTCGAAATCTTACCAATTTTTTGAGATAGCGAACTTAGCTAGGTCACACGTTTACTCTTGTCTCTCACAGTCTCAGTCTCACTCTAACTCTCTGTATCAATATGTGGGACATTTACAAATTCAGTTACAATCATGTACCGTGCTGTCTTGTTTTACTTGAGTACTCAACCCTCCCGCATTTGGAGGAAGTCTCATTCTCCCGCCGTCCCACCAGCTTGTAGCGGGAGACTCTCACCAGCACGCCTCTCCTCCCGCTCTCCCACAATCTCCCGGTTTATGAAAGAACCTCCCGCCAAACATGTAAAATGAACCAGCGTACCGTATTGTGTGCAATTTGTTTTTTTGCTCAACGGGGGGAGGGGGGGGGGGGGGGGCTAGTGAGCACTCAAATACACACAAATTACTAAACACCCCTCCCCACCCCCTTTGAGCCAAAAAAAATTGCATACTATCTCCTTCGAGGCAGCTTCCCAAAGTTGACAGCCCTGATGTAGTCTATAGCAGTCCTTATGAATAGCGACTGAGGTAAATTGTCTATCGTTTGCTCGCTATTTACAAGGGCCGCTATTCATAAAGGATCGCTAGTCATTTCGTCACGCGTCATAGCGGTTCTTATGAATAATGGTCCTTATGGATAGCGAACTAATTGATCCCTAGACAGAAGGCCTTTATAGAGAGGTGGCCACTATGACATGTTTGACTGTATCCTGATACAGGAGTTCAGTCACTTCACCATCATTTAAAAGGTTTAGGGTTCAAGTCCCTGTTAAGCACTGACATTGTTTGGCAAAATATCAATCTACCTTTTGCCACTCCCCACCCAGGGGCATGTATGTTTTTGCATTGCCTGTTTCGCTGCTTGGCTGTAACCTTTATTGCTTTAAGCACTGTGATCAGCATCATGCAACTGGAAAGGATAATATCAACTGGAAGTTGATAATATTAATTTATAAAAATATGATTTGTAAATAATGCTAATGGCTTATATTTTCTTTTAGCATGGCGTCATTTGACCCTAACACACCTTTAGATGCTCGGGAGCTTGACTACATCAGCAAGCAGCTGGGCGTTTTCCACTTCATCGACCTCAGTCAGAGCCTCCGTAAAGGGACCCCATTAGAGGACTTGGTAAGGCAGTACCATAAGAATGCAGATGCTCCCAGAGAAATGCTCAACACATGGCACTCCAACCAAGACCCAGCCAAGGAGCGGGGGTTGCTGGTAAAGGCTTTGAATAAGAGCTTGCTATGTAGCCTTGCAGAGACAGTCCAAATGGGTAAGTTGTTGAATTAAATTGAATTGATTTTCCACATAACCTGAAATAATAGTGTACAAAATGATACAATCAAATGAAGTGAATGGATGGGAAAAAATGTATAAATACTTTCCCCTTAAGCAATAACAAAGCAAAGTGGTACATCCTCATTCAAATCCAGGTCGAAAATCCCATAGAGACCAATAGAGACCATTAGACAAATTCTATTGGTCTCTAATGGTTTATGTTGGAGTCTATTGGTTTCTGTTGGACCCATAGAATTGAATCCAATAGAGACCATTCAAACCATCAGAAACCAAAAGCACCCATAGAAACCAATAGGACCAATAGAAACCAATAAGACCAATAGAAACCAATAGGACCAATAGAAACTAATAAGACCAATAGAAACCAATAGGACCAATAGAAACCAATAGGACCAATAGAAACCAATAGGACCAATAGAAACCAATAGGACCAATAGAAACCAATAGGACCAATAAGACCAATAGAATCCAATAGGACCAATATAAACCAATAAGACCAATAGAAACCAATAGAACCAATAGGACCGATAGGACCAATAGAAAACCAATGAGACCAATAGAACCCAATGGGACCAATAGAAACCAATAGGTCCAATAGAAACCAACAGCTAAATCTATCTCATGCATATTCATGATTACTTTATACGTGTTCACAGAAAATTACATTTATCATAATATGTTAAGCAACTTATGACAATGTACATCAATTTTGTGATTTTTATTTTCTTTCGGCAACTAATGACCAATAGATTATTTGTTTTATCATGTTACAATTTCATTCACGTTTTAGCAATAGATATATTGATTATAATGATTATTAACCAAGAAACAATTCATGTGGTTCTCAGCATTTTGGCCCTGTGAATCCATCAAAGATTTTTCTTCATCAGTTTGCCCCCAGGATTGTGTGCTGCCTGGGAGAATGGAAAAACTTAAATTTGGCAATTTCTTTAATTGTTAAAAGGTAATACAAATTTTGGTATGGGGTCATCATGAATTTGGTTCAAATGAACATATTGGAAGCATATGCTGCGATCCTACATTATTCAGTGATTGAAATCGAGTCTAAAGTTATGAAATTGTAAATAATACACTCTTTATGTTGTTCAGTTCAGTTCAGTTCAGTTCATTTTATTCAAAACCATACAAAGCATGATATAATCTGTTACATAAAAAAGAGACTGGTAATAGTACATCAATCAACATATTCTAACTTGATTACATCATAAACTGAACGGTTTTAGGACCCCTTTAGAAGCTAAGCTTGTGAGCAGGGCCCTATAACAAAATACATACATTTACAGTAAAAAGAATGTTACGTATGATTATACAATGGATGAAAATACTAAGCTACAGAATATAGAACATACAAATACTGTCACACACACACACACAGACACCACACACGCACATCACCATACACAGCAAACACACTGATGAGTAGGTCCTTAGTGGTCAAAAAGCATTTCAGACAGGGGCGTCGCTAGACCTTTTTCAGTGGGGGGGTGTAGAGGCCAACGATTACCGACAAAACTAGCCACCAATTACCGACAAAATTAAATGTCCAATATCTACAAAGTCAACCCTATAAAACTGGGGCTGAAGTCTAAATTGTTTTTCCTATGGACTATCTATAGTACTTGCATATGCGCAAAATGGTCATTTTCCTCGGCGACATAAATATACGAATTATTTCTTCAATTTAGTCAGCATCATAGCTATATATTTTAATGCAGGCGCGGAGCTAGGATCTTATTTTAGGGAGGGGCGGTAGTGGGCAAGAGAATCACTTAAAAGCGCGCTCATTAGGGGGTGTGGGTGATGGGCCTCCCGTGCGAAGCGCGGAAGCTTAGACGTTTCCTTAAATTATTAGGAAAATAAGACGATTAATTGTACCGTTTTCGACTGGTAATCCTTGGCTGAGTGAAATTTCACCCCCCCCCCCCCCCCCTCCCGCGCGAAGCGCGAAAGCTTTGACGCTTCATTGAATTATTATAAAAAAGAAGACGATTTGCTGTACCGTTCTCGACTGTTTATCCTTTTCTGAATTCGGTTTCCCCCCTCCCGCGCGAAGCGCGGAAGCTTTGACGTTTCATTAAATTATGAGAAAAAGCGGACGATTCGGTGTATCGTTTTCGACTCTTAATAAGCCCTATTCATCTGAATTCAGTTTCCCCCTCTCGCGCGAAGCGCGAAAGCTTTGACGTTTCCTCATATTATTAGAGAAAAACCACGATTCGTTATACCGTTTTCGACTCTAAATAGCCCTATTAATTTTGACTGAATTCAGTTTCCCCCTCTCGCGCGAAGCGCGGAAGCTTTGGCGTTTCCTTAAATTATTAGAGAAAGAACAGGATTCGTTGTACCGTTTTCGACTCTAAATAAGCCCTATTAATTTTGTCTGAATTCAGTTTCCCCCTCTCGCGCGAAGCGCGGAAGCTTTGAAGTTTCCTTAAATTATTAAAGAAAGAAGACGATTCGTCATACCGTTCTCGACTCGTCTAAATGAAGTTTCCCCTCCGCGCGAAGCGCGGAATTTTTGGCGTTTCATCAAAATATAGAGAAAGGAAGACGATTCCTCGTACCGTTTTCGAATCTTATTAAGCCCTATTCATCTCAATTCAGTTTCCCCCTCTCGCGCGAAGCGCGGAAGCTTTGACGTTTCCTTAAATTATTAAAGAAAGAAGACGATTCGTCGTACCGTTCTCGACTCGTCTAAATGAAGTTCCCCTCCGCGCGAAGCGCGGAATTTTTGGCGTTTCATCAAAATATAGAGAAAGGAAGACGATTCCTCGTACCGTTTTCGAATCTTATTAAGCCCTATTCATCTCAATTCAGTTTCCCCCTATCGCGCGAAGCGCGGAAACTTTGACGTTTCCTTAAATTATTAGAGAAAGAAGACGATTCGTCGTATTGTTCTCGACTGTTTATCCTTTCTGAATTCAGTTCCCCCCCTCCCGCGCGAAGGTAATCCTTGGCTGAGTGAAGTTTCACCCCCCCCCCCCCTACCGCGCGAAGCGCGAAAGCTTTGACGCTTCATTAAATTATTATAAAAAAAGAAGACGATTTGCTGTACCGTTCTCGACTGTTTATCCTTTTCTGAATTCAGTTTCCCCCCACCTGCCGCGCGAAGCGCGGAAGCTTTGACGTTTCATTAAATTATGAGAAAAAGTGGGCGATTCGGTGTACCATTTTCGACTGTTAATAAGCCCTATTCATCTGAATTCAGTTTCCCCCTCCCGCGCGAAGCGCGAAAGCTTTGACGTTTCCTCATATTATTAGAGAAAAAACACGATTCGTTATACCGTTTTCGACTCTAAATAGCCCTATTAATTTTGTCTGAATTCAGTTTGCCCCTCTCGCGCGAAGCGCGGAAGCTTTGACGTTTCCTTAAATTATTAGAGAAAGAAGACGATTCCTCGTACCGTTTTCGAATCTTATTAAGCCCTATTCATCTCAATTCAGTTTCCCCCTCTCGCGCGAAGCGCGGAAGCTTTGACGTTTCCTTAAATTATTAAAGAAAGAAGACGATTCGTCGTACCGTTCTCGACTCGTCTAAATGAAGTTTCCTCTCCGCGCGAAGAGCGGAATTTTTGGCGTTTCATCAAAATATAGAGAATGGAAGACGATTCCTCGTACCGTTTTCGAATCTTATTAAGCCCTATTCATCTCTATTCAGTTTTCCCCCCTCCGCGCGAAGCGCGGAATTTTTTGCGTTTCATTACAATATAGAGAAGGGAAGACGATTCCTCGTACCGTTTTCGAATCTTATTAAGCCCTATTCATCTGAATTCAGTTTCCCCCTCTCGCGCGAAGCGCGAAAGCTTTGACGTTTCCTCAAATTATTAGAGAAAGAACACGATTCGTTGTACCGTTTTCGACTTTTAATAAGCCCTATTTGTCTGAATTCAGTCTCCCACCTTCGCGCGAAGCGCGGAAGCTTTGACGTTTCCTTAAATTATTAGAGAAAGAAGACGATTCGTCGTACCGTTCTCGACTCGTCTAAATGAAGTTTTCCCCTTCCGCGCAAAGCGCGGAATTTTTGGCGTTTCATCACAATATAAAGAAAGGAAGACGATTCGTCGTACCGTTGTTGACTCTTAAACCTTGTTTGAATTTAGTTTCCCCGAAAATTTTAAACCCCTGATTTCTTTAGCTGATATTATAGGAAAGTGAAACTTCGAGAAAATACAAGTATTGTAGTTGTAGTCACTCTGGAAGTCGTCACAGCGGATAACAAGTCACAGTTCGTAGGGAAAAAAAACTTGTCGGCCGACCGACAATATACATCTCACCGATTTCAAACTTCTACATTGATATAGTACACGAAGATCGAGCAAGAATACCGACACAGCTGACCCGACACAGCAACATATTTACCCGTGTCTTTCTTGCTCCCTCGACGAGACGACTCCACCCAACAACCCCCTTCTCTCTTTTACCCCGTCTTTTACTCCCACTCCCCCTCTCATTCATTCTTTTTTCTCTTTCTTTCTTCTCTTTTCTTTCCTTTCTTTTCCTTTCTTTCCTTTCTTTTCCTTTCTTTCTTTTCTTTTCCTTTTCTTTTTTTCTTTTCTTTCCCTTTCCCTCTCTTTTTCCCTCTCTTTTTTTCCCTCTCTTTTTTTCCCTCTCTTTTTTTTCCCTTTCTTTTTTTCCCTCTCTTTTTTTCCCTCTCTTTTTTTCCCTCTCTTTTTTTCCCTCTCTTTTTTCCCCTCCCCCTTTTCTCTTTTTCCCGACGACAGCGCGATTTTACCGACAATATCCTGACAGGTGGGGGGGTGTCGCACCCCCCCACACCCCCCCTTTGGCGACGCCCCTGATTTCAGAATGAGAAATTACTAAGATGCGAATAAAAACTATGTCAGTCTTTCAAGCAGGTACGTTTTAGATAAACTTCTAAACCTAGAAAGAGTTGTACTATTTTTTATATCATCAGGCAGACTGTTCCATTCTTTAATGCAAGAGATATGGAAAGAGGTCAGAGTGACATTTGTTCTTGCAAAAGGCTGTCGAATAAGACACCTTTGACGTGTATTATAATTATGAATTTGGGAGTTCTGACAGAATAAATCTTTTAACGTACATTCATGAGGCATAGACTTAAGATTAAACATAAACAATATGCAATTGAACGACACAAGTCCACTTAGTGGTAACGTTCTTAGTCGAAGGAACAATGGAGAACTTGGGATGTCTATAATAAGAATTAGTAATAAGCCGTATTGCTTTCTTCTGCCATACTCTCAACTTATCAAGATATGACTTAAAGGTGTTTCCCCAAGCAACATTACAATATGTCAAATAAGGAAGCATAATACTATTATATAATGTTATCAGCACTTTTTCAGGTAAAATAAATTTTAATCTAAAAATGACACCTACACTACGGGACAACTTTGTGCATACAGCATCTAAATGATTTCTCCAAGATAAATGCTCATCCATGGTTAGCCCTAAGAACTGAACATTTTCACTAAACGCAACATCATGGCCTCCAACATTAAGAAAAGTAATGCCATCTGGAAGCTTTTTACCCTTGGAGCGAAAAATAACACATTTGGTCTTTTGAACATTCAACAATAACTTATTACAACAATACCATGCATACAGTTTCTGAATCTCTTGATTCGCAATTAGTAATAAATCTTCAGCCTTCTTATCAGCCAACAGCAAGCTGGTATCATCAGCAAAAAGTGAGTATGAGAATAATGTTGATGAGTGTATTATATCATTTATATAGATCAGAAACAACAGGGGACCAAGAACAGAACCCTGAGGTACACCATATTTAATAGAAGCAAGTTGAGAATTAGTACCATTCACCACAACAAATTGTGTCCTGTCAAACAAATAGCTTTGGAACCAAGACAATGCTACACCACGTATTCCATAATGCTCAAGTTTCCTAAGGAGGATGCCATGGTCAATAGTATCAAACGCCTTAGATAGATCTAAGAATATCCCCAAACAATACTTGTCTCCATCAATAGCTTTTATGATATTACTTAATAAATTAAACACACCCATTTGTGTGGAGAAGTGCTCACGGAAACCACACTGCTGAGGAATCAAGATATTCTTTTTAGATAGAAACTCATTTAAGCGTTTATAAATTATTTTCTCAAGAATTTTAGAAAAGATTGGTAACAATGCTATTGGCCTGTAATTAATGACGTTTTTATGGTCAGATTTTTTATACACTGGTACTACTTTAGCTACCTTGAGTTTATCAGGAACAACTCCCTGAGATAAAGACATATTCATGATTTTACACAAGGGATCAATAAAAAGGTGAATGCACTCCTTTATAATTCTAGGTGAAATATCATCAGAACCACTAGATTTAGATGGTTTCAAAGACAACACAATATCGATGATCTCAGATTTTGAAGTTGGTTTTAGAAACATTGACGCATTATAATCACACTGTTTCATATAATCTTGAAAAGATTGTGGTACTTGAGGAATGTCTGCACTGATTTTCATGGGTAATCCAATGAAATATTTATTAAAACTTTCAGCCTTATCCTTGGCAGAAGAAAGAAGTACTCCATTAAAATCCATCTCTTGAGGGAGTGAATGCCTAGTTGACCGACCTAACAATTCATTGATATGAGACCAAGTTTTCCTAATATCACCTTTAACACTGTGGAACAAATCATTGTAATATTTTTGCTTGGCTATACGAAGAGTATTAACCAAGACATTCTTATAATCGATATATTTCTTTTTATTCACAGCTGTTGGTCTCTTGACATAACTACCATAAAGCTTATGTTTATGATTTATTGTTTTCAATAAACCACGAGTTACCCATGGCTTTTTACATTTACTTTTTATCGATACTTCAATTAATGGGAAACATAAATTATATAATTCCAGAAATATTTGTAGGAAATGTTCATATGACTCATTGACGCCTTCCAGTGAAGGCAGAGCCTGCCAATTAATTTCAGCTAAGTGTTGCTTGAACCTTGAGATTCTTTCATCATTTATTGACCGCCTCATAACTTGTCCATCTCTCTTGACAGAAGTTACCACAGAGCCATTTTTAACACAAAATATAGGCATATGATCTGAAATATCTGAACATATTATACCCGAGCTAAACTCATTTTGAATGCAGTTTGTGAAAATAGTGTCAATCAATGTTGCACTAATTTCAGTAATACGGGTAGGTTTAGTGATGAGAGAAAATAATCCAAATGAGTACATGAAATCTACAAAATCTTTAACACTACGATCAGTATCATAATTCATTAAATTGATGTTGAAGTCACCCATTAAATATACTTCCTTGTTTTCTCTACTCAATATCTGTAGCTGATGTTCTAAGTTTTCCACAAAGGATATACTATCATAGCTTGGAGCCCTATATACACATCCAACAATAATCTTTTTAATGAGGTTTGTTATTTCAACAAAAACAATTTCATACCCTGAATTGGATCCAGATAAATCAAAACGGAATTTAAATTCCAAATCATCTTTAATGTACAGACATGCCCCATCGCCATTTTTGTCTGCCCTACATATGTGAACAAAAGAATAGCCAGGTATCTGAAACATATTGACATCAGTTGAAGTTTTAAACCAAGTTTCAGAGACACCTATCACAGAAAAATCATGCTTTAAGCAAGACAACAATTGTAACATCTCATCATAATTCTTACATAAACTCCTGGCATTTACATGTAAAAGATCGAAATTTCCTTGTAGATTCTGGTCAAATGCACCACAATCAGCATATGCACAATCTCTAAGCATTATGTTTACATCTTAGCTCCCTCTCAAGGTCAAGATATTAATTAAGCTATAAAACAATGTTTTTTGACTAAAATCAACCGACTAGCTTTTCCCTGTTTGGAAATTATATATCACAACTACATATTCTGAGATTTTCATGGTCGCAGCTACCATTGTATGGCCGTAGCAGCTATTTGAAATTTATCAAAATTTACAGGGAGCACCGGTAAATTTTTATATTAAGTTTTTCTTGAAAGCAAAAGTGTTTTAGGGGCTAAATTTTCTAGTGCTTATAATACATCCACAGGGGCATCCAAATATATCCTTACAAAAAGCTCTCGTTAAAACTATACCCCACCACTATATTCACAGGAACCATGTAATCAGATGGGGTATCCCTACCCCAATTTTGTTTCTCTCGTTAAAACTTTGACAGAGCCACTAATACCCCACCACTATAACACAGGAACCAATGTAATCAGATGGGGTATCCCTACCCCAATTTTGTTTCTCTCGTTAAAACTTTGACAGAGCCACAATACCCCACCACTATAACACAGGAACCAATGTAATCAGATGGGGTATCCCTACCCCAATTTTGATTCTCTCGTTAAAACTTGGACAGAGCCTTGCAGCTCTGCGTGAAAGATGGCAGCTGTACTCTTCATCATCTTATGTAATAGTGTAAACAAACTCTTACTGGGGCTCTGCCTGAAAGGAAATGAGAAGTAGGAAATATATATTTGACTTGTTTTAAGATATTTTCATGTCCAAAAGTCACTTATAATTTAGATGAAGACCATAATGAAAGTTCGAACGAAGCAAAATAACCCAGAATTGGCGATATAACAACAATTTCAATTGTAAAAATTAGCACTCTTTCTCCCTTCCTCTATCTCTTTTTCCCTCTCTATCACCTCGCCAAGGTCTCGGCAGGGGGATTACATTGTCTAGCGCTAGTGTTTACTTTAGGCTTAGCTCTAGGAGTAGTGAAAGTCAAATGGGGGTTTCAATTTTAAACGACGAGTTTTTGTCATGACAATTATAAAGATTCACTATCCACCCAATTTTCAAAATTTCCCAAAACTTTGTATTACCTTTAATGAAATTTATATGAATAATATTTAGAAGGAATTTGATAGCTTCTTGTATAGTGCACCTGATGGGCACTCATGGCGCTTGCTCTATAATGTAGTTAATTTGGACAATGAATCAGGTCTTGAAATTGATTTCATGTTGAAACGAACTTCATTTGAACTCGTACAGAATCATGGGGGGAAAAATAATGGGGAAAGGAGTTTGACATTTGGTGCTCCATGAATCAGTGGATAAACTAAACATATCCATTTAGAGCTGGAATAATACACTAGTGAATATACCGGCCAGTGATCTTAATTCCCTTCTCATTGCAGGCGTATGGTGGGCATTGCCGCAGGGCATGAGACCTATATCCCTGGAGCCCTTAATTCAACCATCATCAGCACCCTCCCCCTCCTGCCCAAGCAAACAAACCAATACCCAAAATCTTGCAGGGCATGAGACCAATACCCCTGGAGCCAGTCAACCATCATCAGCAACCTCCTGCCCCAAGGTACGAACCGTCGCCAATCCTCCGCAACAACCCGACGTAGTACCCATGCGAATACCCCAGCAAACCAGCTATGAGATTACAGAGATCAAGCTAAGGGACGTTTCCAACAAGCTGGGTTCCGAGTGGAGGACGGTCGGAACTTATTTAGGCTTCAACAACTCTCAGATTGAGGTTATGCAGGAAGAACATCGAGTCGTTAAGGTACTCTAACTTTTTCATTAAGTTCTGGGATAGTTTTTTGAAAAGTACTTTGACTTTCATCTCGCAAAGAATAAAAACAAAAAACATAATTATCCCCTCTTATCCCCTTGCCAACGAAGTCGGAGGGAATGTAGTAACGCTGCCGTCCGTGCCTGCGTCCGTCCGTAACAAATTTGGTTTCCGATCGATAACTTGAGTAACGTTTGACAGATTTTAATGAACTTTGATTTGAAGGTACATGATATCAAAATACAGGCTAAGTTAGATTTTGGAGTACGTAGGTCAAAGGTCAAAGTTCATAGCTCATTAAATATGCGACAAATACACAACTGGTTTCCGATCGATAACATTAGTAATGTTTGACGTATTTTAATGAAACTTGATGTGAAGGTTCTGGTATCAAAATATAGGCTAAGTTCGATTTTCGAGTACGTAGGTCAAAGTTCAAAGGTCATAGCTAATTAAATATGCAAAAAAATACACATCTGGTTTCGATTCGATAACTTGAGTAATGTTTGACAAATTTTAATGAAATTTGATATGAAGGTACACTGTATCAAAACACAGCCTGAGTTCAATTTCCGAGTATGTAGGTCAAAGGTCATAGCTCATCAAATATGCGAATCTGGTTTCCGATCCATAACTTTAGTATTTTTTATAAATGTAATGCTTCCTGGGAGAAATTTCAATAGTTTAAACATACATGTATTTTTGGCTTACACAACTTTAGTATTGTTTGACGGATTTTAATCAAATTTGATATGAAGGTATGAAGGTACATGTACATGGTATCAAAACACAGCCTAAGTTCGATTTCGGAGTATGTAGGTCAAAGGTGAATGGTCAAAGCTCATTAAATATGAGAAAAATGGCTAATTATTTGAAAATTTGGTTTCCGATCGATAACTTTACTAATGTTTGACGGATTTTAATGAAATGTGATATGCAGGTACATGTTTCAAAATAGAGCCTAAGCTCGATTTCGGAGTATGTAGGTCAAAGGTCATAGCTGATTAAATATGCGAAAATACCTAATGATGTATGCGAAAATGTGGATTTCATTCAATAACGAAAGTAATGTTGTTGAGTATGTACGTCAAAGACAGCTCATTAGATATGCAAAAATGGCTAAATTTAGGCCATTTGTACCCGGCGAGGGGATGCTACGCTTCGCGTTGACTTGTTTATTTCCTTTTTTTCCCTCGTTCTATCTTTATTTTACTGTTTTTTAATCAATAAAAACGGAAAGGAAACAACAACAAAAATATGCACCAAACATGTATTACTGCAAATCAATATTCTTGAAAATATTTTTAAAAGGCATCTCATGTTTTTAAGGGTGAAGCTCGCACATGCCCTTTTCTGGTTTTAAGAGTACAATGATTTTACAGTTTCATGTACATATAGCACAAACAATCCTATGTACAATTAAATGCATCACTAGACCATATTGCTGAGGTGGGAGGGGGAGGAGGCTGCTTACAAAATTGCATACAAAGTAAGCAAAAAACTGGCAAAGGGATGTTTAAAATACATGTGTTATCCTATCAATCAAAACAAAATGTCATCAGTGATTGTGTTTGCTGACAATGCTCTTCTAAAACCAAAGTTTGCAACAGAAAATTGTGCATCTGTGTTATATAGATACAGAGAAAAGTCAAGCATATTACACTTTACGTAATCATTAAAAAAAAACAGTTTTGTCACATCATAACTGAAAAAAGTCTTATGTGACATATCTGCTTACATTGTAGGTAAAGCCATTTTTAAAATGTTAATTTTTATGTTCTGTGTCTTCTCTCCATGCAGGAATGTATATTCCAGATGTTACTACAATGGCGAAACACCGACGGTGTCAAGGCTACAAAGCAAAAATTAAAGAAGGCACTGAGGCGATCGGATCGTGCAGATTTGACAGGTTTCATTGACGAATCTGATGATTGAGTTTGAGTAAACTGACAGAAATTTGGTCTACGCTCTGAGTTAAATCATTGCTAACATCATAGTATTGTAATGTAAGAACTATACCGGTAGTTGTCATGGACTTTAACTCTTGGAAGCTTTTCTCTTGACTTTCTGTCCATTTCCACTGTACATTTTTGTAAAGCAATTCTCTCAGAGGCCCTGTTTTTTCTGACAAATTTGTGATTGCTCTGTCCTGTCTTTTGTGGGCATTTTTATGCCTCCGTTACGAAGTAGCCGGAGGCATTATGTTTTCGGGTTGTCCGTCCGTACGTACGTCACGTGTTCTTGTGATCGCGTTATCTGAAGAACCGATTGATGGATTCCTGCCAAACTTTGGTCATGTATGTATCTTGCAGAGCCGATGAACTGATTAGATTTTGGGGTCACGAGGTCAAAGGTCACAGGGCTCATTATGTATGCAAAAACAGCTCGTGATCGCGTTATCTGAAGAACCGATTGATGGATTCCAGCCAAACTTTGGTCATGTATGTATCTTGCAGAGCCAATGAACTGATTAGATTTTGGGGTCACGAGGTCAAAGGTCACAGGGCTCATTATGTATGCAAAAACAACTAGTGATCGCGTTATCTCGAGAACCGATTGATGGATTCCTGCCAAACTTAGGTCATGTATGTTACTTGCAGAGCTGATGAACTGAATAGATTTTGGGGTCATGAGGTCAAGGTCAAAGGTCATGTGGCTCATTATGTATGCAAAAATAGCTTGTGATCGTATTATCATTAGAACAGATTGATGAATTCCTGCCAGACTTAGATTATTTATGTATCTTGCAGAGCCAATGAACTGAGTAATTCTTGGTTCATAAGGTCAAAGGTCATGGGCTCATTATGTATGCAAATATAGCTTGTGAACGCATTCTCATTAGAACTGACAGATGGATTACTATTTAACTCAGGACATCTTGCAGAGCCAATGAACTGAGTAGATTTTAGGGCCATGAGGTCAAAGATCAAAGGGTCATATATGTATATGAGAAATTGCTTGTAATCATGATATTCTGAGAACCTGTTAATGGATTACAATTGAACTTGAATTTTAAAAATTTCTTCTGTTTTGGTTTGTAAAATTGCTCTATGACGGAGGCATCATTTTGGACTGCGCGCAGTCGAAGTTCCATCTAGTTCTTTTGGTTCTTGGCCTCATTCTGCCGGTAGTTCTGCCTTACAGCATTCACCTCTTGTACTCGCAACGTTGATGGCTAATTAAGTCAGGTTTCCAACTTGTGTTCGTGTCAGTTCTGCTGATCTGCATTCATATGAATGGTTTTGCTGCAGCGTGAGTTCTCTTTTTTTCAGCAATATTTATATATATTTCGTGCAATATTTGATAGTAGTACTACAGAGTCTCGTACTGATATCAATAATGTAAACTATTTATCTGAAAATGGAGATGAGTCTCATTTCAGTTTCTAAACTGTAAATATTATATTAAGATTTTACGACTGAATTCAGTAACATTGTCCATCATTTTATTATTTTCCATTTTAAGTCGTTAGTTTGAACAAGACAGAAAAGGTGGTGGTGTTGGTCTATTAGTCGCTGGCAATTTTGAATATGTGATACGCAATGATATTATCAAAGGCATTATACAGATAATATACTTTTACTATTAATATATAATATTGTACAGATATACAACAGATATAGCTTTTATTGATCTTCAAGATTATTTAATTGGTGTATTTAATAAAAAAATTACATGCTATTGATGTCTTCTTAGATTTAAGAAGGGTATTTGATACAATTGATTTGTCTATATTATTATTTAAACTTACCTGTTATGGGATAAGAGGTTTACCACTCCTATGGTTCAAAAGTTATTTACATAATAGAACTTGATGTGTATCATTTAATGGTCTTTTATCTGATTATTCAGAAATCTCATGTGGTGTGCCCCAGGGGTCAATCCTAGGGCCCCTACTGTTTTTAATTTATATAAATGGCCTCCTATATTGTTCGGATAAATTGAAATTTATTCTTTTTGCTGATGACACCAATATCCTCTACACCTCAAATGACATTGTGTCTTTATATAGCATGCTAAATATTGAATTGCTTAAAGGGGCACGTTCCCGCCAGTGTAGTTATCACTGCTCTAGTCATCGCCATCTTGGTTCCGAAGATCTACTTCTTATTTGCATACAGCTGTCAATCAAAGTACGCGCGGTCTTGCCTGCCTTCGCCAAGCCAGCTGATCGCTGCTGATCGTGACGTCACGAAAGTGGGTGGAAACAGCAGCCGAATCTTAGAGCCGAACTGCGATTGGTATTACTTCGGCACATGTATGCGATAGTCGGCATTGTGCGGGCATTCGGAACATGCCATCTGCGTAAGAGCCGTATTCTGTTGGTGTCAATAGGCAGCTAGCACCGTCCGCCAGCGGGTACGTATTTTGAACGCCCTCTGGAATACGGGGAACATGCCCCTTTAAAGTATCAACTTGGTTCGAATGCAATAGATTAATCTTGAATTCTGGAAAGTCAAATTTATATATTTTCATTTCAAATATAAAAAATGGTATCTACAGAGCTCCTCAATTTCATATCAAATCACAATGCTAATATCAAGTTCTTGGGTATTTTTATTGACAAAAATTTGTCCTGGAAAACACGATATATCCCACATTTATAAGATAATGTCTAGGAATACTGGTGTCATCAGCAAACTCCGCAATGATACCTTGCCTCAATCTGTTTTTTTTATGTTATCTAGTACAATACACTTATATTTCCGTTTTTTAGTTATTCCAACCAAGCTGCATCGTTTATATAATCTACAAAAGATTGTAAGAAAGACAACGCTATCTCTATAATCTAAGAAAAACATTTTTGTTGTCAATTGAATGAGAACGTGTTGTCAATTTGAAGAACAAGATGTGATCAATTTAACCCTTCAAAAAAGATCCTGTCCTGAAAGAAATAATGAAATATTACACGTGTTTTCTTTTATTTCTTATATTTTTTTTGGGGGGGTGGTGGGTTTCAATATTTTTCGCTGTAACTTTGAGATGTAAAGACTACATACAATGTATGTATTCATTAAATTCTTTTGATAAGTAGTCCTTTTTTGCAATGTGTCATGAGTTATTATTATATCCCTTAGGCCTAAAAAAAAATGTTGCATTGCCCTTTGCCCTTTTTTTTTTACCGTCTTTTTTTACCGTCTTTTAGAGAAAAAAATTATGAAAGGAATCAAAACTGAAAAAAAATCAGCCCAAAGAGGGAAAAAACAAAGATTCCCGACCGACCGACCCATGTTTTGGGCCGGGGCCTTATCGTAAGATTGTTGCATGAGGAGTGTAGGGCCTACACAACAAGAAAAAGAATAGTTTTACTAGAAAAGACTTTTCTGCCGAACAGTTCATTTTTTATTGCTGACTTCACGAATAGTTCACCTTTTCCCGGGGAAAAAAGTGAACTATTTCAGCAAGCGTACAGGATTTCAAATGCCTCCACACAGGCAACTCTCGAGGTGTCACGGCGCTCACGCAATGCAATTTACTACACTACTACAGTATATGTATATAGAGTTGTGAAGTGTGACGTCATCAAAAATATAATTTTAGAATTTCTCAAATTTTTATTCATTTTCCGAAAGAGCATCAAAAATAATGTCCAAATGTCGAAAACCAATTGAATATGTAAAGTATTGGCTGAGATATGAGCTATGGGCCCGGAACTCGGTGTACTGGCTCCTAATGGTTAGGAGCCAGAGCATATAACACCGAGTTCAATATAATTATTCAGATGGTCATATCTCAGCCAATACTTAACATTCAATTGGTTTTCGACATGTGGACATTATTTTTGATGCTCTTTCGGAAAAGGAAGAAAAAATTGAGAAATTCTAAAATTAGATTTGTGATGACGTCACAGCTTCGGTTCTCTATAGCCTTACATATTTACGTCCTTCAATGTTTCATTTGAGCCGTGCAATTTTCTTTCATTTCTTTTTTAATGTGATGTGAATATGAGTGCGGTAAATGTTATTACAGAAGTGTCCCAGGTATGATATAGGTGAAAGAGACAATGACTCATTCTCAGAACAAGCTAAAACTATTAGCACTCAGGAATATCATTAGTACTGTATGGCCCTCGGGAGAATAGTAATATTTGATGTTCCTTTGATGCAAATAGTTTTAGCTAGATCCTCGAGTGTCATTGCATATTTGTATACCGCGCCCCTCAAAGCAGTCAAAATTGTATAACATTATAATAATGACACACAAACAAATGGCACTATATTTTTGAAAATTTTATTCCCAAATCATAAAACGGCATGATTTACAAGATATACAGAAATCAGACAAATTAGAAATTAAATTAAATAATATTAGATATAGACAGTGCTTTAACAACGTCTAAAAGTAAATCATGATTGGTAAAAACAATGCCATACATGTATCTATGTAAAGTCTGCATGAGTTGAATCTGTTGGGACCGCAACAAATAGTTCCGACTTCATTAGCCCAAAAAACAACTAAATAACACATTTTGCATAGTTTGGTCTCCCAATTAAGAATTATTGCCTTGTGCAAATACGAGTTACACAGAGTTAACTGTACATTCAACAAAATTGAATCATCTTACAATCAACGGACTTTCTTTAATATAATTTCAACAATTTTATTTCTAATTTTCAAGGAGACCCTTAGGATCACAGTTCCCTGAGAGAATGGTATCAACGTCACTATTCATTTCATGAAGTACGTTGCACACACATTTTCTATCCTATGCAGTCCATTACTATAGAAAATGTTAGAATGGTACCTTAATCACTGTGAAAATGTTTCTTTTATTAATTGGAAGAGTTACACATTATTCAAAAAGTAGAGTAGTACAATCACTAATTATTTTATAAATTGGCATAAGTTTTCTTTTTTACCCTATGCATATAGCCGATCATCTGACCAAGTTAGAATGGTACCAAGATCATCTGTGAGAAACAATTATTTGGTTTGAAACGTTTCTAACACTTTTTTAGAAGAAGTATAGTATTAAAATCACTAATTGTTCCCTATATTGACACAACATTCAGTTCTCTGAAAATATACTTGCCCAAGCACGGCAATACCACAACACCCTGTTCATTGGCAGAGGGTGTCATCAGCCAAATGTAATAACAGGTCAGTCCCATTTGAAACAGAATGATGAAAAACAACTCTATTAAATTGTCTCCAATTGCTCTCCTGAAATTTACATAGAAATAGTATGAGATAATTAAAAAAAATGATGAAGATTTGGTTTAGCCGTGCAGTAGCTTCATCAGCATCAAGGCTGTTCTTCCTGAGGGCCATGCAATTCTTATCATCCCAGCGATTGCCAGGTACCCATTTACACCTGTGTGGGGAGTGGCATATATGGATTAATGTCTGGGATTCGAACCCTCAACCTTTGGATTGAGAGTCAAGTGAATGAACCAATACACCGCGACACCTCCATATACCGTGCGTCCCCCCCCAAAAAAAAAAAAAATATATATATATATATATATATATATACACTTTTGAAATGGCTGCCGAATAAAAAAATATATGATTCTGGGGGAGAAGTTTTATATGTATGGAAAGCTCATAAACTTAACTTTCATATGGCACCAAAAAGTCCGAAAATAATTCATTATGATAAGTGCCCCCTATTAAAAAACTGAACGCTCCTTCCCCTTTTCATAAATGCCCCTATTCACCTATGAAAAGTGTCCCTTTTTATTCTCATAATTACTCCTTTTAATCTCTGATAAGTGCCCCTCTATTTTAATACATGTGCCCCTTTTCTTTGTAATAAGTGCCACTTCCCCCTTCACATAAAAGCCCCCTCAAACCCGATCGGTGCCCCTTTTCTTTCAACAAATGCATATAAGAAGTACGTGCCCCATTTTTACCTCTGATTATTACCCTCTGTACTACAACACGTGTCCTTTTCTTTTCTAATAGGTACGTGTTTTAATCATTCATATTTATTTATTTCTGATATTTATACAGGGTGGCACATATCACCAATTTGGTGGTCTTCCATGAGGCTCTGTTTGGTAATAATAAAACAAATAACAGCATCAAAAACAAAATTGATAAATACACAAGCATATAAACAGGTAAAATACAAATTAATTGGTATCCCCATGAAATAACTGATCATTCAAGAATCATCCTTGATCATTTACAAGAAATAGGTGAATGGAATTTTCATTTTTTTTTTTTTTTTTTTAAACGTTCATTTAATAATCAGATATAGCTTATTAACGCACGGGATACCAAAATTGTTATATACATATTTACATTCAATTGCTCTTTAACTAATACACGGGTTGTTTACAAGATATCTGAAAATGGATACATTACATGTATGAATACATGATATAACGATAACCATGTCAACCAAATTTCATAATTTTGCAAATAGGAAAAAAACGGTTAGCTTCGCACGAAACCCCCAAAAGTTCACTTAAACGTCATCTACAGATAACAGGGCTTTTAGAGCGTGTTTAAAACTGTTCATATAAAGTGTCGATCCCTTTACTTCATGATACCCACTGAAGAGGAAAAGAAACAGCGCCATCTAATCATCAGTGATGAACAACTAAACAAAAAAACAGTACAGCCAGGCAGAAATAATCTTTTTAGATTGGTCAGCCTTAAAACCCAAGAACAACAACAACAACTTCTCATCATTATTACGTGCCCCTATTTTAAAGCGACTAAGAGCAATTTCTCCCAAAACTCGCTCGCTACACTCACTCGCATTTATAGATGGTATGTTATAAGGTTATATCAAAGGTCTTTTCAGTCTTCCGTTATGAGAATGTGCTTATATAACCCCATCAGGTTTGTTTTTTTTCCTATTTATACTAGTTGTCATTTTTCCTCTGAGACCTCACAATCTTCTTTTTGTAATTCCTTGCTCGCTCTTAATCTCAGTGATGAACAACTAAACAAAAAAACAGTACAGCCAGGCAGAAATAATCTTTTTAGATTGGTCAGCCTTAAAACCCAAGAACAACAACAACAACTTCTCATCATTATTACGTGCCCCTATTTTAAAGCGACTAAGAGCAATTTCTCCCAAAACTCGCTCGCTACACTCACTCGCATTTATAGATGGTATGTTATAAGGTTATATCAAAGGTCTTTTCAGTCTTCCGTTATGAGAATGTGCTTATATAACCCCATCAGGTTTGGTTTTTTTCCTATTTATACTAGTTGTCATTTTTCCTCTGAGACCTCACAGTCTTCTTTTTGTAATTCCTTGCTCGCTCTTAAATGAATATTCAGACCATCACACCTAACTGCAAAGTATGATGTATAAAGAGAAACAAATGCTGAAATCATACCTGATAATGTAAGCACAATGTAGGGGGATTATACCAATGTCTAAAAAAATTGTATATTTTCGCTTTGCGATTTCCTATACTTTTATGACTTGTGTATAGGCGCCTTTTTTTAGTTGGTGCCCCCCCCCCCCTCATTTTGGAAGTCGCTCCGTCGCCTCTCATTCTTCCTCCTCCTCCTCGATCCTCCTCCTCCTCCTCCTCCTCCTCCTTCTTCTTCTTCTTCTTCTTCTTCTTCTTCTTCTTCTCCTTCTTCTTCTTCTCCTCCTCCTCCTCCCCCTCCTCCCCATCCTCCTCCTCCTCCTCCTCCTCCTCCTCCTCCTCCTCCTCCTCCTCCTCCTCTTCCTTCTTCTTCTTCTTCTTCTTCTTCTTCTTCTTCTTCTTCTTCTTCTCCTTCTTCTTTGTCTTCTTCTTCTCCTTTCTTCTCCTACCTGTGCACACTAATAATTTCCTTGTAACTATTTCTTAATAATTACAATTTAAAAAAATATATACAACTTATTTTAAAATAAAATTGAAATCGATGTTGAAAAGAAGCTAATCGATTATAATTCTATTCCTCATTACGTCATATTCGGGGAATTCCCCGAATAAGATATTCATAAGTAGTCTTTAACTAGGCAAAGAGAATTCAAATGCTAAATTCACGCAGGCAGTCTATATGTCGTTAGATCAATTTTTAGACATAAATGCGCTCTAATATTGTTTCAATAAATATTTTCTTCAAACATCAAAAAACGTAAAGGTTAAACGTAAAGAGGAAGATTTTTATTACAGAAAAATCTAGAAACCGACTGAAGCTAAGTTGCATTATGAGCATGCGCATGCGCGAGTGACGTTGATGACGTTAATCGCGATTGTGCAGATTTCTTAAGCCTGGCTTTTAAGGCTTAAATTCTATTTAACCAGGGAGGTGAGACCTTAGCTCCCTGATTTAGCGAACAGGTGAGATCAGATATTCATTGTGATATAGAAAGAATCCAACTGAGGGTATACAAATTAATAACAATGACATATTTTTCTAGTCAGATCAGCTGTGCTGAGCTGAGCTGTGTTGACTCACTGTTGTTGTTGTCTGATGTGTCAGTGCAGTGTGTTGTGTATAATCGAACTTTGGATCCAATGATAGCAAACTTGTCTAGAATTATAAAGCAGAAAAAAATCGGCGCTAGTTCAGAAGTATATCCAGAAATTGACCTGTAACTCCGGCGTGGAGATACCTTACTAAAACATACCCAAATGGCAATACTAATAGCCAGGATAGCAAGTAGGGAGGCCAATGCCAAAATCTAACTTTTTAATTACTAACAGTTAGACCTAATTTGTTTATTATAAAACAAATATTAAAAGAAAGCATTTTCTTTCACTAAGACAACTCACCCATCTGCCGACTCCAGAAGTTCCATAAAATAGGAGATATCCAGCTCTTAAGTAGGCCCTTCCTTCTACGCCTGGCCGTACGTAAGAGCCTAGCTTGAAACAATCAATTTCATTACGTTGAGAATTAGACAGGCCCGAGGGAATAGGCTTGTCATTGCCCGGACAACAAGTTCAAAGCTTCGCGCAAAAGTACATTCATCATCACCCGCTAGCCTTGAATCGGTCGCACACACCGACACAGTAGTACAGGCCAGGTACGGTAATTGCATGCAAGCCGCAATCCTGAAATCGAGCCATGCTAGCCATGGCATGGAGGGTCAAAACATAGAGAGAAAGCTCGAAAGCCACTCATTACAAAATCCAAAAGTAAAATAAAAGTAAAGTAAAAATAAATAAATAGGCCTACCTTGGTTTTGAGATGTATTCCAATTACTATTTCCTCATAAATAAAGATCAATCTGACACTGCATTATCAACGATCACGATCGATAAATCCAACTTCAGCGAACACAATACGGACTGCATGCATGCAAGCAACGTACGCAGACGTAGACGTGTACTGACAGAGATATTTCTCTCCCTCTCTCTGACTCTCTCTCTCTCTCACTAACCATATCATACACTAAAACACACACCTTCAAATCATGGCATTCATTCCACTTCTTTTTTTTTTACTGAAATGTCTGTTTTAATACTTCTCATACATTACTGCACGACACTGGTGTCTAGTGCTGAGAATAAGGTACTATGTGTGAGACTACGTCAAATTTGTTTTGTGCGCGATGTGACCGGAGCTCATACATATTCATATTATGATGTCGCAATACCTCTATGTGGGGCTGGAACAATGACATCTTTGTTCACAGTTTTCCTTCTCAATTTGAGATGGCTGTAGCTATCAGCCTCAAACCAACGCAAGATTGACATAAACATCGTACTCTATCTACCTTCGAATGTGCAGTTTTTACAAATCTGTATTTAAAAAGATATAATCTTTTTACTTTATATTTTCTAGTTGTTAAAAGTGACATTTGTGCACATCTGATATGTTAATCTCTATCAAAAGTTCTTTGACTTAAACCTGATTCCATATTTTTAGGCTCTACCTTCAGCAAATGAGAAGGATTTTAGTGAGCTAACTTCCGCGCCCTCTAGTTCTCTTGTGTGCGCGTTATCTTTGTCTGCTACGACAATTATTGGATTCAAATACGTCAAAATTTGCAAGATCGTCAACAAATGGTGAAAGACCATTACAGATCCGTGATTATAGGTATGTTTTGGAGTGTACAATTGTGTATTTGTTATATATTGTATTCAATAGATATTTTCAGGCAATTTTCTGACTTGGACGACGAGCGCACAAATCGTAGGCGTAGAAGCCTTACGCCCGGGCATTAATGGCCTCCCTATAGCAAGTAAATATTCATCAAATGATGGTCATGATTTAAAAGTTATTAGATCTAGAAATCTATGTTTCTTCCCTGTTTCGTGTCATTTGGGGGAAGTATTTTTTGGAAAAACATTGATATTATTAGTAGTCTATACACTTTCTCACAGGTTTCACGGCAAACCGCTGCACAACAACACTAGTGCATACAGATGGTGGGTCACAGGCAGTGATATCAAATTTTCAAAATCTTACACATTTTTTGAGATAGCGAACTTAGCTAGGTCACACGTTAACTCCAGGAACCTCCAATGGCGGCATGTCGGAGCTTCCCGGAGTTAGTCACACGTCAACTCTTGTCTCTCACAGTCTCAGTCTCACTCTATAACTCTGTGTATCAATATGTGGGACATTTACTAATTCAGTTACAAACATGTAATGTGCTGTCTTGTTTTACTTGAGTACTTTAGGGTGTGGCGAATATCAAACAAGGGCTAGGTGATAATATGGAATATGATTATGATATGATTATTATTCTAGGCCTATATATAGGCGCATGTAGGCTTAGCCTCAATTGGCACTAAAAACCTAACATAGTTTCTAATCGCCCTTTTCCACACCCGACGAGTCTTGCTCAGTTTTTCTGCGCTGAAGGATCAGGAGATCGAAGTGTCAGACATATTTAATTATATCCATAGTCATATAGACAAGTCAGACACGACGTTAATGGTGAGCGTGCCAGCTGGGTTCACTTTGTCACTGACCCTTCTTTCTACTACAAAGCACTTTGAAATTGGTCAAGGAGTGATAGCAGGGCTGTCAACTTTGGGGAACTGTTTCAAGAAAGATCGTTTGCAATTCTTTTTGGCTCAACGGGGGGGGGGGGGGGGCTGTTGAGCAAAATAATTGCATACGATACGGTACGCTGGTTCATTTTACGCGTTTGGCGGAAGGTTTTTTCAGCTTGTAGTGGGAGACTCTCGCCACCACGCCCTTCCTCCCGCTCTCCCACAATCTCCCGGTTTATGAAGGAACCTCCCGCCAAACGTGTAACATGAACCAGCGTACGTATTGTATGCAATTCTTATTTTTGCTTACCGGGGGGAAGGGGGCAAGTAGTGAGCACTCAAATATTTTTTCTTTACTCAACACCCTCCACCCCCCTGTTGAGCCAAAATAAAATTACATACGATCTCCCTCGAAGCAGCTCCCAAAAGTTGACAGCCCTAATTTAGTCTACAGCAGTCCTTATGAAAAGTGGTCCCTATTATGATTAGCGACTGTGGTAAATTGTCTGTGGTTTCCTCGCTATTTATAAGGGCCGCTATTCATAAAGGATAGCTATTCATTTTGTCACGCATCATAGCGGTCCTTATGAATAATGGTCCTTATGGATAGCGAGCTTGATCCCTATAGACAGAAGACCTTTATAGAGAGGTGGCCTGCACTATGACATGTTTGACTGTATCCTGATACAGGAGTTCAGTCACTTCACCATCATTTCAAAGGTTTAGGGTTCAAGTCCCTGCTAAGAACTAACATCTTTTGGCAAAATATCAATCTACCTTTGGCCACTCCCCACCCAGGGACATGTATGTTTTGGCATTGCCTGTTTCGCTGCTTGGCTGTAACCTTTATTGCTTTAAGCACTGTGATCAGCATCATGCAACAGGAAAAGATAATATCAACTAGAAGTTGATAATATTATTATAATAATATGATTTGTAAATAATGCTAATAGCTTATGTTTTCTTTTAGCATGGCGCCATTTGACCGTAACACACCTTTAGATGCTCGGGAGCTCGACCACATCAACGACCATTTGGACTCTGACGAATTCATAATCCTCAGTCTGAACCTGTGTATAGGGACCCCATCAGAGTATGTGGCAATGCAGCTCATGGAGAATGCAGATGCTCCCAGAGAAATGCTCAACACATGGCACTCCAACCAAGACCCAGCCAAGGAGAGAAGGTTGCTGGTAAAGGCTTTGAATGAGAGCTCGCTATGTAGCCTTGCAGAGACAGTCCGAATGGGTAAGTTGTTGAATTAAATTGAATTGATTTTCAACAAAACATGAAATAATAGTGTACAAAATGATACAATCTAATCAAGTGGAGGGATTCTAAAAAAAAGGATAAATACTAATACTATCCCCTTGAACAATAGCAAAGCAAAGAGGTGCATAAAGTAAATAAATTACAAATTGAAATTTAAATGAAGTCAAAACTACAAGACTCTTACTAATTATTAAACACATACAATTCTACTCATAGGCACACACATACATGCACACATACATTTAAAATGCCTGACTCGTATTCTTTACTTGAATGTATTGCTCAATTAAAGTGACGTATATCTCCTTTGTTGTATTAAAGAGGGCGTTATAATGGTGGGTTACACGCCCACACCAGGAGGTGTCTCACAAGTTCAATATTATTGGCCATTGCTACAAATTAAGATTATTTTCCATTAGTCTTTGTTGGCATTAGTGTTATTCTTGATATAATGTCGTAGCTAGGAACAGAAAGTCATGAGGTCTGACATGATCATTGACATACTAGGTATAATTGGCACTCTTGATAGATTGTTGAAGGTTATTCCACAGCAGTTTAGGACCAGAGAGTCCAAAGTGAGGTCCAAGTTGAGCGACTGAGAGTTTCTGTCAGGAGAGTTTGGTAGGCTAATTTCAGATTGGCTACTCCTGCCACTTTTATACAAATATAAGATGGTGGTTCTTCGTATTTTGGCTCTGTGAATCCATCAAACGTTTTTCTTCAGCAGTTTGCCCCCAGCAAATAGCTGGATATATCACTGTGTGCTGCCTGGGAGAATGGACAAACTTAAATTTTAGTCAAATTGGCCATTTCTTTAATTGTTTAATGAAATTTATATGAATAATATTTAGAAAGATCTGTTAGCGATTGGTGTTTATTATGATGATGAGGATTATTTGTATTGCACAGTTGATAGCTTCTTGTATAGTGCCCTTGATGGGCACTCATGGCGCTTGCTCTATAATGTCTCACCAATGTTCATAGTTAATTTGGACAATGAATCGGGTCTTGAAATTGATTTCATGTTGAAAGAAACTTTGTTTGAACTCGTTTAGAATAATTGGGGCAAAATAGTTTGAAATTTGGTACTCCATGAATCAGTGGATTTAACTAAACATATCCATTTAGAGCTGGAGTAATACGCTCATGAATACCTGCCAATGATTTTAATTCCCTTCTCATTGCAGGTAAATGTCGGCGCAAATTACAGCAAGGCATGAGCACTGATCAGCATCATGCAACTGGAAAGGCAGTTGTTTCAAATTTGAATACGGGGTGAGATGTAATTTTAAATAGATAAACTTGGTAGAAACTTAGAAAGGTATGAATTTCTTTTCTATTGTCTTTTCATTATTTATGATGTTTCTAGGCCCACAAGTTAGCTCAAAAAACTTCTCAAGAACTTGTACAATGTGCTTTTTTTTTCCTGTTTAGCAGGCACGTAGCCAGGGGGAGGGGGGGGGGGCCCATGCCCCCCAAAAAATTTCAAGATCGGTTGAACTTTTTTAGACCCCTTTTTATGCCTCCGTTACGAAGTAGCCGGAGGCATTATGTTTTCGGGTTGTCCGTACGTCCCGTTCTTGTGATCGCGTTATCTGATGAACCAATCGATGGATTCCTGCCGAACTTTGGTCATGTATGTATCTTGCAGAGCCAATGAACTGATTAGTTTTTGGGGGGTCACAAGGTCAAAGGTCACAGCTAGGCTCATTATATATGCAAAAACATTTTGTGATCGCGTTATCTCAAGAATCGATTGATGGATTCCTGCCAAACTTAGGTCATGTATGTTACTTGCAGAGCCAATGAACCGAGTAGATTCTTTGGTCATGAGGTCAAAGGTCATGGGCTCATTATGTATGCAAAAATAGCTTGTGAACGCATTCTCATTCGAACTGACAGATGGATTACTATTTAACTCAGGACATCTTGCAGAGCCAAAGAACTGAGTAGATTTTAGGGTCATGAGGTCAAAGATCAAAGGGTCATATATGTATATGAGAAATTGCTTGTAATCACGATATTCTGAGAACCTGTTAATGGATTACAATTGAACATGAATTTGAAAAATTTCTTCTGTTTTGGTTTGAAAAATTGCTTTATGACGGAGGCATCATTTTTGACTGCGCGCAGTCGAAGTTCCATCTAGTTTTGACCTTGATCGATTACATGTACATGTATGTGCCCCCCCAAACATCAAACTCTGGCTACGTGCCTGCTGTTTAGCATAACATCCTTTAGACCGTGAAACAATCCTAGCAGGCTAGCACTACAGCCTGGCCACTACAATTGCTTGCATCTTCCAAACCTCTCAAGAAGTTACAATTTGCTTTCAGTATCAACTGCATTTTTAGTGAGGCATATTTGGCTTGTACATCAAATCAATGGGTTTCGCGTCTGGTCCGGTCGTCGCATTACACAACTTTTTGTGAAACAAAAGCAAAATATGATGCGACCTTTCGTATAATAGAATCACTGTAGGTTTTCACAAAGTGTCAGGTAAATTGAACCAGACCAATTGTAGATGAGAGGGGTTTATTTCACAAACATTACCCCTGACATTTTGTGAATACAGGGGCATGTTATCACAAAAGGTCAGGTAACACGACCACCTGACCCTACATAACGATTCAAACTTTGAAGTAATCCTGCACATGCCCTGTATAGTGTGTACAGCACTCAAGAGCTTACAATTTGCCACTAACTGGTATATATTTTCTTTTGGTATGATATCTCTGGACCCTCAAACACCTCTACTATTCTAGACATTCTAGAAATCAGCTACATCAGCAAGATTTTTGGTCCAAACGACTGCAGAGCTAATAAGAGCTTGAAGGTAATAATATTTTTACAAAATTATAATTTTTAAATAATGCTAATAGCTTATAATTTGCCACCGGTATACTTTTTCTTTTAGCATGGCGTTATTCAACCCTAACACACCTCTAGATGACCTGGAGCTCAAGTCCATCAGCAAGCAGCCGGGCCCTCAGGAATTGCTTAAGCTCAGTACTAGTTCAGAGACCATAGTGAAGTTAGCAAGGCAGCTGGAGAAGGCAGGTGCACCCAGTGAAATGCTCATCGCACGGCACCCCCTCCAAGACCACGCCAAGAAGGCGAGGTTGATGATAAACAGTTTGATAGCATGTCTAGATAGTCTTGCAGAGAAAGACCAAATGGGTAGGTTATTGAATTAAATTGAATTTATTTTCAACAAAACATAAATAAAAGTGTACAAAATAATCCAATCAAATGAAGTGGAATGATGAAAGTTAAAAGTTTAAATACTTATCTAGGTTATCCCCTTGAACAATAACAAAGCAAGGAGGTACATAAGGTAAATAAATTATAAATTTAAATGAAGTCAAAAACTTCAAGACTCTTACTAATTCTTAAACACATACCGTTTTACTCATAGACACACACATACATGCACATACATTTAAAATGCCTGACTCGTATTCTTTACTTGAATGTATTGCTCAATTAGAGTGACGTATATCTCCTTTGTTGTATTAAAGAGGGCGTTATAATGGTGGGTTACATGCCCACACCAGGAGGTGTCTCACAAGTTCAATATTATTGGCCATTGCTACAAATTAAGATTATTTTCCCATTAGCCTTTGTTGGCATTATTCATGAGATAATGTCGTAGCTAGGAACAGGAAAGTCTTGAGGTCTGACATGTTCATTGACATAGGGTCTTTGCACTCCTGATAGATTGTGGAAGGTTATTCCACAGCAGTTAAGGTCCAGAGAAGTAAAAGAAGGCTCAGCTGTTACCCCAAGTTGAGTGACTGAAAGTTTCTGTCAGGCAAGCTTGGCTTGTTAATTCTAGACTATGTGGCTAGTCAGACTACTATTTAAGATGGTGGTTCTTAACATTTTGTAAATCCATCAAAAAAATGTCTTCAGCAGTTTGCCCTTGTACAATAGCTGGATATATCATTGTGGGCTGCCCGGGAGAATGGCAAAATCTGAAATTTTAGTCAAATTGGCAAGTACAAACATTCACGCGGCACATACTTGAATGCTATTGCGCAATAAAAGTGACTTATATCTGAGTCCTGATTGTAAGGGGACGTTGTAACGGTGGGTTACCAACACATGTTTCCAATTAAGATTTTTAAATAGATTTTGTTGGCCTTAGTATTATTCTTGTGATAATGTTGTAGCTACATGTAGGAACATGACATTCTTGAGGTCTGACATGAATGGAGTGTGGGCACTCCTGAAAGATTTTTGAAGGTTATTCCACAGCAGTTTAGGTCCAGAGAAGTAGAAGAAGGCTCTGTTACCCCAAGTTGTATGACTAAGAGTTTCTGTCAGGCAAGCTTGGTTGGCTAATTTCAGACTTTGGCTACTCGATTAGTTTTTACAAATACCAGTACATGTATAAGATGGTGGGTCTTTTGGCCCTGTGAATCAATCAAACATTTCTACATCATTAGTTTGCCCCTAGAAAACATATCATTGTGTGCTGCCCGGGTGAATAGAAAAAACTGAAATTTAAGTCAAATTGGCTATTTTTGTAATTGCTTAATGAAATGTATATGAATATATTTTGAAGGAATAACTTATATGTAATGCCTGGATTACATTTGGCCTGCGATTAGTCTACAGAGCCCGTATCCTGCCCGTATCCCCTTTTCCGTGCGGCCTCTGTGCGGAGGCAGGAGGCGGCCGTGAGATTTTTGTACGAATTCACGGGCTACGCAGCCTTTACGATTTTGTTTCACGAGAAGTTAAACAAATTTGAAAAAATTGTAAGCCCGTAGCCCGTATATATGTCGTAGGTGGCATTGCACAATCCCCGCACGGGCATCGCCCGGAGGCCTTGCACTGATTGTGCAGCAAACATACAATTTTTCGGTGAACATGGGGGCACATGGGCTGTACGGTCACCGCGCAACCTTTGCACGGAAGCTGTACGAGCTCCGTACGATTTCCGTGCGGAGACTGCACGGCTACTGCATTCAAATTGCACGATTTCCGTAAATCTCCGAGCAGCCTCTGTACGGAATTGCCCCGGCCTGCCCCCGAGGGCCAATACAATAAATGGCACGATGCTCGTAGATAATGTAAACACAAACATCGTAGCCTCCTACGATGTCTACGAAAAATCATGGACTAATTTATCGCACGGCGCCCGGGGCAAATGTAATCCAGGCATTAATGATTGATGTTGATTATGAT
This sequence comes from Strongylocentrotus droebachiensis, assembly GCA_035222895.1. Taxonomy (NCBI): domain Eukaryota; kingdom Metazoa; phylum Echinodermata; class Echinoidea; order Camarodonta; family Strongylocentrotidae; genus Strongylocentrotus; species Strongylocentrotus droebachiensis. Next base: position 299,193 of record JAVYIG010000946.1, on the reverse strand, counting down.
GATGATGGTTATTTGTATTGCGCTGAACATTGATAGCTTCTTGTATAGTTAGTGCCGGTGCTCTCCTCCAATGGGCACTCATGGCACTTGCTCTATAATGTCTCATCAATATTTGTACCGTAATTAACGGTGTATAAACCGCCCTCATGTATTAACTGCACCCCTCTTTTTCGCACTAAATTTTTTTTTTTTTGCCGACTCTCTCGGCAGCAAGCCAGGTCCGTGTTAAAAAACCCACGCGGGAAGGCCTTTCATTTAACTGCGAGGTGCAGCTGAATGTGTAAGATCATTAATGTAAATTAAAAAAACAGTAGAGGACCTAGGATAGAACCTTGTGGTACACCATGTAATAGAAGAAAAATTGGAGGAATTATTATTATAAACTACATATTGAGATCTATCAGAAAGATTACTTTCAAACCAAGATGACAAACAAATTTGAGTGTTGTTCTAGTTTCCGAGTGGTAAGTCAACACACCGATTACTGAGCTGGGAGACATTGCCAGGCATAGCGCCAGGTGGAGGGGCATAAATCGAAACTTTAATTTTCTTCTTTTTCTTTTGGTGTATCGTGTATATTTCGGCGGCAAAAAAGGTGCGGTTAATACACTGTTAATTACAGTAGTTAATTTGAACAATGAATCAGGTATTGAAATTAAATTGAGAAAATTATTTTTATGTTGAAAGGAACTTTGTTTGAACTTGTACAGAATCATGGGTACTATGTCATGGGGGAAAAATAATGGAAAAAGGAGTTTGACATTTGGTGCTACATGAATCAATGGATTAAACTAAACATATCCATTTAGAGCTGGAATAATACACTTATGAATATATACCGGCCAGTGATCTGGATTACCTTCTCATTGCAGGCGGATGGCACGCCCTTCAACTATCATCAGCACAACACCCCTCCCACCCAAGGAAACGAACCCATACCCAAACTCTTGCAGGGCATGAGCCTCAGACCAATACCCTCGATGCCAGGCAACCATCATCAGCATTCTACCCCTCCCGCCCCAAGGTACGAACCGTCGCCAATCCCCCGCAACAACCTGACATAGTACCCATGCGAATTACCAGCTATGAGATAACGGAGATCAAGCTAAGGGACGTTTCCAAAGAGCTGGGTGCCGAGTGGAGGATGGTTGGAACGTACTTAGGCTTCAAAAACTCTCAGATTGAGGTTATGCAGGAACAATATCCAGTCGTTAAGGTACTTCAACTTTTTCATTAAGTTCTGGGGTAGTTTTCTGGAAAATTATTTTGACTTTATTGTTGACTTTCATGTTAACTTTCATCTTTACTCTCGAAGAACAAAAATAAAAACATAAGACCCTCTACTTTTCGTAATCAAAAAATAAATTTGTGAATTACTTCTTACATTGAAATACACTATACTAATACATTTGTAAATTTCAGAGTAGAACCCCACATTTCCATGGCTTTAAAGCTTAACAAGAAAAAAGAAAATACCAAGTGACAAAAAGGAAAAGTAAACTTATTATACATTTTTGTAAATTGATTTTTGACATGTTATATCTTACAGTTGAAATGGCTTTACTTTTGCTATGGGTTTCTTTATCTATATCTTTTTATTTCCTTTTATTTTTCCTTATTCTAGTTGAGTTTGTAATCAATAAAAATGGAAGGGATACATAATAAATGAAAATATGCACTAAACATATTAAACTGCAAATTAATATTCTTGAAAAAAATTTAAAAGGGCATTTGTATTTGTAAGGGAGAAGCTTGAACATGCCAATTCTTAATTTTCTGATTTTGGGAGTATGATTTTACAGTTTCATATACATGTAGCAAAAACGACCCCCTCAAAGGCTATACCACCACAAAAAAAGCCGCTGCAATATATATATATATTTTTTTTAATGTGGAGGGTATTACAATTTACGTACCGGTAGTCATAAAAAACACTGTGATTTTGCTTCGTCATATCTTAATAAGGTCTATCTGCTTTATAGGTAAAGTTTAGTTCATTTTTATGTTGTTTCTCTCCATGCAGGAATGCATCTTCCAGATGCTACTAAAATGGCGAAACACCAACGGTGTCAAGGCTACAAAGAAAAAATTAAAGGAGACGCTGCAGCGATCGCAGCGTGAAGATTTGGCAGATTTCATAGACGAAGCAGATGATTAAGTCTTAGCTAACTGACCAAAACTTTGATGATATGACTGATAAAGCATTTTACTGATGTAGCACCCCCCCCCCCCCCCCCCTTATTATTATTATTTTATGGCTGTAGATCACAAGGGCCGCGGTTTGAGTCCCGCCGCGGCACTAATGTCCTTTGGCAAGACATTGATCTACATTTAGCCAAACTCAACCCAGGTGATGTAAATGGCTACCTGGCAGGAATTATTTCCTTGTAATCCTAGAGCGGCGTAATGGCAGCAGCACTGTGACGGACAGGTGCGCTATACAAGAAGCAATCCAGAGTCTACTGATGAAGCATTTCCAGAGTCTACTGATGATGCACCCCCCCCCCCCCCCCCCCTTTATTGTGCTATGGCTGTAGATCACAAGGGCCGCGGTTCGAGTCCCGCCGCAGCACTTATGTCCTTAGGCAAGACATTGATCTACATTTAGCCACACCCAACCCAGGTGATGTATGGCTACCTGGCAGGAATCATTTCCTTGAAATCCTACGGCGGCGTAATGGCAGAAGCACTGTGACGGACAGGTGCGCTATACAAGAAGCAATCCAGAGTCTACTGATGAAGCATTTCCAGAGTCTACTGATGAAGCATTTCCAGAGTCTACTGATGAAGCATTTCCAGAGTCTACTGATGAAGCATTTCCAGAGTCTACTGATGAAGCGTTTCCAGAGTCTACTGATGAAGTGTTTCCAGAGTCTACTGATGAAGTGTTTCCAGAGTCTACTGATGAAGTGTTTCCAGAGTCTACTGATGGAGCATTCCAGAGTCTACTATGAAGCATTTCCAGAGTCTACTGATGATGCACCCCCCCCCCCCCCCCCCCCCCCTTTATTGTGCTATGGCTGTAGATCACAAGGGCCGCGGTTCGAGTCCCGCCGCAGCACTTATGTCCTTAGGCAAGACATTGATCTACATTTAGCCACACCCAACCCAGGTGATGTAAATGGCTACCTGGCATGAATCATTTCCTTGAAATCCCAGAGCGGCGTAATGGCAGAAGCGATATGACGGATAGGTGTGCTATACAAGAAGCCACCATTGTTATTATGTAATACATGTTCATTTCTTGTGCTATCAATGTATCATTCAGTTGTGGTGGCGTGTAGATCAGGCACTAATGTCCTTAGGCAAGACATTGATCTACAGGTGATGTAAATGGCTTCCTGGCAGAAGCGAATTAATGTAATAAAAATCTTTGCATGCGCATCTAATAGATTGAGTCAACACGTGTCTTTTTGTGCTCGTCACAACATCACAGAGAGTTAAAGGTGCTATGTCCCATTTGCAGGCCAAAAATATGAAAAGGTTAAATTCCAAAAGCATTTAATTGAACGAAAATATTAATTTAGAACTTCCCTAAAAAATTTAAAAAAACTATTAGTTGTCAAATCGAAGTGCTACCAAGACAGTAAGTACTGAATGGTTGTACGTTTTGTGCTGCGCAAAGATTCAATCAGTTTAATTTTGTCCATTACAAGAAGTGGGTTATTGATGTAAACAAATGCTCATGTACCCTTTTCAGCTCATCTTATGTATGTTTATTACCAAAGAAGAAAAAAAGTCGGTCAGTCACTCAATAGTGTCCGACAGTGAAGTCTAGCAAATAAAAGGGTTTCCTTGCATAATTTGAATATTAGTACACTACTAATGTTTAAATTTCACAGATAGGACATACATGGCATATTCATAATTCCTGCAAAGTTCTGCAGAATTTGATGTTGGCTGCAAAAGGGACATAGTATCTTCACCAGGTGTATTAAATAATTAATTATTACTTTAATAAACAGGAGTGTCACAATGTGATTGCAATTTCTTTCATTCTAAACTCTCCTGACCCTGTCGAGTTGTTTAGGCAGAGAATGTAATAGACAGGGGCTAGCTGAATGGATGTGTTTGGCGGCAATTTAGGCAGTAACTAGGCCTAGGTCAACTAACTGGGGATCTCTAGTATAGTAGGTGCTCGTCTTTGTCTCTGTGTGTGGAAAGGATGAGGAGAATGTTGATAGGACAGTTTTGAATAGAGGATTCAGTAAAAGGCATTTTGATGGACAGTTTTGGCATTAAAGGAATATGAAGAATGTTAGGAGGTTACTATTGAGAGAGCCAAAGTGGATGGAGATTTAGGGCAGTTTAGTTAGATTGCTTTGGAGATCTTGAGAGGATCAGACCTATCTGAACTTGGTCTGATCTGGAGTGAATGAGGGGTGTTGGCCACGAAGGTGAATGTTACAGCAACAGGCTACATGCGTGCTGCTGCTGGCATAGCAGACTTTCCTTATATTATGGGACCAGGCAAGGACCAGGCAGCACAGGCCGTACGTGGTAGAAGCCTCATCAGCCCTCGCCTCATCTTGACTCATTGTTTGGACATCTGAACTGTAAGTTACAGAAATAAATGTGCCTAGTTACCTTATTTGTAATTATCTGGAAGGAAGATTATTTCATATATTTCATAAAGAGAAAGCTATTTTCTATATACTATGGGATAATGGATTTTTGTTTTATCTTGCAGGTTGAATAAGGAAGAGTTAACCTTGGATTAGTTTGTTTGCTTAGAATACACGAGGTTTAATATTTGCATTGTACTGAAAAGTTATATATATATAACTACTGGTATATGTAAAGACATGTGTGATTTTATAATTTCCAGAAGAAAGATACCGTACACAGTCGTTTATAAATGTCGCCTATTTAAGTGGTTATAATGTCAGTGAAGCCAAGCTCTAGAGATTGTAAATGATTGTTGTAAATTGTTAGGATTTATATCGTTATAGCTATCGTGCTTATTTTGGTAGATGGTTGACTATTTTGTTTGATTTAATTCTTTTAGGGACGAGCTGGGCTCGTTGCCATAACCCTATGCACACATCAATGGACATGTACTTTTAGTCGACACGCTCACTCAGGCAAAGTACTCGTATCAAGTCGTCAAGTCAACGCCGTTGCGGTCGTTTACCGGTCAGGTTGGACAGACTTGGCAGTTCATGCACCGCAGCACCGGGTTACTTCGTACACTGGAGTACTTCGTTTCACCTACTCAGAAACAGGAAGAGGTTGTATTTACGAAATCTTAATCGGGACTCTCTAACCCAACAGAATATGTATATACAAAGACCGGGCAAGAGTCGGTGGATTATTGCTTGTATGTAATGCCCCGAAGGATGACTTGGTCATCAGGTCATCGTTGGTAATATCTATTTTCTTTGGGAAATATTGAACGTTGCAACCTGGAAGTATTGATTGATATATATTGTGATATAATCGTGTACTGATAAAACGATATATACAATGACATGATATACTCTTTATTTCATATTGAATCCAAATCATTTCATTTTGTCATTTATTTGCGTGTACACTACTAGTGAGCAGTTGGCTCTTAATCAAATCTTATGTTACTATATTTTACTCTTGAAGTTGCTTGATTATTTTCTTGTGATACGTACTCATTTCATCAGAACCTAACTTATGGTCAGACTATAGTAATTAACAGTACTTAAATCTGACAGTCACTCAATAGTGTCCGACAGTGAAGTCTAGCAAGTAAACTGGTTTCCTTGCATAATTTGAATATTAGGACACTGCATGCCAACCTTTAAATTTCACAGATAGGACATACATGACATATTCATAATTACTGCAAAGTTCTACAGAATTTCATGATGGCTGCAAAAGGGACATAATATCTTTAACAGGTATATTAAATAATTAATTATTACTTTAAATAAACAGGAGCTCTTCATGCATTTTGCTTCAGAAATGGGAATTATATTGGGGCAAAAAATAGGCAATTTGCTCAAAATTATCATAGTATTAAATAGAGAGCTTTCAATAACATGTGCACTTCCATGCTTGTTTTCCTTTTTATTAAATTCACAGTACTTGGAGAGTGAACAGGGACTTAAGTACAGGTGAAATTTATCGCATTAAATATAGTTAACGAATAACGACTAAATTATTCAACAAAGGCTCTTCACTCGACCAGTCCACCTTCCATTCTGAGTTATGAAAAACACATCAATTTAACGAGAGGTATGAATAGTTATGTTGTTTTATTAATAAGGAAATAATAAACAGTGATTTATTTATTTTTATTATTCAAACTTTTTGAAATACCTCAGGTACTTAAATTATCTCTTTTTAATCAAGTCACTATCCAATTTTCAATCACAGTTAAAAAATGATACTGATTTTTTTTCTCAATAATGCAAATATCATTTTTTTTTCATTTCGGTTTTTAATCTTTTAAACTACAGTCAGACCTGTCTTAGTGGCTACCTCTCTTTAAAGGCCACTCATCTAAAGTGGCCACTTTCTCTGTTTCCCTTGGATGGCCTTGATAGACAGTATGTCTGCAGTTTTAATTTGTAAAATAAGAAGGAAAAAAAATGTTTAAATTCAAGTTACAGCTCACTACAGGTATCAAATTCATTTTTTTTTTCCAGCAATTTTCGATCATTCAGTAAAAAAAAAATTAAACAACAAGACTATAGCAGGCTAGTCCCAATCAAAGTCGGCTTGAATTTGTACATGTGCGACAACTAGTCTACTCGTCAGGTCGTGTTTAACTCTTATCCTGCCATAATGAATTCAGTCCAGAGCCTCAGGTCTAATCCCCATTGTGCCAAGTTTATTTTCAATAGCGCGTGGGAAGCACTCTGCACAGTACAATGGGCATGAACAATAACTGCTATTACGAATGCGAGCAAATATGCATGAAGCAGCGAAGCGGTTGCCCGCTCATGTGAATTAAGCAGCCAATGATCGCGTGTACAAAGCACTGTTTACTGAGAGTGTATTAGAACTGCAATATTTCTTTGTAGAAGTAATATCCGAAGCTCATGTTCTGAATACAGTATAGCGACATGATACCCCCTTACAACAAGCTCAAAACATATTTTTGTGATTGGTTCACTTTAAGTGCTCATCACTCCTGTCATTATTTGTAAATAATCCAGTACCATTACCATGTAAACTTCAATATATCCATTTGGCTTTAGCTAGATTCTCGAGTGTCATTGTATATTTGTATACCGGGCCCCTCAAAGAAGTCAAAATTGTATAACATTACAATAAATGACACAAAAACAAATGGCACTACATTTTTGAAAATTTTATTCCCAAATCACAAAACGGCATGATCTACAAGATATACAGAAATCAGACCAATTGGAAACTAAATTAAATAATATTAGATAAAGCCAGTTCTTTAACAACGTCTAAAGCAAATCATGCTTAATCAAAGCAATACTAAACCATGTATGTAAAGTCTGCATGAGTTGAATCTGTTGGGACCGCAAAAATAGTTCCGACTTCATTAGCCAAAAATAAACTAAATAACACATTTTGCATAGTTGGGTCTCCCAAAGAATTATTTGACTTTATGAAAATTTGCTTTGTGCAACTTCTAGTTATACAGAGTTAACCGTTTATTCAACAAATTGAATCGTCTTACGATCAACAGATTAAATTTTACATAACTTCAACTATATGATTTCTCATTTTGAAGAAACTCCTAGGATCAATTCACTGACAGGATGATGTCACTGTCACTATTTATTTCCTTAAGTCCATTATCAAAGAAAATGTTAGAATAGTACCTTAATCACTGGGAAAATAACTTTTGTTTTATTGGAAGAGTTTAATTATACATTATTACAATCACTAATTATTTCATAAATTGGAACAAGATTGTTTTTACCCTGTGCATAGTCTATTTTCATGAACAAGTTAGAATTGTACCACAGTCATTTGAGAGAAACATTGATTTGGTGATTTTGGGGGTTGTAAAATTTTTAACAATTTGTTTAGCAGTATAGTATTACAATCACTTATTGTTCCCTATTGGCACAACATTTTTCGACCCTGTGCATGAACATTGCTATAGTATTATCCTATCATTGTCATTTAAGAGAAATTATTGCTTTGTTCGAAGAAGTTAACCCTTACTGTACTGGGGGGGGGGGGGCTGGACCTTAAATGCCTCGACTGGCTGACATTATCTCTTTTTAATTTAAGCCACCACGCATTTCATATTCAATTCCTTGCCAGCAATTTTCAATCATACAGTTAAAAACAGATACTATGTCCTCTGCCATGGACCCCCTTACAACAAGTACAAAACATATTTTGGTGATTGGTCCACTTTTAGTGCTCATCGCTCCTGTCAATATCTGTCATTCATCCAATACCTCCACCATGTGAACTTCATATATATCCCATTTGGTTGTGATTATATCATTAAAAGTTATTGTTATCATTCAATGAAACCGACCCGTAGGTCTGTAGGTCCTTAAAGATAAAGTTGAGTTCTGGTCATGCGATTGCATTGTGAAAGAAAAAGTGTGGAATCGATCAGAAAAGGTTGATCAGCTAGCATATAAGTTTTGGTGTGTACTGCAAGGTTCTGGAATCATCAACATGATAAGAAATGTGGTCCAGTCTCTGTAAAGTTACAAGCACTGTACACAGAAAGATGTATATGGGACTACATGAACATGTGGCGTAAAAATCAGTCCTGATTTTTATGCTGTTACATGTCATATTTAGAATATTAAGGCATTTGAAGAGCCATGCTTTTCAGGGAACATTTTACATCTGATGTTCTTTCACACTTGCATAATAACTATGAAACGCTCACAAATTATGTTTCACCTCTTCCCAGAACTCAACCTTCTCTTTATAAGTTAGGTAGCGATCATTTGGTCTTTTTCTCGGCTAGTTTCTTGAGGCTGACCTTACGGATGGCGCAATGGATGGACATCTGAACGTTGTCCAATAACCAGTCTGGCACCGATCCAACAACCCAACCCTGTAGAGTGAGAGAGAAAGAGAGAGGGGGGTGATGAATGTGAACAGATTTGAGAGGGGGATGGAGGGATGGGGGGAGGGAGGGGGGATGGAGGAGGAAAGATTGAGAGCGGGAGAGTGAGGGGGAGGGAGGGAGAGAGAAAGAGAGGGGTGGATGGAGAGACAGATTGAAGAGTGAGGGAGGGAGAGAGAGAGAGAGAGGGGGAGTGATTGAGAGTGGAGGTGAGGGAGGGGAGAGTGAGATAAGCGAGAGGGGGAGTGATGAAGAAAGATCGAGAGAGAGAGTGAGATAGGGAAAAGAGAGAAGTAAGAAAGTAACATGGAAGTAAGAAAATTCTTTCTCTTTAAAGATAAAGATTTTTCCAATTTGACGAGAGTTTTTAAGTGTTTTTCAGCAATGCTTAAAGATAAAGTAGAGTTCTGGTCATGCAATTGCATTGTGAAAGAAACGTTGTAGAATCGATCAGAAAAGGTTGATCATCTAGCATATAAGTATTGGTGTGTACTGCAAGGTTCTGGAATCATCAAAATCATAAACAATTTGGCCCAGTCTTGGTAAAGTTACAAGCACTGTACACAGAAAGATGTATATGGGACTACACGACACGTGCGTGATATCTATCAGGTCCAAATATATCAATTAGAAGGCGGTTTCTGGGCAAAATTTGTATGATCACGTATTAGTCAAAGCATATTCTTTCACATGATTGGTAATAAGAGCTTCCATTTCATTTTTTGAGATGGGGGCATTTCCAAAACTGATCTTTACCTTTGAAAGCAAAAAAGATAATACACACCTGAAGGTTGTGCATAAGGCAGCCATTGGTGCGATTTCCTGACCCCAAGGTCCCGAGAGCGGTCTTCACGTAGGAGGCGGGGCTCGGGATGGTCATGGTCTCGCGTCTCAGCTTGCTGAGTTTGGTCGTGACGTAGAACGGCATTACAGACTATGAAAAAGAAAAAATTGAAAAACATCATCCATCATTTCTAGGGAAGAACACAATCAGTAGATTTAGGGTTATTGTCTTACATCTGAACTTACTAAAGGAGGTTTGTTTTGACAAACCTCCTTTTGTTTTTTACAAACCAAGGTTTGTAAAAACGCGTCAAAACGCGTCGTATGATGCACATAAACCTCGGTTTGTCGACAAACCTCCTTTGTGAATTCAGGCCGCTGAGTTTGGTTGTTACGTAGAACGGCATTACAGACTTTGAAAAAGAACACATTAAACAACATGTATTATTCTAGAGAAGAACACAATCGGTAGATTTAGGCTCAAGGTCTTGTGTCTGAGCTCGGCGAGATTGGTAGTAACGCAAGTGCTGTGCCAGAGAATGAACCCCGACCTTTGCATCTCCAGTTAAGTTTTTAAACCACTCAACTACAACACCTCTAATTCAAAGGTCTAAACAGATCCCTTTTTCCTCCTCAGTCAAATTGGCATCAATTATTCTTATTTTCATCTCCTACATGGTGCGAATAAAAATTAATGAACCAATGTGAATGAAGATAACTGAATTCAACAAAAAATTGCTGATTTGTGCACAAGAATGGTGATTGTAGATATCACACCAAATAGCCAATTCAGAGAGTGTAATAATTACGTATGATCAAATCATTCCTATTGGTGAACGGCAAAGTGTACTGCATTTGATTATTCAAATATTTTGTGATAATAATAATAATAAGCATTTCTATAGCACCGTCTATCTAGATAATTCTATTCGAGGACTGTTGTAAATGGGGGCACGCTACAAGAGTCCTATCTAGCACCTTGGGGCAACGTGTCTGACATGACCGGTTGTAGCAACTACTTCGAAGATCAAGATACATTAATCATGATCTAAGGAGACACGAACAAACGAACTGCATTTGATAGAAATGGGCTCAAAATTATCTATGAATTTTGCTCATTCTGCTCATGTATAATGTGTAATTCCTAGAATTCTAAATCAAAAGGCCATTTTAAGCTGACACTGAACTGCTACGGGCTGAATGAGAAATAAAAGATAAAGTTGAGTTCTGGTCGATAAGTATTGATGCATACTGGGATAATACATTGGCCCAGTCTTCCTAATTAAACAACACATGCAGTGCGCACAAAAATCTGTATATGGGACTACATAAACATGTGACATGAAAGTGAGGTCCACAACTGTAAATTCTCATGTTTTGAATTTGGGGGCATTTGAAGAGCAAACCTTTGCAGGGGACAAGTTTTCTACGATTCTCTTCCACACCAACATATATAAAGAGTGAAAAAGCTCACAAAATGTTTTTCACCTTCCCCAGAACTCAACCTTCTCTTTAAAGCAATACTGAACTGATGAACTTTCTGCCCTAGCAAACTGTTTATTGCACGGCGCCATCTCTTGGTCAACTTGCCAACAGTGCGTAACCAAACACCTTATTTCCGCTTTGCAGAAAGAGGACCAGATGCGAGAAACAACAGCGCAGCTAGGGGAGCAGCGAGTTACAGAGACCATACTGCTACAGCTGACCTGAAATGGCGCTAGAGGGGATATCGCGGTCGTGCTTCTAGTACGGAGTGGCTTTAAGAAAAAAAGACATTTCCTTACCTGTACTTGTATTCCCTTGGAGCGGTATTCAACATCTAACCCTCGTGAGAAGAAATCCACAAAGACCTATGAGATAAGATGAGAAGAGAAACCAATTATACACACGCCATTATAAATTACCTCCCTGAAGGGATCCGGTAACTTTGTCTTAGATCCTTTTAAAAAATCCTTGATTAAGCTCATGCTGCAATGATAATTATAAACCTTTAGGTCAGTCAGGAACCCCACGACTTTTACAAGCCGATTGCCTGTCTGATTATCAGGATATTTATGATTGAAAATCAAACCAAATTTTGCGTTTGCCAAACGGTTTTCATAACAATAGGCATTTCTATAGAGTGGTGAAGTGTGACGTCATCAAGAATCTAATTTTAGAATTTCGCAATTTGTTCTTCATTTTCCGAAAGTGCATAAAAAATAATGTCCAAATGTCGAAAGCCAATTGAATATGTTAGGTATTGGCTGAGATATGACCATCTGAATAAATATACTCCCCATAGGAACTCGGTGTTATATGCTCTGGCTCCTAACCATAATGAAGAAAAATTTGAGAAATTCTGAAAATAGATTTTTATGACGTCACAGCTTCGGTACTCTATAGTTTGGCCAGGAGGGATTAGACCTCCCTGCGAGTGCGTGATCACTGGCAGGTGGTTATCTCATCAAATCAGCTCTCAAACATAAGAAAAAGGGGATCATGGGGGATCAACGGGTACCGCTTGGGCAATGTTGGCTGTATAGAGGGCGCAAGTAGCTACCAGTAGTGCAGTGGGGCTTTAAAGGCTCGTTCAGATATGACGCAGCAAAACAGTGGTGGCTTAATTATGATGACGTAAAGTGTAAAATGCTTCACATTTCTGATCTTATAACAAAGATCTCAGTTAAAAGTAAAGACCAGTTCTGGTCATGCGATTGCATTGTGAAAGAAACGTTGTGGAATCGATCAGAAAAGGTTGATCATCTAGTACCGTAATTAACGGTGTTTTAACCGCACCTTTTTGCCGCCGAAAAAAATTCAAAGTCGGGGGTGCGGTTTATACACGGTACACCCCCAACAAAAACAAAAAAAAAAATTTTTTTTCTAAGTTTTGATTTATGCCCCTCCACCTGGCGCTATGCCTGGCAATGTCTCCCAGCTCAGTAATCGGTGTGTTGACTCACCACTAGGAAACTAGAACAACACTCAAATTTGTCTGTCATCTTGGTTTGAAATTAATCTTTCTGATAGATTTCAATATGTAGTTTATAATAATAATTCCTCCAATTTTTCTTCTATTACACGGCGTACCACAAGGTTCTATCCTAGGTCCTCTACTGTTTTTGAAGGGCGAAAAAGAGGGGTGCGGTTAATACACGAGGGCGGTTTATACAACGTTAATTACGGTATATAAGTATTGGTGTGTACTGCAAGGTTCTGGAATAAGAATTTTGGCCCAGTCCTGGTACAGTTACAAGCACTATACACAGAGAGATGTATATGGGACTACGTGACACATGAACAATATCTATGGTCCAGATATTTTTTTTTAATTAAATGATTTATTGAATAGCGACCCAGTACCTTTGTAGCAGAGTAGACCGTAAGCATAGGGCTCGGGTTCATGCCGGATGCTGAAGATACATTGATGATAATACCCCTCTTCCTGCATAAGAAATTGAAAAAAATAATAGAATTTAAACAAATATATATGATATAGCTGAGCTCTTACAGATACAAAATTGTGATTGGTTCACAACTCATAACGTAAGATCTATTGCGAGGATTGTAATTAGCATCTTCTACTCTTGGGGGGGGGGGGGTGTTTCACAAATACTGAGATTGACTTTAAGTTGGACTTAACTATGGCAGGCCGTTCATGCCATTGTTTGCTCTTACCATTTACTAGCATTGGTCTCTCAAGGGTTGTATAAATCGTGGTCACCAATCTACAGAACTAACATTTTTTTGATAGTTCATTATTGAAGGAAAAAATATTATCGAAAGATCATAATTGAGAGACCAATAGGGGGAGCAACCAGTGGCATGAAAAGCCTGCCATAGTTAAGTCCAACTTAAAGTCGATCTGAGTCTTTGTGAAACACTCCCCAGGTAATTTTTCGATGTGGGGGTCAAATGAACATATTTTTGCGTCCCACTGTATCCAAGCAACCCTGCGAACCCTAGCGTGTATCCATCGTTTGCATTGTATAAGCCACACGCGTTTGATATGAAAAGCTGGATGGCTCGAGAAAAGAACAAAAAATTATTATTATCATCATTATTTTTATGATTACTAATTGTCATCACCATATTTGTTTTTTATTGTCTGGTCTTACCTTTCAACCATACCAGGTAAAACAAGGTTGGTCATCTAAACGGAAAGAAAAAAACAAGATACCGGTATATATATATGCAACTTCAAAGAATAGGTTATCATCAATTAAAAATTAAATTGAAAAGGTTTGTAGAACAACAACAACAGAATGGAGAAGAAAAAGAAGAAGACGAAGAAGAAGAAGAAGAAGAAGAAGAAGAAGAAGAAGAAGCAGATCTTCGATAATGAGAAAGAAAACATGGTTAATAGTAAAGTCAGAGTTCACAAAATCAGTGATGAAATTCAATGGACAGGTGAAAATTCAGTATAAAAACAGTTTCAAACCAATTTAATCAAGACAGATTTAAAAAATAATTTAAAACAATAATATCTGCGTCGAAAAGACAGACAATCATTTCAATTACAGTTACTAATACAATAATTACTAGTGAGTGTAGAACGATCAGATTCTAGAAGGATAGCATTCGATCGTTACAACACTATAACTTGTGTTATACCTGTTGTCTCATAATTATAAATAATTTACCTACCTGTATAAACCCATAGTTAGGTGTTCTATTTTTATCTTTTGATCCATAAAGTGGCAAGTTATTTCTGTTGGTAGTTGCAGTACATCGAGGTCATTCATTACTAAAAGTGATTTAATCTAAAAATAATGATTGAAGTCTCTAAATTGGCAATGCAGAGTGAAATTTGTATTTCTGTCTAGAAAATTACAAATTTGCATTTTCTTGTTGATTTTTTTTTTAAATTTTCATATTTACACTCTTTCATTTAAACACTGTCCTACTTGTAGCTACTTGCTCCCTCTATATAGAAAACTTCCCCAATCGGTGCCTGTTGGACCCCCATGATCCTCTTTTTCTTATGTTAAATGAGAGCTGAGTTAATGAGATAACCACCTGTCACAGTGATCTCGATGGCTCGCTGGGTGGTCTTATCCCTTCTGGCTGAAGTAGTAAAGCCTGCCTTTAATACATATTGGGGTTGTTTTTTGCTATGAAACTCTCAACTGCTACAGGTCAATATAGGAAAAAGTAAAACAAAGGAACTGTATCATACCATTACGACAGATAAGCAGTTGATATTGAAGAAAAAGTGAAAAAAAAACAGTTGCAAATTTAAGGAGGGAAAGCCAATTCGTTTAGGACAGAAAACTCTCAACTGCTACAGGTTAAAATAGAAAAAATTAAAACAAAGGAATTTTATCATACCATTACGACGGATAAGCAATTGATGTTGATGATGTTTGGCAGAAACTGTGAAGAGAAAAGAAATTGAAAAAATTAAGCGTCTTTAATTAGATTGCTTGGTGAAAATGTAGTGGCAAGAATGTATAATTATTAGAAAATCATATTGTCATCACACAGAGTTAGAAGCACATTGTTACAATATAGAGGTGGTAATGTTCTATCTTGATTAGGCTTAACGTTTACCTTAACTTACAAAATTACTCAATGTGAATATAAGCATAAAAGATATATAGATTCATACAGATTTTTCACTGATTTTTGTCATTTCCAGTAGGTTCCTGTTTCATTTCATAATTTTGATCTTACTTTGTCAACTATATTCTTTATTCTGCAAACAATTGTTATGTGAAATGAAATAAATAAAATCAATCAATCAAAAAAAAAAAAAAGGCTTTGTGCAAATCTTTACCTTCTCTGCATCGGCTAGCTCACAGAAGTACTGGGGGAAGCTGTAGGACATGCCGACGTTGTTTACCAGGACTCCAATGTCCAGTCCGGTCAGCTGATCTCCGATCGATGGATAGATGTCCCCTCCTCCGGTGAAATCAACAGCGTGCGTCTTCGTCTCCACCTTGTATCTTTGCTCTGAGAGATAGATGAGATGAGACGAGATGAGATGTGGATGAGATGAGTATTGAAGCAGCATCAGTGACAGGAGGATTGTTTTCATCATCATCATCACCATCACAACCACCAGCACCACCACCTGTACTATGACACTCATCTAAACTCTCTCATTCTTTCTATTTGGAACAGAATTTTCTAGATAGATGGCGCTATATAAATGCCTTTTATTATTACTATCATCACCATCGTCATCATCATCTTCACATCAATCAGCAGCAACATAATTTGTCACCTTCATCATCATCGTAATAGTCACCACCACCATCACCACCAGCATCATTACTATCACTATCATCATCACTACAATAATTACAATAATTATTAACATCACCATTATCATCAGGAATTCAGGATAATTATCACAATCTTCATTATCGTTTCTGTGGTCTTCCTCATACACCCCACCACTATCATCATTTCAACATTTTCAACATCATCATCACTTCCATCGACATCATCACTAGCCATCATCACCATCACCACTATTATCATCACCACCATCATCACCCTACTCATCACCATCATCATTATATACTAATCACTATCATCATCACTACCATCATCATCACCAATCTCTCATTGCCTTACCAATCTGTGTTGCAACATCCTTGAGTTTGTCTGGAGAGCGGCTCAGCAGATAGATATTGAGACCCTTGGCTGCAAGCTAAAATATGATATATAACATGAAAACGATTTAAATCGGGTAATTATCAGGCCTGCTTTATAACGCTACATTGTTCTATTCAAATATAATGTCTCTGTAAAAGCCATTCATGGTTGGATGTTTTGTTGAAAAGCTGGAAAATTGCCAATTTTGATCAAATAAGAAGATGTTGACCCTCCCAACGTGTTGCCAATTGAAGCACTTCAAAGCTTAATATTGTTTTTCAAACTCATGTAGTGATGCAACAAAATGGACATCATATATTTAAGTCCTTCCTTTTTTAACAAATCACAAGGATCCTAAGTTGAACTTCACTCTAAGTAGGACTTAAACATTATGGAGAGCTATTTGTAGCCTTAAAATAAAATATATTAAAAAGCAAAAATTGAAGTATTTTAGACTTCTTCTAAATTCCACATCAAGAACAAGAAATCTCCTTGATGATAGAAAATATGAATGATTTGAATCAACATTTTATGCCTTTTAAAGCCTAATCTGTCCTAGTTTAGAGGAGGGATTAGACTTTCGACTATCCTGCAAGGTCACTGGACAGGTGGTTATCTCATCAACTCAGCTCTCAATTAACATAAGAAAAAGAGGATCATGGGGGACCAATAGTCATCAATTAGGCATTGTTTTCTATATAGAGGGAGCAAGTAGCTAAAAGTAGGACAGTGTGACTAAAATAACTTTTACAAAATATTTTGAAAGATGATAACGGCTTTCAACAACTGTTAAGTCCAACTTAGAGATAAGTTCAACTTAGATCTTTGTGAAACACCTCCCAGATACATGTATATTTGTTGGGGCTCTGTATTTAAAGTTACAGAGCTAAACAACGAACTGGAAGAGGCTCAAAAGACCACTCCAGCAAAGCATAGAGAGTCAATGCTAATGCGTATTGACCTCTAGCGCTGTACTACGTGCTAAGAGGCAGCAATTGCACACAATAAATACAATGTGGCTGATCGGCAAGTTTGACAGTAGACTCACGATTTGAATTTTTGTATTATTCTTTCTGATATCGGTAAGTTGAAAAAATTGAATTTTACCGTTATTTAGGTATCATCAATTGTCATTAAAGTACCGATTTTTAGCGAAATCAGTTGAGTTTTGTACAGTGGTGTTTGAAGTGTTGAGAATCAATAGAACAGTTTTTAATCCACAGCCAGGATAGTAATGCAGCTATGTGTGCCCACAGGTATGTTTTTTTGGGGGGGCTCTGTATTTAAAGTTACAGCGCTAAACAACAAAATGTGAAATGTTTGTCCAAAAAAGGACTGTGGTCTGTGGAAGAGGCTCAAAAGACAAACGTTGTTAAAAACTCCGCAAACCAGAAACACTGTCCGTCTATAATTTACCTGTTCTGCATATGCTTTTCCAATTCCATCAGTGGCTCCGGTCACAACTGTATATGGAAGGAAAAAAAGGCAAATAGTAGATAGATAGCCAACCATTCTTCTTCTTCTTCTTCTGTACATGTCGACAGACTTGTTAGTCCATATAAAGACACGGAAACGAAGCACGTGGTCATGGAATAGAGCAATCTTTTAGGAATTGTAGCGCATGGGACCTAAAAGAATCAATTGATCCCGTGTTGATAACGCTATCAGGTAACTTATTCCAGTCCTTGCACGTACGAGGGAAATAGGAGAATTTGAAGAAGTCTGTCCTGCAGTACGTCTGTTTGAAATGTTGGCTATTGCTGGTTGAGGAACGACGGGATCTAGTAACAGCAAGAGGTGTTAGGGTCTTTGGGATGGCAGATTGTCCGCTCTGGATCTGTTTCATGAGGGCAAGTCTTGCAACTTCTCGCCCATGTTCCAGTGAGTCCCAATTCAGATCCCTCAACATGTCCGTGACACTAGCACGTTGGTTGTAGTTGTTGTAGACAAATCTGGCAGCACGATGTTGGACCATTTCCAGCTGCTTGATGTACTTGGCTTCATAGGGGTCGTAGACTCTAGCTGCATACTCTAAATGAGGTCTTACTAACGCAAGATAAGCAGTGCTCTTGATGGTTCTCGAACAACCTCTAAGATTACGCCTTAACATTCCGAGAACCCTGTTAGCCTTCTTGGTAATGTGAGCGCACTGGAAATCCCACTTGTATTTGTGGGTTAGGAAGACTCCAAGGTATTGGTGATGTTCAACTGGATCCAGGATTTGGGCATGAAGAGTATATTGGAATCTCAACTTCGTCCTCTTGTTAGTCATATTCATGACAAAACATTTCTTAGCATTAAATTTCATCTGCCACTCGTCCCCCCATTTTTCAAGTTGATGAATGTCCCTCTGTAGATTCTCACAATCGGATAGGTTTTTAACAACCTTGTATAAAATACAATCATCATCACATGACGTATTTCAGACTGTAGATTATCGGTTATGTCATTTATTGGATATTGCGCAACTGCTTTTAAGTATAAAGTTTCTGCAGCGCACGCTTTTTTTATTTTATCGATATCAGGAGGGAACTATAAAGCAGTTGTGTTAACAACCGATCACAACAATGAACAAATGAGATGTAATCAGATGTTGTCACTGTTAAGGTCTCCCTTCATTTTGAAAAACGTAATAAAATTTTCAGGAACAAAACTTGTGAGTTCCTTTCGTGTCTTATTTGTTATCATCATTGATTCATTCAATCGTTTATAAACCCATTTGAAAGCATCATAATCATACAGCAGGCTTTACAAAGATTTGTGTTAATGAGCTGTAACTCCGGCTTTCAGGAAGCTCTAACACAGGCGCCGGGCCGGTGTTGGAGCTTCGATCCTGGAGTTACTGCATGCTGCATGCTGTACAGTGCAGTGCAGTGTTGCCTTTTTATGCTGCTATTTGTGTCCCAGACCCAGGTCCCCGCGCCGGTACTCACCCGCCCATTTTCCATGCTGTTTGGGGTCCGTCGCTAGGCCAAGAGGTCTCGCCAAAATAAACGTCTTCACATTCTTTAAAATAGACCACAATACCCTCAGAATTTTGTTTAAAGCTGCAATGACACCAAGAACTGCAAATATATTAATTACGACGGTGGGAGGCACGTAAGAACTCATTTTGTATAATCTATTTCTCGCCGGTCGACGCGAAGAAAAGAGGATGACCGATCGTACGATAAACGTGTGTGAATTGCTAGCCTTGATATATGTGCGCATTAAATTATAAATATTATTAAATAGGTTTCATTGTTGTCGTATAGATTAATCTAAATAATAAACTTTTAAAATTCTAGATTCTGATCTAACCTTCATCATGAGAATGATATGGAGACACAACTATTCTCTTTTAAATTAATCTAGGACTGACCTTAACTTGTATTAGGGGCAAAGAAAATGATTGTTAAAATCCTCAAGCGCACATGACAAAGGCAATTATGCATAAAACGCCCTTGCCAGATGGACTCGCCTACAAACTGACCTAGGCGGACCCCGGTTCGAAGCTGAGCTGAGTCAAGTCTTTCGGATCGTGACGTTATATAAGTCGGCCCAGACTTGAATAATCGTAATGACTACTGTAATACGCGTCTGTAAAAAATTAATGATGATTACAAATTTTTAAAAATATGTACACGCACCATGCAACTTCAGAACAAATCTGGGTGGTTGCATATGTATTCATAATGTTCTTTCCATAAAGTGTTAATTATGACTGAATTTTGTCCCTGTTTTTTTAATATTCCATTAATATTTAGCGGCGCATCAGCGGGGGGGGGGGGGGGGTTCTTTACTCAGCAGCCCCCCCCCCCCCTCCCCCCTTGAGCAGAAAAGAAAGGTAAAGTTGAGGTTACAATTTTGTTTGTAAATTATACCTTTATGCGTTCGTTGGAAAATTATAAATTTCGAAATTTACAGTAAGGCAAAAAAAATATGCTTATTTAAAAACCTTCATGTCAGGGCCTGCAGAACGAAGGGGCTCGGGCCCCCACCTTCACTTTTTTGAAAAAGTATGTTAATGATAAATAGAAAGAAAGAGAGAAAGAAGGAATGAGTGAAAGAAAGAAGTGAGTGAAATTAAATGCCCCTAAACCCCTGAGCTTCCGGGGACTATGTCCCTAGGACCCCACCAATTAGTGACATGCATTGACGCTAAATATTTCCTCACGAATTGGGCAACAAAATATAAAATAGTGCTCCTTACCCCTCCCCCCCCCCCCCCCCCGATTATTCAACGGCTGGGCAAAACAACACCTCCCCTTAAAAAATCCTGGATACTCCCTTGGTAGCCTGCCAGTGTCACAAATAAGGTCTCTTAATAAATTATGTTTATCGATATCTGACCGTAATTTAATACCTAAAAACCCTGAGCTTCCGGGGGTTCTACCCTTGGGCCCCACGCCAATTTACGCGCCACTCGCTTTGCTAGCTACGTATACGCTCTACCTGATCGTATAGGGACTTTTAGATTCTGCACGACGAGAACGTGGACTGCCCTTTTATGGCAATGTGACGTCCTTTTAAGGCACTGGCAGTGACGTCACATTGCCTTAAAAGGGTAGTCCACGTTCTCGTTGTGCAGAATCTAAAAGTCCCTAATAGTATACTCCACTTTGAAAAACGTTCCGCGGGGCCTGCATGTAACATGTAAGAGTGGTGGTGCTGATGTAGATTTTTCCTCCCCCCCCCCCCAAACGTTTTTGCCCATTACAACACCACTGCCCCTGGAAGGTGAACCCCCTGGAATCCCCCCCCCCCCCCTCCCCCATCCGAAACTGCTTCCGGCGCGGCTGACGGTAGAACTTCTAGAGGCCGACATCGTGCCTGTTGGAAAAAACCTGAAATTAATCTAGCTATCGCTAACCAGTTTCAAGGTTAACAGTTAGGCCAACAACAAAAAATCTTTTGGTTGTCCTCGACCGCCCGCTCGTCATTTTCGGGCCGCTCGTCATTTTTTGTTTCATTTTTTTAAAATATTTTGTTTAATATATATATTTTTTTTTGGGGGGGGGAGGGGGGAGGGGGAGCAATCATAAACGCCAAATACCATTGTATGCATTTTGCAAGGATCAAAATGCGTCCCGTTGCCAGTTTGGTCTTTCCAGTACGCAATTCTGTATTTATTAAACTTGCCATTTTTATTTTTCTATGTGAAAATGCCGTTCATTTAAATCAGGTTCTGAGCATTCTTAAACTCATTTCAAAGCCCAGTACTAGTTTACAGGAGGGATTAGACTACCCTGCAAGGTCACTGGACAGGTGGTTATCTCATCAAATCAGCTCTCAGTTAACATAAGATAAAGAGGATCACGGGGGACCAATGGTCACCGATTTTCATTGTTAGCTATATAGAGGGCGCAAGTACAGTGGGGATTTAAAAGGTGCTGTATTTCAAAGCCAAAAATACTTTATGTGTTGGTCTTGATATTCATTGTACATTAAACTAGTCTTTTACCATATTAAAGTTGTTTTTTTTAGTTTTTTTATGGAAAAATATTTATTAAAAAAAAAATCACAAAAATGGGGAGGGGGAAATGACATTTAAAAAATGAAATTAAAAAACAAAATAAATGAAAAATCCGCCCGCGGCCGCCCCTACTCTAGAAAAGCAATCGAGGACAAGCAAAAGATTTGTGTGGGGGGGGGGGGGGCCTTATCCACAAGAACTGAAGCGATAGACGTGGTGGAGGAGTAAACCTTATACAGTGGTGGATCTAGGTAGGGGCCGAATCGAACGCGGCCCCCATTTTGGGCGGCCTAATAAAAATGGAAAAGAAAAAGGAGAAGAAAGTTAAAAGAGAAAAAAGAGAGGAATAGGAGAGAAAGAGAGAAGGAAAGTGATGATAATTTTTAATTTTGATTACCGGTACTCTAATCTGCGGTCGGCAATGTATTGGATAGGATGGAAACCAAATCCCACCGCAAGCTATGCGTACTACCTGCATAAAAGTGTTAATCAGTGGCGGTTTGGCGGGCGGCGAACAGGCCGCAGACCCTTTTTTTGCGGCCTCAAAAATGAAATGGTAAAAACAGAGAGCGGCGTAAGGAAAAGGGGAAAAGAAAGAAAAATATAGAAGAGAAGTAGATAGAGGGAAAGAGGAATAGGAGAGAGAGAGAAAAAATAGAGAGAATATCGGAACTTAAATTTCAAACAAAAAAGAAACAGAATCTCTAATATGAACTGATAGGGGCTATGTGACTTTCAATTAAGGAGGAGATTATGAATTCTTGCGCTCATGACGGCCGTTTTGATTTTTATAAAATGTTAAAGTGAACGAACTTAATTCTGGAGCTAGCGCCCCCTAAATGCTCTGCGCCTGGACCCCATCCTTTAAAGAAAGAAGTGGTTCCCAAGACATCCCTTTGTTCTATAAAACTGTTCCTGGGAGAGAATTTATGTGTGTGAGAGAGAGCGAGAGAGAGAGAGAGAATTGATTTCCAACAAAATTACCGATAATAAATTTACGCCATGCATGCACTCGCAATCAATGTATGTATTATTTGTATAATATTGCATGCGAAGTGAAACAGCCACTGATTATACCCGTACATCTGCATGGTGCGGTTTGGGAAAATAATTGAATGGAATTGTTTGGATCTCCAATCACCTTCAAATATAATTTCTGTGGTCATTTCAAGAATTATTTTTCCATATTTTCTATAAAGTGGGGCTCTCCGATTGCTAGATATTCATATTAACGGGCAGCTTCCTTCATCGAGCAAACATATACAACCAGACAACAATCATCATGAAGACAATTGTCATCATCGCTATATTCTTCGTCGGTTTGGCTTCTGGCGCAATAGATGTTTCAGGAGGTAA
This sequence comes from Strongylocentrotus droebachiensis, assembly GCA_035222895.1. Lineage (NCBI taxonomy): Eukaryota > Metazoa > Echinodermata > Echinoidea > Camarodonta > Strongylocentrotidae > Strongylocentrotus > Strongylocentrotus droebachiensis. The sequence goes on along the minus strand of JAVYIG010000946.1, from coordinate 276,010 downwards.
AGTTGAACTTCTATTTCATATTTAAAATTTAAAAACTTGATTAGTTGTGTCTCATCTACACCGCTCCCATTTTCACTTGTTTGCCCATCTAGCTTTTAAAAAATTGATATTATTTTTGAACAGGAAAAGAAGCTAGGGATTCAGACGGAGTATAGTGAAACGGAAATCATTATTGTAGAGCGATTTCAATCTTCAGGCACATGACTGTATTACAATGAAATAATAGATAACTGAAGAAAATAAAAATAAAGAGAAAACGAAATTTGGTAGAAATAACACGGAGCCACTCCTACTCATTTCCGAAAATCCGGACAATTTTTTTTTCTTTCCAATTGTACTTGACACTCTTGGTTTTGTAGTAAATTATTCGCTTTCACCCATTTTTTGTTCTCGTTCGTGGGCCCCTCCCCCCCCCCCCCCCCCCCCCTCGTCAGATTGGCCTGCGCCTTCGAATATAATATATTTTTACAGAGAAAATAAATGTCGTAAAAATGCTGGGATCAACATTCTCTTTCTTTGTTCGTCTCTATTATTATTGTGCATCCCTTTTATTCAAAGACTGTTCAATATGAAAGTATTATCAAATATCACCAGCTCCTAACTGGCAATACCCGTGTGATCATTTTAGCGCAGTTTTGCAGCGAATTTTATCAAACCGGTATTTAAATTCATCGCATAAGTAAATAGAGAATATATTTGATACGTTTATGCCGTTATTACATAGTTGTATAGTAGTCAAATTGATATTGTTATTATCATTTTCATTACTTTTATTATTTTTTTTTTATTATTTATCATCATAAATATTTTTAGTATAGGATTTCCCGGCCAAATTCGCGAGTTTGTCATTCAAATTAATTTGTCTTGCGTTCAAATTCGACGGTTTTAGTGCAGTCAGGTATATCTCGGGTTTATATTCCCTTTTCTAGTTTTCAAATCTATGGAATTTTCGTTAGAATCTACGTATGTTTCATTCAAATTAATGAACAATGTGCTTCTTTTGCTATTTGGTCATTCGATTTGGCGCAACGCGATTTTCTGACAACGCGACGGTGTACTTCTAGCATTCTAATTCATTTGTAGCATTCAAATTAGCACTTTGTGCACTAAAATTGATGGTCAATATACATTTCTCGTTTATTACACATTTTTTACAGCTCATTCTCTTTCTTTCAAGATTTTTTGTTCATGTGTATTTCATCATATTTCATTTTCTTGCATTTATACACTTATACTTATTAGATTTATCTGATATTCATCAGCATTCAAGTTTGATTGTTAAGAAGAAAAAACGACTTGCATCTACGGACCTGATGGTCTCAGTATATTTGTAAATGTTCATGTAAGGAAGTTGTTTGTCTTATGTTTCATCATAAATTTATCATAATTTCATCATAATTTCATTATGGAAGAAGGGTACTATATTGTGACTGGGGAAGGGACTATCTAGAGTCAACAACTTGAACATGATTCATTATTTAGCCATGTCTTTAGACATCGATCTGCTGGCGGGCAAGTAAACTATGAAACTCTTTAAAGGTGAAATTCAAAGAAAATCACAAATATGTCAACTAATGTATTCCTAGAAACTGGTAAGCTAACAGATGGCCATCGTACAAGTTTTAGGTTAACTACATATCGGGTGATTTATAAAAAAATACAAATACAACCACCTACATAGCAGCTGGGATATACGAGAAATTCGCCGGAAAAATAACGATGTTTTAATGACGTCACTATATGGACCAATACTGCCCAAGCAGACGACATCCCATAAAGAATTAACATAATTGCAAAGCTATTTTGTCAAATTATAATGAGTTTAGTGTATATAAATGTAATAGCATGTCAAACCATTCAAAAGGGGATATGACCCGATTTTGATAACTAAAATCCTTTGCTTGTAAATACACAGGATAGGGGTTAATCAACAATCAAAGAAACCAGACTTTCAAATTGAAAACCCCCCGGAATGATATTAAGGACGGCATTTGTTCCCTCTTGAAACGCCGAACATACCGCGGTGTGTGCAGCTGAATATACAATGGCGTCTTATTTTGTTGACAAGCGACAGATTCCTTTATTTTTGTATCGCTGCATTTGCCATCAAAATAAAACCATGCGCGGGTCTTAGAGCCGGTTTAGAGTGAGGCAATAGATTATACATTTAGCCTGACGGCAGTGAAGTAAGCGAAAGAACACAAGAAAAGATGAAAACACAGGCACTGAAAATGTGTGAGAAGTCATGGGACATCGTCTGCTTGTGCAATTCATGTCCATACTGTGATCTCACACATCTCAGCAGCGTTCGAAGAGCTCTTCAGGTGCTATGCTAGTCTAGTTCTGGACCCTATATAGATTTTTGTAATTCGCCGACTATAAACGTTAAGCCGATTAATGGCGCGATCCTTATTGGCTGCGATATCCCCGAGAACCGCGCGAGATAGGGTCCAGTCTAATTCATACAAGCTGACGTCATTTAACGACTTTCCCTGAGATTTTTCAGGGAAAGCCATTAAATAAGCCGCGCCCCCTAGCCAAAGTAATAGTCTTTGCCTAGCAGCATTTTGAAGTAGTATTGGGAAAATCTGGTTTGATCTAGTGATAAAATGATTTTATATTCCTTAAAAAAAAGTGCTATGTTGCATCAGAATTAATCTTAAAATTCAAATTAGATGTATAATGACCATTAAAACTCTCTCTTTTAACATTATTTCCTCTAAAGATACAATAAGGTCTGAAAATATAAACTACTGTGTTATATACATGCATAGTGTCTTATAAGTCCATGGTGCACACGCTACAGGGCTAGCTACACGTACTCAATAGCGGCATTGCATATCCAACTTCCAAGTTTTCGAACCGTTTGGTGATTGCATTTAATTGTGTTTCTATTACAGTGACATGTACCTACAGTAATGTACATATATTTCAAACGGCAAATTCATAATTTTATGTCCAATTTTGACACTATTTCGGGTTGGTGTACTTAGTGCACCTGTTTTATTTTGAGCAACATTCAAATTACGAAAGATGTACAAAATCATTCGTGAGGCCTTACTACTTTTTTCGTTTTCCAGAGTTATACTCAAAATTTCCAATACTCTCGTCACGTGGATTTGTCTTTTTTGTTGATCTGAGATTATCATTTAACTGCTCTATTGTGATTGATTGATTGATTGATTGATTTTTATTCGACAAGCTTCCAACATACAACAATATACAATAATAACAGATAAAAAATAAGTCAGCTTGAACAGGATAACCCACGAAAGCTCGAGAGCTTATTTCCAGTGGGGTCCCTTACAGACATGTATAACATTAATAAGTTAAAATAGTAATATTTACAGACAGATAAGAAAATTAAAAGAACTACTTATTAAAGATAATAATAATAATAGCAACATTAAACTGATGATAGAAATGATATTAAGTACAAGAAGAAAAAGAAGAAGGAGAAGAAGAAAAAGAGGAGAAGGAATTAAGAAGAGGAAAATAATGATGAATTTGTAGAATTTCTATAACGTACGAAAACATAAGTATATACAACATGAAAAAGTATGAACCGACAGAAGAATACAAATTTCAATCATATAACATGTCATTCACTTCTCTTCTCTGACTGTCAAGTATTAGGTATTCCTTTAATTTCCTCTTAAAATGATCATAGTTTCCTATTTCTTTTACACCATTGGGAAGGGAATTCCAATGTTTTATGGCATTGTAATAAACGAATTTCCAATACTACCTACTCTTTCTGGTAAGTTAAAGTTGAATCGGCTATTTCTTGTATTATAATCATGTACGTCAGTAACAAGATCGAAGTTGGATCGAATATAATGATTCGACCTAGTATGATATATTTTATGCACGTGATGCAATACGAGTTGTTTTGATCTTTGGTCGACTTCAAGAAAACCAGCTTTAGAAAGTTCGCTGTAGCCAACATAAGTTCTTGGACCAGAACAGTTGATAAATCTCACCATTTTGTTCTGTATAATATTCAAGTTCTTTTGATCTGACTGGTTTATGTTACTATACCATGCAGGGTTAGCATAGTCAAATAAACATTGAATAAGAGCAAAACAGAGTGTACGTCTTGCTTTTAAATCCATACAACTTTGATATCTGTACAAAAATTTCAGACGAGAATTTGCTTTTTTTACAACTGATTCTACTAAAGATGAAAATGAAATTGCGCTAGCCAACTCAATGCCTAAATACTTCACAGACTCTTTTCTCTTGATTGCTTGATTATTGTGTGTCACTTTGAATTCAAATGACTTTTTAGAACTACTTTTAGAACAAAATAAAATGCTTTCTGTTTTTCCCAAGTGTAAAGAAAGCTTATTATCAATCATCCAATCGACACACGTAAACAGCTGTTCACTGAGCTTTTCCTCAATATATTTAGGATCAGGATTTGAATAGAGTAGTACGCTGTCATCTGCGTACAATAATAGTTTGAAGTCTTTTATACATGAAATACACATATCATTTATATAACTTGAAAATAGAATTGGGGCTAAAATGCTTCCCTAAGGAACACCGCATGTTATAGGCATTAGTTTGGAACGAATATCATGAATGGCCACTACTTGGTGTCGATTAGATAAGTAGGATCTGAACCAATCTAAACTTGCCTTATCAAAACCCATTAGTTGTAACTTCTTCAATAAGACGCAATGATTAACTGCATGTATCAAAAGCTTTTTGCAGATCAAGGAGCACCATACCAACAAAGCGCCCTTGGGAATTTTCTCTCCTCAAATAATCAGTCAAATGAATTAGACATGTTTCAGCCGAATAATCATATCGAAAACCAGATTGAAATTCATAATTATGATTTATTTTACCAGTAATGGATGACTCCGCGTTGGCTCCGTAACATAATGTCATCCTACATTCTAGCTCAGTTTATAATTGCAGTTATTCAGACTTATACTTTGGAGATGTACTTTCTTATTAGAAAAGTCCAATTTCAGGTTCAATTCAAACACATTATCAGATGTGTGAAATGCAAGCCATTTCTACGCAACTTTCATGATTTTTTTGTTTTAAAATGGAATCCAAAAAAAAAGGAAAAAAAGAAGATAAGTTTGGTTCAATGCAAATTGCAATGAAATTGCTCATTGATGCAGAGGGAGGGGGGGGGGGGGTGGGTACTCCTCTGTACAAGAAGATTACATACTTGCCATCACTAACTGGAAGACTTTTAGGGTTATTAATTCATAGAGGAATAAACACAATGATAACATGCCACTGCATGGCTTCCTATGATGACAAGTATTAAAATGTCATAAAATGGATGATTATGACTTGCTTTGATGATGATGATGATATGATGAACAGCATTTGTATGGCGCCATATTATATTCTGTTTAAAAAAACATTCAAAGGCGCGAGCTCCTGCAAGTTATTTTTAAGGAAATCATAAAGTTGCACAAACCAGTATTATATAAGTACTATAATTATGAAGGGAAACATAAATGTAGGTTAATGATGTGCAACGGTCATGTAAGGTTAACTTTTAATCAGCACTTCTCCATTTTTAATTTCCTTTTTTTTTCCCTTCTCCTTGTCTTCTCCCGGCATCTATAGTGTTTCTTATTCCGCCTCTCTGTCTTCCGGCCCCCTTCTATTCTTGCATGTCTCCTTCCCCTTTTATTCCCCTTTCTCCCACTTCCCCTTCACCTCCTTCCTTTATATGCATGCAGTTCACATTTTTTACATGCGAAATTTCCTGGAAACTTATGAAAAAAGGCACTTCGAATTTTGATATATGGGTAATAACGTCTTTGAATAGAATGCAATTTGGGGAAGAAAAAAAAATCACCCCAAAATCATGTTCTTTTGCTTAAAATTGCGTTGTTAATTAATTTCAATTCCGTTGAGATTGGTATAACAAATTAATGTAGATAATTTGATCTACTTTAATATGACACGAAACTCATGGTGGTTCAAGGTTCCCTTGAAATATTATTAACAAAATACGATTTTTCGTCAAAAGGGCCAATAAAAAAATAAAAAATCTGAAATATTGTGTGATATGATAAAATCTTTCTAATAAATAACCTGTGCTTAGTTTGATAGTGGCAGGCATCTCAAAAACTAAGCATGGACCTATATAAGCATGATATTTGACTTTGACCCTCTGTATTTTAAGGTACCAAAACTATATGAGCGTGTTGAAGGCCTAGTCTATCGTCATAAACGCATGCTGATAATTTCACCAAAAAAAGTGGAAATATTGATTTGATATCTAAACAAATTATATTTAAAATGACAACAATAATGCACAATAATTATTTAAAGTTATATATTTTCCAATATTTATCAATTTCCAGTGCACGTCTTTAAAAATGACGCTTATAGCTTTGTAATAGGGTCTTGCAAATAGACAACGTTGAATCATGCCGAACGCTAAATGAAAGCGTTTCGTGCAGCGAAGTATAGTTAGCTAGTAATCTGTGCATAAGGCAGGGGAGTTCGAAATGTCACATAGCACACAGCAGTATGTGTATGAATATGCTATTGGGCGCTATCACTCAATTACGTAATAAGGCTTGATCTTTTGACCCTGTCGCAAGGTCGCTCGATTTTTGTCTGAACTAGGATCCCACGTGTAAAACGTAAAACATCGCGAGCGAAGTTTGATTGACGGCGACTTCATGAATATTTATGAATCACTTGTGTGTGAACTTTTGACCCTTGACGTCACTTGTAGCAATTGATCTGGACCCTATCTCGCGCGGTTCTCGGGGATATCGCAGCCAATAAGGATCGCGCCATCAATCGGCTTAACGTTTATAGTCGGCGAATTACAAAAATCTATATAGGGTCCAGAACTAGACTAGTGCTATGCCGGTGCTGTATTTAAGCGTTTTGTAATTTATAATAATCATTACTTCGAATGTTTCCAAGCATTGAATTTTGATAACCTTGCCGAATCAAAGTTTCAACTTTGCAATAATGAAAATAAAGTTAGTTTTTAAAATCAATGAATATCTACTTTGAGAATAACGGAGGATGACAGGCTGGTGTTAATTTGAATGATAAAAATTACGCTTCGACAAGTGAATATTAATTTGAATGCTAGTTGAGCAGTTTCTATATTGAATGACAGATCTATGAAATCCTTCGACCAAAATCCTAAATTAAATACAAAAACTGGAAAATTGAATGATAATTGGCATGGCAAAGCCGATCTGCGCTAACTTAAATGCAAAGTAAATGAATTCGAATGACAAACTCGCGAATTTCGCCAGGAAATCCTATATTTGTATTAATATTATTATTATTATTATTAATATTATTATTATTATCATCATCGTGATAGTCATCACATTGTCATTATTATTATTACTATATTTAGTGCTATACTGTTGTTAACTATATCATTATACGCTGCCCATTGAAACCTATTCACAGTTACATGTATTGAAGATGATCCCTGCAAGTACTCCGTATGTCGGATGGCCCCTCGCGACGGCACTACTTGCCGTGGGACGTGCGAGGGAGGGGTTGAGTGGATGGACAATCGTGGCGATGTAATTGACTGTGGTAAGAAAGAGCTTTCTTTTGATTTGCAAGCCGATAAATATAGTGGTCATTGTCCATTTGTATTGCATTATAATTGGCTGACCTCAGGGCAAAGGCGGGCCCGCCCCCCCCCACCCCCCCCCCCCCGGCAAAAAAAGAAGGGAAAAAAAAAAGGAAATAAAAGGGAAAAGATATCAAAGGTATCAAGATATGCTAATTTGACCGTAATTTAATGCTCTGCACCCTTGACCCCACCTAGGGCCCTAAGGCGGACGGCTGGATGCTAATCTGACGGTAATTTAATGCTTAAACCCCCTGAGCTTCTGGGGTCTCGGCCGCCTGGACCTCACGCCAATTCGTGACCTGCCGGTGTCACAAATAAGGTATACAAATATGCTCATCTGACCGTAATTTTTTGCCCAAAACCCCTGAGCTTCCGGGGCTCCGCCCCCTGGACTCCACGCCGATTCGTGACCTGCCAGTGACACAAATAAGGTGAAAAATATCCTCATCTGACGATAATTTAATGTATAAACTACGCCCCCTGGACCCAACACCAATATGTGTCCTGCCAGTGTCACAAATAAGGTATCAAAATATGCTCATCTGACCGTAAATTATTACCCAAAACCCCTGAGCTTCCGGGGGCTCCGCCCCCTAGACCCAAAGCCAATTCGTAACCTGCCAATGTCACAAATAAGGTAAAAAATATCCTCATCTGACGATAATTTAATGTATAAACTACGCCCCCTGGACCTAACACCAATAATTATGTGTCCTGCCAGTGTCACAAATAAGGTATAAAATATGCTCATCTGACCGTTATATATTGCCCAAAACCCCTGAGCTGGACCCCACGCCAATTCGTGTCCTGCCAGTGTCACAAATAAGGTATAACGTTATACTTATCCGACAATAATTTGATGTATAAAACCCTGAGCTTCTGAGGGCTCCGCCCCCTGGGGAAAAAACAGTGTAAAAACAGGTACATTTTACCTTTTTTGAGATGCTGCCCGCCCCCCCCCCCCCCACCCCACTGGCGCTCAAGGGGGGGGGGGGGGTGCGATTTTTCACATTTTCGACGGGCCAAAAAGTGCTCACAACCCTGACTCGGGGCCATTCGGTTAAAATACGACTACGGACGACGCGGCGTACAGCAGTATTCACGTGCGTGCAACATACGCGAAACCGAAGCCTGATCTGAGGAGAACTTCGGTCTGTTTCGCGAATGCTAAAGCGCCTGCTGACCGTTCTAATCAAGCCCATTCGTTTACGTGCAGTTGTCCAAAAGAAGTCGTAGATGGCGTTAACCAGTATTTGCCATGCTACACTCCCTTTAATATTTGAATACCAGGAGCGCCCGATGTGACGGACAAGACAGTGCGCCGTACTTTTAAGAAGCCACGCACCATTATTATAACAGTATTATTATTTTCAGTATTATTATTATCAACATTATTATTATCATTATTTTATGATCATTATTATTATCGCTATCATTATAATCATTATTTATTATCATTATTATTATCACTATCATTTTATTCCGTAATCCTTTCCGTTAGATACATGCGGCTCTACTGAGACCATGAGTTGTGCGGCGGACATGTGTGCGAACGCTTCGTGTCCGGGACGCGAAGATCCACCTCGGTGCAGAGTCTTCAACTGTGGCCATTGCGTCCCCGAGTTCTTCAATTTCGGAAGCAACCATCCGGTTTGCCTTGGTGCTTTGCAGGAGTAATAGTTTCCGTGTAGCGGTTGTGACCGCGGTTTTGTTTCTTCTTCTTCTTTCATGATGACCGTACGCTTCACATTTCGGTACCTTATAGCACAAAGCAAAGTGCATACGGGCAGGCCGGCCGGACCATTAATGTGCAGCAGCCATTTATTTCCACGTTACTACCGCGGCGGTTCGGGTGGTTTTACCGCGTCATATACCTGAACACGGTATATGATGTAGTTTCACGTCCGATTGTGAGGTGGGGATTCACGTTATTCACTATTTTCATATTTTTCTCTTGTTTTAGACCCTATATCAAAATACTATTGGATAATTCCAACATAATTTTATTTTAAAATGCTATGAAGTTTTGATCTGTATATCCATTACAGAGGCTGAAAACAACTTGGCGAGATTGCATTATATTCAAGCTTTTGTAAATTCCATTGTCCATAATTATAGATGTCCTCAGATTGTTTAATTTCAGAAAAAAACATTTCAAATAATAAAAAATATCGAGGAGGTCAATGGAAAATAAGAAAGAAAGAGGGGACGAGAAAATAGAGATGTTTTTTATTTGGCCTTACACAATTCATGACTGTTCCAGAATTTCAAAATAGGGAAAATTATTAAACGGCATGATCTCATTCAACAAAACAAAGCAATGCACACTGGTTTTTAGGGTAGCATCAGCAACATCAACAGACGCTACTTTCTCGGAGGGCGCCCTGTAGGTCTGGGTGAAAATGATGGGCTTGGTTTTAGTTTGCATTCGGTTTTAATCGTTATTTTGCCCCGGTGACTTTGATTAATAATTTCGCTAATAACATGGTGGATATTGATACTTTACTCGCTTGTACAACTATTATTATAATAATATCTTTTTTGCTTTGTCATTCCGAAATCTGTTGTTTACACCTTTCTTCCTGTCCAATACTTTGAAATGTATTAAATTGGGTAATTAGTGCACAAAATATGTTTATCAGCATATCTCTGTCTGTCGATCTGGATATTGCATACAAGCCTGGGGAAAGGGGAGAGAGAGAGAGAGAGAGAGAAAAAAAAACAGGGAGGGGGAGGAGGAGAGAGAGAGGGGGAGAGATGAAGAAGAGGAGGGGTAGGGGATAGAGGGAGACGGGGAGACACACAGAGAGAGAGAGAGAGAGAGAGAGATAAGATTATAATGGGAGATAATAGTGGAAGAGATGAGAGAGAGGATGGATAAGGAGAGAAAGGATAGACAGAGAACAGGATGGATAGAGACAGGGTGAGAGAGAGAAAGAGTGTGAGAGAGAGAAAGAGGGAGAGAGATAGAGAGAGAAGATTATGAGGGGAGAGAAAAAATAGTGGAACAGATGAAATGGAGAGAGAGAGAGAGAGAGAACTAGATTGAAAGAGAGAGGATAGAAGGGAGAGAAAGGATAGACAGAGAATGAGATCGAAAGAGACAGGAGAGAGGGGTTGGAGATTTAGAGCGGGGGAAAAAGACGGGGAAGGAGAAAGATGGAAGACTCGTGAGGGAGGGAAAACTCTCAAAGCTGAAGTTTGTCAGGTGTAGAGAGAGGGTGAAGAATTATTATTATTATATATTTTTGTTTTAATTACTATTATTATAACTATTTTATTGTTTATTAAAATACTAAACCTGGCAGTTCGCAGGCTGAATTACATTCAGTTTACAAGATAAAAACAACTTCACTGTCTTGCACACCAACGTTACAATTATCACACATAGTGAACACATTAAAAAATAAAACAATACGGCAATTAGTGATTAAGTATTCTTAAAATAGGGTAAAAACGATTTGCAATATACTCCGCCGCTGTTATGACTGTGGCAAGTAATTCGCGATCCATTCCCATTGTGAGTGTTATTGTACTCTGCTGGATCGAGAAAAATAAACCATTTTTAGCGTCTCCGCCTGCTTTCTTTTTTGAGGACGCCTGTATTTATTTATTTATTTTTCATTATGAAAACCACGAAAAACGTACTGCTAAAATGATCTTTTTCTGAAATTGTCTTTAAAATATAAAACAATGTGCCTTCTCCTTCCTTTTTTTCACAAAAAGGCAAGACGCTAAACATTTTTTTTTTCTTCAATATTAGCATTAGGCCGTTTGTCGTTTTTCTGAAGGTTCATAATTCCGAATAACGAACCTCCCAAATAGACCGGATTACATTTACAGGCCTACATTATTCAAGACTGTACACTGGATCATGCATAACGATGCCAAAATCAGACTCTATATGAATTATGAAAAGAAAAATATCAGATTCTCAATTGAAAGTTCATAAGGGTTTTTCTTCAAACTATTGCATTGTACCTTGCATCTAACGGTTTTCCTTTTTTTTTAAATACATTGTACAAAGCAATCTGAAAACCTTAAGATGTAATGACTTTTTACATCTAATTTAATTGGATATGTTGTATCATTTGAGATCACTGATCTCTACGATTATTTTTTTTCTTTTTCCGAAGACGTCAGTAGTAACTGTTGAGAATTCCTGATGGAAGGACCGCAACCCCTCGGGCCGGATATGAGATAGGGTTAATTATGTCCGGCCGTGACGGGTTGCGTACGTAGGTCCTATAGGAAACCTAGGAAATCAGTTGAGGTTAGAGGAATGTTGCTTAATTTTTAATTTGAATTTAGTATTAAACATCATTTACATAATGTACATCATTAATTCTTTTAAAGGCATCGTTTAACAATGTTAAATCTGAGATGTATGGCCCTACGTGTTTTCAGTGTTTGTGATATGCCATGGTGTAATATTATTGAAGCCTATAAAGAATCGCGCTTCAAAATGATCAAGAAGTGTCTGAAAAAAGAAAAAAGAATCTTTGAGTGACCGGTTTAACCATTCTCGTTTTCCCCAATAGACTGTAGTGTTATGAAAACCGTTAGGAAAACGCAAAATTTGGTTTCGATTTCCAATCATAAATATCTTGATAATCAGACAGGCGATCGGCTTGTAAAAGTCATGGGGCTCCTGACTGACCTAAAGGTTTATAATTATCATTGCAGCATGAGCTAAATCCAGGATTTGTTTCAGAATATGGGACAAAGTTACCGGATCCCTTTAAGAAGGCACAAAATGAGAATATGTAAAAGTAACAACTTAGGCTATAATGCTTCTGATTTGATTTGATTACTGAGTAGCTGACTGTTTGTTGTTTAATGGTCTGAGGTTGGGATATTGTTCGTTTTTTTTTTTTTTTGGGGGGGGGGGGCGGATTCGAAAGGGTTTGGTTCTTGGCCATACACAATTTCTTGATTATCCTTCTTCTTCTTCTTCTTCTTCTTCATCCTTTTCCTTTTCCTTTTCTTCTTCCTTTTCTTCCCTTTCTTCTTCTTCTTCGTTATGCTCAATCATCCTCCTTCGATCTTATTCCTTCTTCTTCTTCTTCTTATTTTTCCTTTTTTTTTCTTCTGCTTCTTCTTCTTCTTTTTCTTCCTCTTCTTCTTATATCGAAAGTTCCATTAATGCCTTTAAATATCAAGTGACACTGACCCACAATACCTATAGCAACGGTTCATAATCGAGAATGTTTCTATTATTAACTAAACACATCATTATTTTAACCACACAAGCCGATTCTGTTCGATCATCCTGATCCTCTAGCTTGTTTTATCAAGGATAGCAAAATGCATGTTGTAAAATATAGCAAATCGAAAGTTCCATTAATAGCATTGTATCTTGAAATAGCAAGTGACAATGACCCACGTACATGCCAGTGCACTATCAACCTAACAACAGTGTACATGGAGAATGTTTCTAACCAAACACATCATTGTTTTAACCACAAAAGTGGATTCTTTACATCCGGATCCTTCTGTTTTATCAAGGATAGGAAAATGCATGTTGTAAATAGCAAATCGAAAGTTCCATTAATAGCATTATATCTTGAAATAGCAAGTAACATTGACCCACAATACCTATAGCAACGGTATTATGGATAATGTTTCTGTAACCAAACACATATCATTATTTTAACCAAACAAGCTGATCCTTTTTATCTTGATCCTATTGTTTTATCAAGGATAGTAAAATGAATGTTAAATAGCAAATCGAAAGTTCTCACAAGTGACATTATGCCAGTGTACTATGGCAACTTAGCAACGGTAAACATGCATTGAAGGTTTTTAAACAGACACATCATTTCAATTGTACAAGTCATTAATAAACGTTTTCCTCCTGCATTCTGACAGTTCCTTCCTTATTTTTACAGTTAAATTATCTTGATGAAATACATGATGAAATACATTTGACGTAAGTGATCACGTGACACTACATCATCAAGAGACAAACGGGAATTCCCCATTGTTAATCGGTAGTATATGTATTCGAGCCCAATTTAAGTGCTTTATCCAAAACACAATCACAATTACTTGGTTGATGTCTAAAGAAGCAATATGAAAACCCACCATTTCTCATTGAAATGTATAATGGTGAAGGTGGAACACGTTATACTTTGAAACTCGATGGAAAATGTTCAAATTACGCTCTGACAATTAACAGAAAGTAAATAGAGGTCTATGTTTTCAGACTATTTAAAGCCGAGGTAGATTCGACGGCGCGCCCCACGCCTAAAACTAAAACAACAACAAACAGCAAAGTTCAGTCACACATCATGCAATGCCTGGGCTATACGCTAGCTAGGCTGTTTAATAAAAGATAACAACAGTGCCCATTCAGTCATCGTTAATTCACGTTGGTTCATCCGAACATTTGATTGAGAAAAATATATGTGATTCAACTTGTCAAGTACTATCCATATTGTTTTCTGATCTTCAGACCAAGTCACCAAGTAGATTAGACGAAACTAGCCGAAGCTCGCGGCGTCAAATACTGGATCTACTGTCAAAACCCTGCACCGTGCAACGTGCAGTTTTCTCTAGCTACGGTCGGGGTTAAGGTTCCAGTGCAGCGACATGTGCCAGGCCAGCGTGTGATCTTAGTTAGAGTTGGAGAGTCGCCATACGCGGGTCATCACAATTCCTAGTATGATGCCGAATTCGCCTACTGCCCTGCCTGTAATATATGTCATCCTTCATATTTTGTCATATATGAACATTATTTTTGTTGTTGACTGATTAAGACTTGAGACTAGGTTTTCGAGTAACGCATTCATGTCTTCATGATGTTGTCGGAATCTCGGATCATGCAAAAGTGAACAGGTTCAACTTCAAGATTGCGTAGCACACAATCTCTTCCAATTGCAGTAACCATGGATGGAAGAATCCTGGATCGATGAACAGGCTTAGCCCTACAACATCGTGTATTAAAGTAAAGTGAGTAAGTATATTATTAGACTGAAAGATTCATAATTTCAGTCTCTATATTTGCGTCTAAAAATGTTGACGGTTGTTATGCTGAGATACATGTATACACCTGGCCTGGCTCAATTCAACTGGCTGCCTCTATGTCTGATTGATAAATGTCAGTTTTATTAAAGAACGACCCATTACCACCCGGTTATTTCTGTGTACAGTCTAGTGTACCCAGACGTTGTTTGTCCAGACAGTTGATTTAAAAACAGCAATTTGAAAAAAAATTGAAAAAGTTTTTAAGTACTAAATCTTTGAAAACTTATGATGGACATTACTATAAAATGAAAGGACAATATTCTTGATGGTTAGTGCTATAATTTGATTTATAATATCTTTTATTCTGAAGGCAACAGACAAGGCTTTAGTTTGTTAAGTGTTTGGCCACCCAACCCTGACTCCATCAAGGCGTCATACAACAAAATATGTGCAGGAAAAACAGCCATGGACATGGCATCACCTCCAGCTACTTGTGGTAATGTAATCCTTTTATTTTTGTTATATTTTGTTGTTCTGTTGTAATCTTTACTTTACTATACTAAAAGATAAAGTTGAGTTCTGGTCATGCGATTGCATTGTGAAAAAAACGGTGTGAAATCAATCAGAAAAGGCTGATCATCTAGCACATAAGTATTTGTGTGCACTGCACAGTTCTGGAATCATCAAAATGATAAGAAATTTGGCCAAGTCTTGATAAGTAACAAGCACTGTACACAGAAAGATATATATGGGACTGTACGAACACGTGGCGTAAAAATCCATCCAGATTTTTACGATGTTACATGCCATATTTTAATAGGAAGGCATTTGAAGAGACGTGCTTTTCAGGGAACATGTTTTATTTGATGTTCTTCCACACTTGCATAATAACAATGATAACGCTCACAAGTTAGTTTTCACCTCTTCCCAAGTTCCCAGAACTCAACCTTCTCTTTAAATCCAGTGATGCTATTGACTATGCCTGTTCAACGATCAGGAGGCCTTCTTCAGTGATTACACATTATCCTTGTTATTTCAAGGACAAAAATGTGTGCAAAGTTGCAAAAATCAGCTTATAGATTAGCTTCAGTCTCTGATATCGACGGTTATTCCACTGAGATTACATCTGGCTCCTCTGACCGTCTCTATAATGTTGACAAATGTCTGTTTTAATAAAGAATCACCCATACCAAACCGTTATTTCTGTCTACTTTCAAGGACAATTTTGAGTCTACTAGAATAAATAATAATAAAGGTAATAAAAACGTTACTTATAAAGCACTTACCACCAAAGTCTCTAAGCGCTATAACAAACAAATAGACTGATAAACAATTTCATATTAAACAAAACAAAAAGTGCAAATAAACCTACAAATTTGAAATTACAATACATATGGAATACTCATCAAAGTTGAACAGAGTTAATCATCGAAATTAATTTTGAAAAAATGTGTCTCAAGACTAGATTTGAATTGGTTAACTGTTTGACAGTTTTTGACATTTAACGGTAGTCTTTTCCAAAGTTCAGCAGAAGCTTTGCAAAAAGAGTGATTACCATAAGAAAGAGTTGGCACAGAAGTAGACCCCCTAAATATTTCTCAGCATGGACATCATTTAGAGCTACTATGCATGATTCTCTCTTCATGTAATATCCAGTTTGCATATATCTATTTTGTTTTCCAAGTCTTAGCACAGTGCACCTTTCAGGATGAGATAAAAACTAGGGCAACAAAAGTAATTCCAGGATTTAGAACTAATTAGTTAGTTATTAAACTGCCTTAATAAACAAAGTCGAATTCAACAACTATTTTTAGCTTAGAGCTACAAACTATGTTTTGTTTGATTATAACCGGAGGGCTAAAGTCAGAAAAGAGAGGTTTGCCTGCCACTACCGCATAAACTAAGCACTACTTGTTTATTCAAAAGATTTTTATCATAATACACATTATTTCAGAGGTCTTTTTTTTTAATTTGTTGCGAGCACCCCTAGATCGGAGGGGGTGTCCTTTTGACAGAAAAGGGTATTTTGTTAATAATATTTTAAGGGAACCTTGAACCACCATAAGTTTGGTGCCATATGAAAGAAAATTAAATTATCTACATTTTGATACCAATGTTAGCGAATTTGGGGGATTAATCAACATCGCAAATTTAAGTAAAGAACATGATTTTTTTCGAAATATTGAATTTTATCAAAATCCATTATTTTTCCAAATATCAAAATCGGAGAGATGAATTTTTTTTGTATCTTTTGAGGAATTTGCCCATGTACAAGGAAAATATCCTGTGTAAAGGAGAGGTTTTTTTAAATCTCTTTTCAATAAAAAAAATATAGCAACCCAAAGTTATTGATTTGATTTTCCACAAAAACAGCAATTTCTCATCATTTTGCTGATCCCAGAACCTTGCAGTACACACCAATACATACATGTACAGTATATGCTAGATGAACAACCTTTTCTGATCGATTCCATACCGTTTCTTTCACAATGCAATCGCATGACCAGAACTCGAATGGAGAATGTGAGTTTTATGTAGTTTAAGCTTCTAACAACAACCACTCGTTTTGACTTTATTTTTTATTATTTACACAATTTCTTGCTGTCTGCTGCCTCGAGATCACTGGAGCGAAGAAATGTAACAATGTATAGCAAGAGTACCTATTCAGATGGATAAATCAATAATGTGGGCATCATTTCATTGAAAGTTGTGTCTAGTATTAAGGGTGTGTCTGCTATTACTGAATGAGATGGAATGTTATTAAAATCTGAGGGCTTTTTGTGCTCTTTGAAAGGAGCACACAATGGGGGCAGTGGGATTTGAAATTTAATTTCAAGGAATAGATAAGAGTTTTTATCGCTCATGATGGCTATCCAGGGGCCCTAAGGCGGACTCCTGGACCCCGGCCATTAGTAAAGATATATGCAATTCACACACTACATAACTTAATGAAATTGAAGATATTTTAATTACCGGTATCCATCTTTTGACACCAAATCCATGGTGATTAGAGGTTTTACTTAAAAGTTATCTTTAAAAACTCGATGTAAACACACCAAACAGGTCCTCAATACACTAATGTTGTTTTTGCTATAACTTTTTATTGAAAAGAGATAAAAACCTCTCCTTTACATAGGATAGTTTTCTTGTACATGGGCAAATTCCTAAAAAAGTTACGGAAAAATGCACCAATGTCAATGATGCTTGCGGTCTAGGAATCAGCCGTCCGGTGACTTATCCACAACATTGCTACATTCAACAATCTTAATCAGTCCTGCCTGTCTGTTCCTTTCTTCAAATGTACAGAGACTGTTACCTCGATGCCATCTCTGCAGGCACCATCCGCAGGTCCTCTCAAAGTGACCGATGACCTCATCTATAGTCTGGCCGCTGACGTGGAGACCGTTGACCACCTGGACGCACTCGGCATCGCCCTTGGCTTTGATCAAGCGGCCAGGACCAGATTCCACTCCACCAACAACTTATCAGGGAGTGTCAGCTGCAGAGGGACGCGGGATATGTTAACAGAATGGAGACAACGCACTCCTGGAGCTAACAAGCCGAAACTGAAGAGGGCGCTACAAAAAGCAAGACTGATCAAGCTCTCTGAGAAGTACTTTAGAGAGATTCACATACCAGGTCAGTTAATTCAATTTCTCATCAAACGCTACAAAGATAACACAGTCAAACCTGTCTACAGCGACCGCCCAAGGGAAACACAAAAAATGGTCTTTGTAGACAGGTTCCTTTAGTACATGTTTCAATGAGAAACTATTTTCAAGGGAAACAAAAAATGTGCTTGTTGTTGACAGGTGGTCTTTGTAGACAGGTGGTCACTAAAGCAGCTTTCACTGTAGTGGGTTCTTGTATATAGCGCTCATGTCTGTCAAACTTGACACTCCTGGCGCTCCACAATTATTATCATGGCTTTATCATTGCTGCCATTATGGCACTCTAGTATTCCTCCGCAAAAACTTTTGACAGAATATTCCTCATATTTTTCCGAACAATTTGATACCATGTTTAGCTCTTTATCACTATTAATAACGGAATGGGCGTCCGTTCAAGATAACCGTCCGTACGCGCGATTTTTGTAATACATGGCATATATGGGCAAAAACATGCCTATAAAAAGTCCATTGGGATGAATAAGGACTGCCAATTTTTTTTTCATATTTAGATAGAGTATGAGTCGGAGGTATGATTTCATATCTCATTTGGCCATTTAGTCCATCTTGACGTCATCATAATGGCCTTGGAAGTCAAAATACAAAAATGCATATTATGACGTCATTATATTTATGGAAAAATAAGTGTATTTCTCTCAATATTCGTCGATTTCCTACTAGATTTTAATATGTTGTAGTCGAGGCAATCGTCTACAAGATCAGTTTACACCAATTTTCATTTAAATAATGTCATCATAAAAAAGAATGCAATTAAAGGCCACATGTCAGAATTTTCTTAATTTGCCTGTTATGTCTACGGAAGGTGAATTTCGTTCACATCATGAATCTACATGACATTCATCTTTGAGCACTATCTATCTTATTTGTGCTCTGTTTTCTCCCAAATTTGGGTATGTTATAGCTGAGACCATGGGCTATAAAAACGGTGCTTTTTAGTTTTTCGATCAGATGATGAGATCATGTCACAATTTTCAATTGAATGTTGAAATGATGAATTATGTCACGTATGTCCTATTTGTGAAACTTAAACTTTAGCAGTGTCCATAATGAGAGGAGCATTTATAACGTAATATGAAATCGTGAAAAATGCTCGGATACCCTAATTGTTTTATTATATGTGCATAGAGAATGGGTTGTAGGTATGATTTTCTACATCTTCTTGGCTAATCTGATGTTCCGACATCATCATATTGCTCGTTGAAATTGAAAAATTTAATCTGATTTTCCGACATCATTATATTGCTCGTTGAAATTAAAAGATTTAATCGGATTTTACGACATCATCATATTGCTCGTTGAAATCAAAAGATTTAATTTCAATCGATTTTAATTGATTTTGTAAACAACGACAATGCACTTTCAACCGTATATCGTTTATCTTTATTCGAATCTCTCCTAAATTATAATATGTAGTAGCTGAGTCTACGATCTAAGTTCCAAATACAACATATTTCTTTCTTGATGACGGGATCATGAAGGAATTTGTGGTCAAAGACGATGGGTCAAAATCATTTTTTTTTTTTTTTTTTTTTTTTTTACCATCATGGCCTCGATGATTGCTAAGCTCCTTTCCTTTCCGAATATCTTCAGCTATCTACAGTTCCATGCATTATTTGAAAAAAATTCAACACTCCCTGCCTCTCATTCTTTCTCTTTCCTACATTATTTCCTGTTAATTCAACTCTGGTCTAATCCACATTCCTTATTCAGTGACAGTATATATCCATCCAATATTTAAAGCTTTTATTTTCAAGCAACTAGCAAATCTCACGTCGACAACTCAAAATGATCGCTAATGTATTCCCACATTTATTTTGACTTTTCATTTACGCTGGGACATCGTGACGTCATACACTATTTACTTTTAATTATTCAGGCAAAAGCTCTTATTTATCAATTACATTTTCATTTCTTTGAATAAGATAAAATCGTCAAAATGCGTTCTTCATGATGTAAATTAGGGTCAAAGGTGTAACTGGTTACTGCACAGAGTCAATGGTCATATATTGTCTCAACCTATCTTCCCTAGATCCATAATGAACAAGGGATCGACACAATTTAAACTTGACATATGGATAGATCATAATGGGAGAAGCATTTTATAAAATAATATGATATCGTGTAATGCATTCTTCGTTATGTAAACCAATATCATACGTATCACCTAATTCGTCTAAGTGACGAATTAAAGTCTAGTTTGTATTGAAGCACTAATTCACAAAGACTTATGCATTAAATTTGGTTACATTAAAAAAATGGCTTATTGTATCTAAAGGAGATAATTTGGGGTAGACCATGACAAATCAGTTTTTATTTCTGACTACTTTTCTTTTTGAGTCATACACAAACTAGACTTTAACACAAATTATATCATTTCGCTATTTATAAACAGAGATCCCGTGAAAAAATAATAATTTTGTTTCATAGTTTACTGAAATGGTGATTTCATGTATATATATATATATATATCCTTTTCTCATTATTTTCAAACAGCTACCGACAAAAATACTTTGAAGGTGGAAAAACTGCGAAGGAAACTGATGAATCGCTACAAACAAGAACTATGTCATCTGCCTTTACGGCCTTGGGACAAAGACTCTTCTCTAAGCTTCAAGCAAAACTTTGTAGATGTAGACCTTTATGAACAAGGACAGCACTGCAAGGGTGCAGAAGACACCAGGACACTCAACGATCTTCTGAAGATGGCTTGTAACGTCCAAGACCACCATTACCGCTTTGCCATACTAGCCAACGCAGGATGTGGAAAGTCGATGCTAGCAGCTAAAATAGCCTACGACTGGTCACATGAGTTAGAGGGCTCTCCGCTGCGGGACATTCTGCTCTTGTTTGTGATTAAGTTGCGACTTCTGCAGGAAGGGACAGCTCTAGAGGATGCCATTGTGTCCCAATTGTTAGTAGGAGACGAGGAGAAGTTTTCAGCTGGAGCTCTGAAGACGTTCATCCAGGAAAACCAGAGCAGGTGCATGCTGGTCTTTGATGGCTGCGATGAGTACATCGCTAACATCTTGGCCAAAGATATCAAAAGCGACGTTGTCTCCGTCCTTCAGAACCACTGCCTTCAAGAGTGTCCAACGGTTATCACATCCCGGTTTCGCCACCAGAGAAGCTTCACGAAGGCAAGTCAGTCCTACGTTAAGATGGAGTTGCGTGGCTTCACTCTCGATAACGCCAAACGGTATATCCAAGGATTCTTCCTTGATCAGACGGAATCTGGAGAGAAATTGAGGCAGTTCCTAGACAGTAGCCCTGTGGTTTGCCAGCTGGTGCAGATACCGCTCTTCTGCGTCATGGTGTGTGACCTTTGGCAGCAGGATGCTCTTGAAGATGTCCAAACCCAGACAGGTCTTCTCAACCAAGTCATCCAGTTTCTCTGGCACCACTGGATAGCAAAGAAGGAGAGTGGTGAGGACGAAGAGAGTTCCTACAGCAGTGATGAAGCGGAATCGGCATATCACAGTGATGACGAACACAGTGATGACGAAGCATCACAAGAGCTTCAGCCACTGCTCCTGAAGCTGGGCAAGGTGGTCCTGGACCTCCACCTCAAAGACAACAAGAGGACAGTCTTCTCCGAGAAGGACTTCAAGTGTGTGCGTGATGAACTAAAGGAAGCCTGTCAAATGGGACTCATGTCGCAACGAACGGTGACAGAGACAAGAATGAGAATGGGCAAGAAAGCAGAGAGGACAGAGATACAGTTCTACCACAAACTGGCACAAGAGCACATCGCCAGCAGCTACCTGGTGTCTCTCCCACCTGAAACGCTGGAAGAGACACTGTCCATGATCAAGGACTACAAAGGCATACACATGTATGAGAACCTCCTGCGTTTCACGTGCGGGTTAGGTGCAGTCTCCTGCGCACAGGTTCTGCGGCACCTCCTAGGCCAACTATGGGTGGACCAACCCCTTCCACCAAACAAGAACGCAACCTTCCGCTTGGCTTTGGACTTCTTGAACGAATGTCCCGAGGTCAATGATGCCATCAAGGTTCATCTAGAGACAATGTTCCAGGAAAAGTACCTATGTCTGTATGCTGCTACTCCAAGTGCGATACAAGGACTCCAGAAGCTTCCCCAGAGCATTAAGAACAAGGTAAATTTTATGTTAATAATAATAGCCCATTCTTATAAAGTGCTTTTCAGGACCGGAGGCCCTCTCAAAGCACTTTACAGATATATATTATTATTTACCCTGGTCATCGGATTCAGGCTTACCCGCACACGATGTATGCACATTCTCCACTCCACTCCACTATAGTGTAACTATACACTACCCCACCATGTATCCATACATGTAAGGCTGGCTCAGTTATGGCGCTGGAAACCACATCATCAAAATTGAGTTTATTCACGCTTGTTAGGTATTGATTTCAAGTAGCAGAGCGACTCGGTCAATACACGGGAAGCAGATGAAGCCATAAAACAAAGATACGTATAATACGGTCACAAAAATCATTAACAAAAGGCATGTTTAATAAGATTGTTAATTTTTTTTTTCTTCTTCCCATACCTGAAATTCCAGTATTTAGTCTGATGGTATCCCACATTAGAGCCTTCCTGATTCTTGCAATATCCACAGACACTCCTAGTAACCTTGACACTTTCTTCTTCTTTTTTCCCTTCGATGTTCAGATCATAATGATGAGAATCCAGTCCTCAGAAATGTCGGAGAGCAGTTGTCTGGAGTTCACCAAAGTCCTCCCGTCGTTCCGTAAATTACAGCACCTAGGTCTGCGAGGGGTGAACGCCTCCGAGCCCTCACTTGTATCTATTGTGGAAGCAGCCAGGAGAGGGATGAAGGTCAAGGGTGTGCTGTAAGTATATATAGTCCCATCCACTCACATCTGTGTCAGAAACTTTATCATATCAGGGAAGTGTTTCACGAAGATTAAGATCAACTTTAAGTGGACTTAAAGCCCGTCTGTACTAGTTTGACCAGGAAGGATTAAATCACCCAGCGTGGTCACTGACAAGTGGCTATCTCATCAACTCGGCTCTCAATTTACATAAGAAAAAGAGGATCATGGGGGACCAACGGGCATCGCTAAGGCATTGTTTTCTATATAGAGGGAGCAAGTAGTACAGTGGGGCTTTATATATGGCAGGCTGTTCATGCCACTGTTTGCTCTCACTATTATGAGCTTTAGACAATATTTTTTTCCTTCAATAATGAATTATCAAAAATTAAATTCTGTAGATTTGTGACCATGATTTGTCCGTTCCTTAAAACAATGGGGGGGCACGTTAACACCTAACGCAGGCTTCAGTCATCCGCCTGGGTGGGAGTCGAACCCGGGATCTTTGGTTAAAAAAGGCAGACGCTTTTACGACTGAGCAACTCGCCTCCTCAAATGGCACCATGCGATAAATGGTATGCTAAGGCAGAATTTTCATCAGTTCAGCATGGCTTCAATAGAAATACGTAGCCCATTTAAATTAGATGTAACATGTCTTTTGGCATGAACGAAACTAACTTCATGTTCTTCATTTCATCTTTCTATTCCTTCAGCTTCAGGTTCTGTTGCACAAGTATAGGTGGCGCATTGTCCAAGTTCCTTGAGGAGAATAATGTAGTCGAGAGCTCACCAAACAGAATGAGAGTCTTGGTACACAATGTAAGTGATATAAACATCATAATCTTCTTTAAAGGCATCGTTTAACAATATTAAATCCGAGATGCATGGCCCTACGTATTATCCGTGTCTGTGATATGGTGTAATATTGAAGCCCTAAAAAAATGGCGCTTCAAAATGATCATGAAGTGCCTCAAAAGAGTAAAAATATTTGAGTGACCGGTTTTACCATACTCGTTTTTCCCCAATAGATTGTAGTGTTATGAAAACTGTTAGGAAAACGCAAAATTTGGTTATGATTGGCGAATCATAAATATCTTGATAATCAGACAGGCGATCGACTTGTAAAAGTCATGGGGTTCCTGACTGACCTAAAGGTTTATAATTATCATTGCAGCATGAGCTAAATCCAGGATTTGAATCTGAGACAAAGTTATCGGATCCCTTTAAAGCCCCACTGCACTACTTATAGCTACTTGCGCCCTCTATATAGCATTTTCTTATGTTAATTGAGAGCTTATTTGTTGAGATAACCGCCCGTCAGTGACCATGCAGGGAGGTCTAATCTCTCCTGGCCAAACTAGTGCGGTAGGGATTTAATAGAGACAAAATTTACCCTGTTTCATAAAACTTGTTATCGATAACAAATTACAATAACCGTTATAAGCTACTGAAATCGTGGCATTTAGTTTGGCTGAGAGAAAATTAGTCTTAGAAACTTAGCTTGTGTTATTGATAGCAAGTTTTATGAAACAGGGCCCTAGTGTAGCCATGAGTAAGATGAAAAGGTGTCCAGAACCAAAGCGCAAGCACATTTCAATGATGGGAAGAGATAATCTTTGAAAACCCAAGACCAACGTTTATGAAGGGCCGTATTATTTTTAGATTCAGAATTTCAGATTTAGATTCGGAACACTCTTAACAAACAAAGTTGATTTTCAAAGTCATATGCCAATTAGCTTGGCATGACAGTGGCCTTTGCTGCTCCATCATCTATTTAAATCAACATTTTCCCTCTTACAAAAGGTTACCGACTTGATGACACTCCGTCCCTCCACTTCTTCTTGTCCCAAGCATCCTCCTCATTCAGATAAACCTTACTGCTTTCTTTCTTCACCATCGCCATTTTTCCACGAGATCTTCGGCCTTCCCTCTTATGCCATCCACTTCCAGGGGGTGTTTCACAAAGACTAAGATCGACTTTAAGTTGGACTTAACTATGGCAGGCCATTCATGCCACTGGTTGCTCTCACCGTAGGTCTTTGAATTATGATCTTTAGATAATATTTTTTCCTTCAGTAATGAACTATAGAAAAAAGTTAATTCTGGAGATTTGTGACCACGATTTGTACGTCCCTTGAGAGAAGAATGCCCGTTAATGGTGAGAGCAAACAGTGGCATGAACGGCCTGCCATAGTTAAGTAAGTCCGACTTAAAGTCGATCTTAGTCTTTGTGAAACACTCCCCTGATCCAAAGCTCTTTTCACAGCTTCATCATCTTCCCTTCTCAACACATGACCCATCCATCTCAATCCACTTCTCCTCGACTTCCCCCATAGTTTCTTCCATACCTCACCTTTCCATGAGCTCACTTGTGTTCTCTCTATCGGACAGTTTCACACCACACATCTTTCATATTATGGCTCTTTCTGCTCTCCTCATGAATACCCGATTTAAATCGGTTTCCCAATTTTTAAATTTGTTTATCTTCCCGATTTTACCCCTATTTTCCTGAATTCCCCTTATTTCCCCCATTTTCCCCCAATTTTCTTATTCAAAAGAGGGGAATGATGTTAGATGCCATTTTTTACTCAAGGGGTGGGAAGGGGGGGGGGGGGGGAAATGTGTGTTTGTTTTTTTAGTGCTCACTATTACCCCTGGATAGAAGATACCATATGTTTTTTTTTTTTAATCCTCGCTCTGCAGCACTACCTGTACTTGAAACATAGTGCTATCTTATTTTGCATATTTCTTACAATTTGTTTCTTTTCTTGTTGCAGGAAAACAAGTCTGATGGAACATATTACGTTCCCCGCACTACTTGAACGCCTAGAATCTTGTCATCAGTGATTCTCTGGTTTTCAGGTCCCTTGTGCATATTTTTTAAACAATTTTGTTCATTTTTTATTGCAGGAAAATGAGTCTGATGGAACATTTTACGTTCCCCGCACTACTTGAACGCCTAGGTGCTCGTCATCAGTGATTTTCTGGTTTCCGGATCCCTTGTGCAGATCAGTTGAATGCAATACAGGGCTTCATCAGCAAGAGGCCACAGTCTGAAGATCTCAAAACAAAGATGCTCAACGACGATTAGGCAAGATGCATTCAGCCGAAGAGTCATCAATGACTGGAACACACTTCCTGAAGAGGTAGTCACTGCTACCTCGGTGAATGCCTTTAAAGCTAGACTGGATCGAGTATGGACGGACAAGCGTTTCTGCTCCCCATATGAGTAGAATACCCGACACAGAACTGAGCCAGACAACTTACCAAGATGAAGACACCCAACTACGAGAAGGAAGAAAATGAATTTGAACTGGAAGCCTGACTGCTGAGAACACAGCATTCTTCCAGAATCTTGGGTAAAGGTAAAGTGAGGCTCAGAGCCCCACAGACAATCGCAAAGGCTTTCAACAAAGCCCACTCCAGGTTCTGTATTGAATTAAATAATTAATTCATGTCAGTAATTTAATTCAACAGGCCTATGGGAGTGAAACAGCCATACGTTTGGCTTAATTAGCTAAGTAAAATGGCAAAAAACACCTTTGAACAATGCTACAGTAACACAAAGGAATTAGCTATCATGCTGGACATGACCGTCTCACAAGAATCCATCGTTATGCATCATAAGGAAATGGATACTTGTTTAGTTATTTTGTAATATTGTTTTTCTTCAAACATCTTGATTTCGATTGCTTTTTCCATTTAGTTAGCATAGCGAAATATAGTGTCACTAAAAGACGTGTCCGTCAAGCAAAATGCATACTGTTAATAGTTAGTAATGTTTGTTAATCAAAGGTTCGTTTAGCACATATCTGCATGAAGTTTAGCTGACGCTAAGAGTCATCGATATGGTATTTTGCCAGCTCTATATCCTAACATGTCTTACTACCTCAGCAATACCATTATTATTTTCAACAATTATGCATTTTGCTTTCCAGGCGCTTCTTTTCGTGTCACCACAAGTCGCTTAGGTACCTGACATGCAACTTTCATTAGACTTTCATTTTTCTCTCTTTTGTAAATCCACCTTTATTTTTCATTTCTCAGGTATTCATTTTTTTAATCTATTTAAATATCGTGTAATGAAATGTTGCTCGCTTGTTTATCATTCTGCAGGATATACATTCCATTTTTGTGCAATATACATGTATATATAGTTTGTGCTAGCTATTTTTAAAAGCTCTATTTATATAGAATGTAATTGAAAGGTCTGCTTTTTAGACCAGTTTGTAGTGTGCTCATTTGCAATTGCTTATGATATTAAGCGATCAAATTTCCAGGGTTGCCTTTTTAAAGGCATCGTTTAACAATGTTAAATCTAAGATGCATGGCCCTTAGAGATATCAGTGCATTTGTAGTCAGATTTAAAGGGCTGCCCTTTTAAGGAAGTTAAAGTTGTGCTTTGTAGGTGCTAGTAAAATAAGTCAATTTTTGTTTAAATAGGGAAGCTTTTTTATATTTCATATTCGCTTATTCTGTAGCTCCTTATATAATAATAATTGCTGTTATTGGCTAAATGCCATACTGGGGCAATTACATGTACATTGCCCTATAAATGTATTTATAACCAAATTGGAAAATTTGTATTTATTCCTAAAACTGTTAATCTATTTAATTCTTAATACAATTTTGTAATCACTGATCAGTACTATATACAAATGTTCAGATTAGGAAGTCCAAGATATTTTATATATTTTTTTACTTTAAGATTTACATTAACATTTGCTTTACTATACATCTGATAGTAACGATGATACACGTTTCTTATGAAGTACTTTACCATTAACTGACCAAAGTGCTTGATCACAATATTATAAGTAGTATCCCGGTCTCTGGATTTATTTACTATTATACGCATTACAGTGCACATTCTCCACTCACTGGGGAGCATTCCAGCTAGTCGCATTTTTACCCAATGATACTATCAATTGGACAGACCTAATATTACCAACATTAATTATATATGCGCCAATTTTTTTAAACATTTTAGAATATATGTAAATTTATTTATTTCAAATTCATTTATCTCTTAATTTGGTAGAACCGTCTTTCAAATACATTGTCTTTGTGTATTGATTCATAGCTTCATGCAAGATTCTTTTTATATTGGTAATATTATTTTGTTATTTATTTGAAGATTTTCACATTTTCACATTTTATGAACAGCAGTCTTTCACGTATAGGAAGTTACACATTATGAATAGTGGTCCTTATGGCTAGTGAGGTTACCCCAAAGCAAGCTATGGAACTGAACTGAAATGGATTCAGCATGTTTTGTAACCACTCTAGTTCTTTGGAGGCCAGTACCTTTTTTTATTTTCTCACTTTAAGAAATTCAACTTTTTGGATACGCCAATACAGCCAGTTTTGATAAAAAGTAGATGTAGCATGTTTTGTAACAGAACTCTTCATTCGGTATATGATTTTGTACTTTTCAGTTAAATGTTAGAAAAGTATTTCTATTTAGGGACGTACATGTACACGTCCATCTACCATATGTGTGTACCCCCTAATGCAAAATCATGAAAGTTTGTGTAATATGTCTTATTTTCCTTGTATTGAAAATACTGCAGTGAGGAACATTATACATTAGTGTGTCTGATATCACCATTATGCCTTTCATGTTCAAGATGTGTCATTTCGTGCAAAATGAATTCCACAAAATTGTTGATATGTACAGCACAAAGTTTAAAGGCTGAAAATGAATACCGGTCACTATGAACATGGCGGACAAAGAAAGCGGACAAAATCTACAGTTCCTCAGGTAGACAAAGGAACATCCCTTCACTGCTATTATGTAAAAAGGTGTCACATGCATATTAACCTGTTCTACACATATTTTGTCTGCTTTCTTTGTCCGCCATGTTCATAGTGGGTATAGTGGAAACTTGTTATAACGAGGTCCTTGGGACCATGGAAATAATCTTGTTATATCGGCATACAAAAACACGAGAATATAAAGACCTGGGACCAGTAATATCACCTTGTTTTAACAGATACCTTGTTATATCAGAGGTCTTTATAAGGAGTTTCCACTTTATATGTATGTTCAAGCAAACGAAAATTCTTTTGCATTTCTTGATTATCTGGGCCTATATTTTTAAGAACCTCACTAATTAAGCTAGTTGTCAACTAATTACATAGGCTAAAGTATATACAGCGAAACCGTCTCTAAAAACCACACAAGGGAGACAAGAAAAGTAGTCTTTATAGGCAGGTGGCCTTTATGTACAGGTTCCTTTAGTACGAAAATGTTTCCTTTATGTTTTAATGGGAAACCTTTTTCAAGGGAAACAAAAAATGTGGTCTTTGTAGACAGGTGGTCTTTCTATACAGGTAATCGCTAAAAGCAGGTTTGACTGTAGTTGGTCGACAACTATGATTAGTAAGGTTTTATATAATATGAGCTTTGCCAGAACTATTTTTGTAGCCTATTCTTGAATATCTGCCGGTCAGGATGAATTTCAAAGTCTATATATGAACGTCTTCCAACTTGCACAAATTTAATTTGTTGTATATTTATTTATTTATTTATTACAGGGTGGCACTTATCACCAATTTGGTGGTTTTCCATAAGGCCCTGTTTGGTAAGAATAATATAATATCTTCTGGCCAGCACACATTTTGTAGGCCATTCAGGAATGTGTTTTGGCAAGTGAGATGAAGATATGACCAAGTGCAAATATAAAAGCTATATTTGTATACCTTATTTGATAAAGAGACTATGCAATGAAAATAATAAACTGCTTGAAAATATCGAGATTTGAGGTCAACTTGGTCTGATTGGTCTGATTTGATATACAGTGTATTTTGGTGCGTTTGGTTTATTTTTGTCGAACGTAAAGAAATAGAAATGAGAGGTAAAATATTTTCTCAGGTATAAAGAGCACAACATACTCTCTTTACAAGAGAGTGATTGTGCTTTGACCACTTACACGTATTTGTAACTATGTGTAAAACAATAGGCCATTTTCATATAGTAACTGGATTCAATGCGTATGCCTTTGTGAAGTGCCTCAATACGAATGATAATTCTATGCACTTGTTATGAATAATTGTATTTCAATAGCGGGAATGCAAACTGCTATTCGTTGCTAGGTAGGACAAACATGGCTCGTTCTACCCAACACGTAATATATGCCATTCACATTCTGACTATTGAAATACAATTATTCATAACAGGTGAATGAAATAATTTGCAACGAGGCACTTCACAAAGACGTGTGCATTTAAAAAATGTTGTTACATTACGAAAATGGCTTATCGGCATGTTCCAACATATCGAATATGAAGTCATTTGAAGATTCATCCATTTCATGGGGCATTTTTATCTATGATATGCTTCCACACTAACGTAAAAAGAAATGAAAAAGCTCACAAATACTTGTTCACCTTACCAGAACTCAACCTTCTCTTTTAAAACCCATTACACAATAATGACAAAGAAGAAACATGAACACAGTCAGATTTGTTTTTCTTCAAAATACTCTTATTTACAAATAACCTCCGAATCGCGGAGCTCATATTAAAAAAAGAAAAATCGCAAAAAAAAGTTGGACATAAAACAACAAAAAACAAGCATTTTTCCTTTCAAAAAACTTATAAAAGCATTTAGCCTACATACAAACATACGGTCACATACACTATTCTTATACAATGTACTTACTAATATACTACACAACAGGACATGAAATCTACATTGTACAATATTTAAATAACATATTTAGAAGAGAAAATGCTCATTTGTGACGACTCCTTTCCGAACCATATCAACAAAAGACTAGCGAATATCCTCCCAAAACAGAATATTTCGCGACCTGTACAAAAACAATACACTGTGCTGGTAACTGTTAGTTAGAATTATTTTTACACGTCATGGCGAGAACCGATCCTTCCAACCACTCATCAAATTGGCAATACATGATTACATTACACAATCGTATTCATATCTTTCCAATCGTGTGGATTCAAACAAAATCATGCGAAACACCCGTTCGCAAGGTTGTGTACAGTTGTTCCCTGAATTATGCGTCACAATCATTTTAAAATCATGTAATATACTTAACTTTTAAAGAAAAGCGTGGAAAATGTAATTTGGACCTTAAGTATCGAAACCCTAGCAGCTAGAATTAAATGAATGAATATTCTTTTGGATTTATCAAAGCTGTTATTGTACTTACCAGAACGTAAGCTTAGCTTTAGATAAAAACCGTGCTGCCATCTTCATTGAAAATCAAGTTGCTTTTTTAAAATGCAACTTGTATGATTGCCGGGCCCTCAGGGAGAACAGCATTAATACTGATGAGGCTACCCTGGGTAAACTAGACATTATTATTATTATAACCACAAGGCATAGGTAAAAATAGATTAATCAGGTATCTTCTTTTTTGAAAGAAATGGTTTAAATAGTTATAAATAATGCAATTAATATTTAATTTGCCTCTAAAATTTCATGTATCTTTAAGGAACTACTTCAATGATTGAATATAAAATAAATAAGCAAATAAATAGTTATTAAAGCAGATAAATAAGAGATTTTCCAGCAAAAACTGCCCGAGAATGCCGGATAACCTGACACTTAAAAGGCATGGTATTTTACCGACATCACTACCACTGCTGTAATGTATTCTCAATCACGGCATCTTTTTGTGTAGGCGTACATAGAACGATTCCCGGTTCCTGTACCCTAACATCATTGTGCGCGCGTCATCAGTTGGTGATGCATTGTGGGATATGGTTGTCAACACATTGGGACATTTATTTAAACCTAAAGTAGTGTCAGTAGAATACCCTGCCTTCAAAAAATAATATTTGATCTATAAAGAGCCTTTTTATAAGATTATTGTAGAAAACCTAGTGTGTTTATGGTATGATGAAGACTCACAATAAAGAATCATTACCCAACACCCAAAAAAAGGGGGTCGGACTCTTGGGTCAAGCATATTAATTTGAACAGAATATGCAAAGACTTTGCTTTGACTCTCAACCTTTCATCTCTCACTTCCTTCACACAAAAAAAAAACTTTGACAAAAATTAGACCCCCCTGCCCCCTCTTTTATGATGTGCTACGATACGTTAAGACTTCCGTTTTAGAGCAATTCAGTATTAGGAGAGTAAATGGGCCGTTAGTCAACGTCGTACAATTAGCGAATAAAAGTTTGGTTTGGGGTGATCGTTAAGTACCATCAGAGTGCCTTATTAATCTGTACATATACAGTTGACAAATAAATTATTCTCTATATATCTCTTCCTCCCCCCCCCCCCCCACCCCCCCTCCCCATGAACAAAAAATAATAATTGAATTGATTTAAATTACTTCCCAATTTCATCATAATGATCATTTAGAATTGTTTTTAATCAATTATATCTAATGTCGGAAGGCAAACCAAAATTGTTGTCAAAGTGTCCTGTTTTGTCTTCTAAAATAGACTCGCTCTTTTCCATATAGGTTTACCAATTAGCAAAAGCTCATTACAATTATCCATTTTAATGTGCCCATCTTTCTTCACATGTCATAAACATATACCACATACTTATTTGCATTTATATACACATCTCATTATCAACTCTGTTCAAAGACCTTCTACAATAGACCATTTCTGCTGTATCTTTCAAGAGGCCCTACAAAAAAAAACACTTACACCAATATACATATATGGGACAAGGTATTGAATTTGAGTTTTAAAAAACATCATATCCTGGTCTATGCATGGACGATAAATACTTGAGAAAGTCGAGTTCTGGGGAGAGGTGAGAAATAATTTGTGAGCGTTTTCATCGCTATTATGCAAGTGTGGAAGAAAATCAGAAGAAAATGTACACTGAAAAGCATGGCTCTTCAAATGCCTTCATATTCTAAATATGATATGCAACGGCTTAGTAATGAGGACCACATTTTTATGCCAAAAGTTTGTGTAGTCCGATGAACATCTGTCTGTGAATAGTGCTTGTTACTTTTACCAAGACTGGCCCAAATTTCATTTCATTTTGATAATTCCAGAACTTTGTAGTACTTTTATACTCCATGCTAAACTTTTTCTGTTCTATTCCACACCGTTTATTTCACAATACAATCTAATGACCAGAACTCAACTTAATCTATAATTCCAATTTAATTTTGGTTGTTGTTTGTTTGGTCTGTATAAGCACTTACCATTATTATATTGTTATTGTCTTTTGCTTGGAGTGACTGGCCTATTACAGAGTGTATCGGTATATAAAATGAATTGGGTTCAAACAGTGGTCCACGTTAAATGCCAAGAAAGGCAATTCCAGAAAAGCTGCCAGGAGTAAATAAAGAGTCCCATATTTGCTTTTTATTCTTGGTGTATTTTTTTTTTAGTGTTTATTGTTTTTAAAAGACATTTCATATTCTCTGAGATTGTGTTGTTCTAAACGTAACATGTACAGATCACCACCACAGGATGCAATTTCTCCTAAAAACACTGAAATTTCTTTGTAAGAACCCAGAATTAATCACCATTATCAACTCTTATATGCCACATTATAGTAACTGTCATAGAAAATAAATACCAAAGGTTAAAAAAAAAAAAAAAAATTGAATTATTATTTTACCTTTAGAAGAACTCAATATGGTGTTCATTTCCTACTTTCTTGGTCGAGCCAAGAGGGGAAACCATTTTTGGAATACATCTAATAATCCGACAAGGGCAGAATTGTATGATCACGCCTGTCTATTGAGGCCACCCAATGAAGAAATGTAAAAACTGACCACTGTTAACAGGTTGCCTTTCTAGACAGGTTCTACAACATTAG
This sequence comes from Strongylocentrotus droebachiensis, assembly GCA_035222895.1. NCBI lineage: Eukaryota > Metazoa > Echinodermata > Echinoidea > Camarodonta > Strongylocentrotidae > Strongylocentrotus > Strongylocentrotus droebachiensis. Next base: position 242,151 of record JAVYIG010000946.1, on the reverse strand, counting down.
GGGAATGAGAATATTCAGTAGTTAACAGGGTATCGCTGGGTTAGTTAACAAACGTGAGTACATTCACACTACAATTTGGTCCTTTCACACTTAAAACTATTTCTTCTGTTTGGAGTTATAAGGGGGCCAAGTCTCGCGTCATTTGATAAAGAGTCAAGTTTCCCAATGGCTCAAAATGGACGATTACCCCAAACATTCTCATGAAATCTCTACTTTCACTCTTATCGTGGAAAAGAAAAGGAGATAACTTCATTTCTGCATTGCTATTTTAAACTTAAACTTCCATCAAGATTTGTTTTTGTCTACATTAGGAAGATATTCAAAACTAACAAGACTCTTCCATTTAAATTTGGAGGGGTTCAATTTTATAGCAGCCTCTTGAAGGGAATGACAAAAAATAAAAAATTAAGTGTATAAGACAATTTAATGATTTGAGTGACTTCAATTTCAGATGAACCAAACAAACAGAAATTGAATCTTCTTCAAATAATGTACCTCCTCATATTGGTGAGCTTTCAATTCATAACTTATTTCAAACTGCATTCATCAAAGAATTCCTTTATCTTTTTCAGTTACGTTTTTCTCTTTAAGAGACCCATTCGCACTGCCTCAAAAAACCTGCGTAACATGACGTGAGTGTTGTGCGTTTCTAATTCCCATGTCTTGGCTTGAACCACCAAGTACATGACTATGCTTATGGGCTTTTGCCGAGAACAGATCCTTTTTTAAAGCCCCCACCAGCTCTTCCCTTTAATGTAAACTGGTTTTATTCTGTGCAGCGTTTGTTTTTCTTCTCATATTTCTTTTCTTTTTAAGGCCGTTGTCTAGTTATCTGGTAAACTGGTCTTCAATGTTAGAACATAGACCCCATAGATAAAAACTTAGGTAGAAAATTGTGAATTTGATATTCCAACGAGCGCGATCGACAAACATTCATACAGATCAAAACAAATTTAATTTACATTTTAGGCTCGATACAGTCCAACAAAAAAGTGAATACTTCCAAAGAAATGGACTTGCCACATCTTAACGGCACGTCTTACTATGCTTGGAGCTAGTTCATCGGTGACATGATCCAATTTGAACAACAACGCAGGGTTCCATTAGCAGACCTACCCTGCATATTTCACAACAATATTAAAATGACCATTTGTACATATTACAAGCATTTGGTTGACACTGTTATACATTCATCATAATATGACTCTTTTTTTTTTTTTTTACTTTGGCATGTTAAAATTGGGTCCCATCGGATCCGGGCCCATGGGTCCAAAGTTCGGGTCCCCGTAGGGTGATCCACCCGGGCCCATTGGTCCTCCTGGGTTCATCCCCCCATATCCTGGCATACCCCTAGGTCCCATGTAACCCATGTGATTGGGACCTGGTACTTGGCCCCGAGGGCCGCCTGGGTTTGGCCCGCCTCCGGGCCCCATCCCGTAACCCTGATGCATCATCATCTCCTGGTTCATCATCGGTGACATTCGAGGGCCCGGTGCCATCGGACCGGGTCCGCGCGAGAACGACGGGTTCATGGGCCCGGGGTTCATACCCCCGGTGACCATCTCCACTGGGAACGGAAGCTCGATTTGTTTGGGCCCCTGCCCCGGGGTTGGCCCGGGACCAGGATTGACATGCGGGTTGCCGGTCTGGCCCTGTCCACCGCCCTGATTCGTGTTTGCTGGGAAATACTGAAGTGTTTGTTTTGGTCCTTTTCCGTCCGGTAATAACGGCGGGGAGAATCTACTTTGTAATAACGAAAGCGGACTGTTGGCTTGGCCGCCCGATGTCGCTGGGCCCATGTTTCGCTCCATGCGCTCCATGCCCCCCATGACGCCCATCTCAGGCCCGCCCTGACCCATCCCCATACCCATCATACCAGGGTGTGGCATGTTAGTCCTACCCGGGCCTGAGGGCATGCCACCACCTTCCATGAACCCACTGTGAGGCATCCCTCGAGGCCCTGAGAATCTCATCATGTTGGGATGCATCCCTGGACTCATGCCAGGTTCAAAGTTGTTCATACCCTGCATCATTCCGCGATCCATCGGATGCGGCATCATCATGCCTGGACCCCCCGGCATCGGCCCACCGTCCATCATAGGGTGGCCTTGGGACATCATACGCGACTGTCTCATGATCATCTGTTGCTCGCGAGACATCGGGATCCCCTGCGGTCCCATCATGTCGATCGGTCCCATGGTGGGGGACATCATGCCCGATGGCATGTGTTGAGGCATCATGCTGTTCTGAGGCGACATCATCCCGCCAGGTTGTTGCATCCGCGCTGAAGTCATCATGGGTCCTGGACCCTGCTGCATCATAGGAGACTGCATGCTCTGTTGCGGTCCTGCCATACGAGGATTCATCATAGAGGCCGAGACAGGTGGTGGTCCTCCTCCACCCATTCCTGGCCCACTGGGACTATGCCCTGGGCCCATCATAGGACCACCCTGCTGTGGAGGTGGAGGTCCTTGTCCTCCTTCCATTCCATGAGGCATCATACCGCTTTGGGCTGGCATCCCACCAGGCGGCATCCCACCGGGCGGCATCCCACCAGGAGGCATCATCCCAGACTGTGATGTCATCATTACGCCCGGAGACATGATCCCACTCGACGGCGACCCAATGGTCGGCATGTCTGCGTTGATTGGACTGTTCATTGGTGGTGACCCAAAATGCTGTAACCGCCCCGGGCCTTTCATGGGCGGCTCTTTAAGAGTCTTTTGGTAGAACGTTGATGCGTATTGCTGCAGGTCTTCACCACGCGGCGGGAAATTTGGCGCTTTGTCTCGGTTCAGTTGGCTGGGAGGAAAGTTGACAAGACGTTGCTGGGATTGGACATCCATGGGCTTCCCAGCATCACTTGCTGTTGTGGTTGTGCTTCCTGCAGAACTGCTAGGGGTTGGCGCACTGGTAATACTCGAGGTTGGGGGAGGTGGTGCACTTCCAACATTACTGTTCCCGCTTGTCGCATTACTCTGTGGCCCTTTACTGTGAGCTGTGGTAGGAGGCAGTACAGATGATGTTGACATTGTGCTGTTTACGACAGAGTTTGGAGTTCCAGGCTGGGAGGTATTTGGAGTGTTGACCGATGAGACGTTTGGCAGGACTACAGGATTGTCCATAGCAGCAGGGGTACCTGGGCCTTGATTAGGCCTCGGTGACTGTTCCAAGGGGCCAACGCTTCCCGGTGTTCGCACCATGGAGCTCATAATGGGATCGGTGTTCTGCTGGGGTTGTTGGTTAGCCGATGTGTTTACACTGGTTGGAGTAGGAGCCCTGTAGACTGGTTTCATCGGACTACCAACAGGTGCGTGAGGTGACATGGTCTGGGCCATGGACATTGAGCTTGCAGAATTTACAGGACCTGGACCAGGCTGTGGCCCTGGAGGCATGCTGTTTGGATTCATGGGTCCAGGTCCTGCACTCATCGGAGGCTGCGATGCTCCACTTGGCATTCCAGGCACCGAGCTGGAGCGGTTCGTGCGAGGCGATGGCATATGCGGTGACATCGGGAAAGGTGCATTCTGGCCACCCATTCCTCCTGGACCCGGTGGCCCACCTGGCCCGCCTGGCCCTCCTGGTCCACCTACCATCCCAGGACCTGGTCCACCCGGTCCCATTGGCGGCATCGGCCCTGACATACTAGCTCTCCTCTGCATGCCGTGCGGTAGTTGCCCAGGAATGGGACCTGGTCCTGGAGGTCCCCCGACCATTTGTCCTGGTCCTGCTGGGTAAGGCGGAGGCGGTCCCATGTTCATGCCCATCACATCCCCGGGGAATCCCCCACTGCCCGGATGGTGCGGACTCATCATCGGTTCTCCTCGCATCGGACCACCTGGTCCGTGCCCCGGACCCATGCCCCCCGGTGGAAAATCGGACATGCGGCCCTGCATCTTGCCCTGATCGTCCATCATCTTGCGTCGTTTGTCGAGGTAGAATTCTTGCTGTAGTTTGTACCACTCCCGTTGAGCAGGAGACATGTTTTCCCAATCAGGAGGTAGAGGGGGCATCATCATACCTGCAAAGACATCAAAAATTGCAATTAGTAAAACTACGATATAAATATTTGATTTGATTTGATTTGATTTATTGATTTCTATATCATATTTTAAACATACATATTTTAAACATACATAATGTCCATCAGTGTGATACAGTCAAACCTGTCTACAGCCACTGCCCAAAGGAAACACAAAAAGTGGCCTTTGTAGACAGGTTCCTTTAGAACATGTTTCAACAAGAAACACATTTTTCAAGGAAAACAAAAAATGTGCTTGTTGTAGACAGGTAGTCTTTGTAGGTAGGTGGTCACTAAAGCAGGTTTGACTGTATTATTTACGTTTTAAAGTACAATACATGATACTCATACTGTATAGAACATGGACAATATAAAGGAGAACTTTACTAATTTTTACAATTAACATGATATAGGAGGGATACAGCATAAGCTTGAAATGCTTGCAGCCTTTGACTAAACGAACTATTATTAATTAATTAAACTGAACTAACAGCCTATATTATATATGAAACATAATGAAGAGAGAGAATGACTTGCAAACTATAGAGAGAGAAAAGATAGAGAAAAAGAGGGAAGACTGTAGATAAAACTCCTCCAAAAAAAGTTTGAGCGTTTTTATCTCTCGTTACATTATTATCATACTCGACTATAGTATCAATGAAAAGCCTGATTATTTCCCTTTGCAATGATCATGTAATCATGGAATGTGCAGTACACCAGAATATGGGGCAAGTCAGAAATGAAATGCTGCAAAATGCAGCAATGTAAATCCTGTAGATTTGTGACCACGATTGTTACGTCCCTTGAGAAACTAATGCCAGTAGATGATGAGAGAAATGGTGGCATGAACGGCCTTGCCATAGTTAAGTCCAACTTAAAGTCAATCTTAGTCTTTGTGAAACACTCCCCAGGTGGGTGTTTCATAAAGCTGTGTGTAAAGTTACCAATGACTTTACGAATGATTTGAATATGAAGAGCCAAATGGAATACCCAAAGTTTTCCTGACATTTTAACAAAGTGTGACTGTATTTCCCATAATCTAAATTAAATTGTGGCCAAAAATACACTTTGCATTAAAATGTTTTGTTAATAATGATAAGGTTAATTTACATTTGCATATTTCAATTTAAGCTTACAAATTAAAAGGATTTGAGAATCCCATTTTGCTCTTCATATTCAAGTCATTCGTAAAGTCATGCGTAACCTTACGCACAGCTTTGTGAAACACCCCCCAGGGCCCCATTTCACAAAACTTGTCTTCAGTGTCTAAGGACAGTTTTTGTTATAAGCTACTGAAATCTTTGCATCTGATTGGTTATCAGCAGATTTGTGACCGATTTTTGTCATTTGTCATTGAAAAAGCCTTTGTGAAACACTCCCCAGGACTCGTTGTACCGTGAGACTTACCAGAGTTGGCCATCATCATGCGTTGGTCCGGACTGATCCCCCTCATACCGTCCTGGGCAGGCATACGGGGGTGCATCCCAGGCCCCATACCCTGGTGCATCATAGGGTGTGGTCCCCCCGGTCCACCTGGACCCCCCATCATGGGACCGCTTGGACCCATGGGCCGCATCATAGGGCCTCCACCTGGAGACATCATGCCTGAGGGTGTGAACAAAATGAAAGTGATTAATTAATTTCTGTCGGAGAGTTTAATGAATTGCTTTATTTTGACTTGATATGAAAATTTACATTCATGAAGTTGTAGAGTGTACTACAGCATTAATGACCCTATCTGAAGTGAAAAATGTAACAGATGAATTATATATCAATAGAACCCATAGATTACAATAATATCGATCATTTGCTATTCTAGTGTCTGTCAGAGGAGTAAACAGCTCTCTGGAACTCCAAATCTAAAGCTTTGAAAATCAGAAGTTGTCGACCTAAAAACTAGCTACCAACTTGATTACAATGTATGTGGAGTATGCATATTGACAATGACTTTGAATTAATGAAACATGCCTCATCGCCTCAGCTATATAGGCGAGCTGACCAGCTCTACATATTATGAAGTAATTTGGAGGGCTGCGGAAAATGGGGTTTGAATTTGCTTTTGTGCAATACTGAAAGGGAAATAGTTTTTATTCCTTTATAATATAGATTTGAATCTTTGTTCATTCAGCTTTCCATTGATACAAAGTTGTATTTTCATTGGATAGAGTCTCTGACATTATTATTGCTATAATAACATTTAAAAATTAAAATATTATTGGAAATAATGTTATTGCTGCAAAGACTTCAAAGATTATTTGTGATAAAAAGAGAAACAATGCGATGTAGTCCTGACAAAAGTTAGCATACATTTTCTTACCAAAAGTTAGTGTACAAGTGTCAAAATACTTGAAAAAATAGCACAATAATATACTATTAACTGTAACTGTGAACCTTCTGAAGAAAATTCAGGGTATTTTGTACGCATTCAGAAAGAAGACATTTTAATGAGGAGAGGGTTCACATGTCAGCAAGTATATAGGCCATGAGAGCTATGTACTGTAAAAGGGCAGTACCAGCCTTCCAGTGGGTAGCTGAAGGTAACTCCTCTCTGGAAGCCTCAAAATAGAAATCACTCCCAAAAACAGGAAATGCTGGCAGTTATGCTTGTAAACCTTTCGCTGGACAGAACATGAGCTCCACAGAAAAGAGAGATTAAAGCCTGTCTGCACTAGTTTGGCCAGGGGATTAGACCTCCCTGCAAGGTCACTAACAGGTGGTTATCTCATCAAATCAGCTCTCAATTAACATTTAAAAAAGGGGATCATGGGGGACTAATGGTCACCGATAAGGCATTGTTTGGTATATAGAGGGCGCAAGTAGCTATAAGTAATGCAGTGGGGCTTTAAGAAAAAAGAATTTACCTTGAGGTTGGCCCATGGGATCTTGCGGTTGAGGAGGCATACCGAGGGGTGACATCATCCGCCCAGGGGATGGAGACATACTGCCGTGTTCCTCTGGGAAAAGCAGCTTCTGCATCTCTTTGAGAGTCCTCAACCGCTCTTGCCGATGCCGCAACTGCTCCGGCGTGGGGTTATCGATCTGCTGCGGTGGCTTGTAGTTAGGCATGTCGTAGGGGTTGACCGGTGACGCGGGGAGCGACTGCGAGGGATGCGAAGGACTCATGAACGGGCGCGGACCTCCTTGCATACCTGGTGACACCATGTTATCGTTTCCAAGGATGAGTCCTGCGCTGGGCGACCTCATGGCTGGGTTAGGTGATGCCATCCTCATGGGTGACGGGTGGGACATGTCGGGTGGGAAGGACGGCGCCATGGTGGTGGTCATTGTCTTTTTCACGTTGGGCGGATTCTCCCACAACGCGCTGGGATCAAGGTTCTCGGTTTCCGTCGTGGAGGGTTGATTGTGGAACGACTGGGACGACATGGGCGGGCGCATCGGCATGTTCTGCGGCGGGAACCCAGGTCGATACGCCCCCGGTCCGTACGGTCCAAAGCTCGGCCCGCTCGGTGGCATGCCCTGTTGCATCGGTCCCCCAGGGCCGCCACCTTGAAGGTTCGCCTGAAGCGGTTGCGACGACGAATTTGGTCTCTTGCGTTTCTTGTTGCCTTTGGTCGTGGTTGTACCCCCTCCCCCCGTGCCGCCCTCAAGCGGTGTCTTCCTTGAATTCTCACTCCCTTCCACTCCTTCCTGGACACTTTGTGGTGTTCCTGGGTTCTTTCCCTTCATACCATCAATGCTTTTCCGTGCACTATCCATACTACTATCAATGGTTCCCGGCTTGCCATTCTGGCCATTGGCACTTTGTATTGTCCCTTCCACTGATTGTGGTGTATTGTTCTGCTGTGGTGTGCCTGGACCTGTGTTTCCAGCGTGGTTGGGGGCTGCGCCGGTATCCTGGGAAATGAAAAAAAAAATACTGTTTCATTCTTAATCCTTTGACTACTGCATTCTTTCATTCCCATAGGCTCAATACAGGGACCACCCGGTCCCAGTAGGCAATGGGTTAAAGGGCAAAACATGGCCCTGTTCTATAATTTTTTTTATCAAGAACAAGGAACGAAAATTGTAATGAGCTACTGTGGCAGTTGTTATTGATAACAAGTTTCATGAAATACGGCCCAGGTTCCAATGGATTGCATTATAAGACTCAAAGAATAGACATAACATAGGATGGGATGATACCCATGTCATTAACTTCATAACACACTTCTGCAGGGATGGGGGCAACGCAGGGGGTTACGTAAAAGGACACGTTTTCCTTGCATTTAAATTCTAAATTTGAGAAATACTTGTTACCCCATCTTGCTTAAAGGGACTCTATAACAATATTCAGATGAGAGGAAAATGGGTGGACTTCCCCTTAAAATATCAACATGATGAAAATCATTTACTGTACAGACCTCTTCAGGATCCAGGAATTTCCTCTTGCAGGACTGTACCCGGTGATAGGCCAGGATGGAGTCAGTCTGACCGGTGTAGACGGCCTGAGCTGCCCGGTTGGCTAGCAGGGTGGAGAAGGTGTAGATGTGCTGGGAGTCTTGCATGGTGAAGTTGGGATGCTGGGGGTAGCCCCCGACCTGCCGATGAAGCATGTTCATACCTGCAAGAGAAACGTTGATGGTTGTTAAACTGTTCGTTGTAAGGGCCAAGTGTGAACTCAGCGATTTTTCAAAGATTCTTTCAGACGACAAGCTAAAGGAGAGAGAAGACGTGGGACAGTGATTGGAGATATGGGCCGATGGGATTCTTATATTTGCGATCTGCTGGTAAATACCTGCTTGAGAGTCCTTGAACACGCTTTCTTCTCGGTGATCGATCATTTACTGCATGTCCATCAAAATTGTGGAATGGTCTTCCCCAAATCCTTCACTCTTGTTACCACTTATCCATTTTCAGAACTCAACTAAAGACATACCTATTTCAGATTGCTTACAATTAGTCACTGATTTTTTGTCTTTCCGAGTTAGAATCATGAACAGACTTTTTTGGTTGTTTTTCAGCCTCATTAGTGCCTTTGATTAGGCAACTAGATATTGGCGCTTCCTGGATTGGATTGGATTGTTACATAAAAGACAGATGGAGAGGTACAGGAGTAACGAAAGGAGACTACTAGGGCAAGGTATGGTTTCTGAGAAGAATGAACAAATAGATTGAGCAGTAACGATGTCTTGAAAAGCTAAGGATAAGGAAGAAGGGATTCTTTGAATATCTTGTTGCATCAAGGACAGAGCGAGGGGAGGTGGAGCTAAGAATCGAGCAGAAGAGATTCTTATATCCAACAGGGAAGGTGTGGGTAGCCCACGACCTGTTGATGAAGCATTTCAGGTAAAGGACAGAAGGAGGGGAAGAAGAGTAGAGAAATAATGGTGGCAGGAGTGTTGTATTGTACAGTGCGTCCCAGAAAAAACGAAACCAGGAAATATCAATGTTATATCATAACTTTTTGGTTCCCTCTCTTCAAATAGTTTTTAATCACTCCAGCATGAAATATGCATCATAAGAGGAGGATCTGTGCTTTACAAATATGTGTCATTTATTAGTTATAACTGTTATTAAGTTATGATAAAACATTGATAATTCTCGGTTTCGTTTTTCTGGGACGCACTGTATTGTTGAATCTTCAAAGAAAGGAAAATGCACAGCCGACCAAGAGCAGTGCATTTTGCAACTTTTCACTTCTGACCTTGCCCCTTATTTCGATGTAATGCACATTCTATCACTGAAAACTCACAACAAATGAGGGACCATTTTAAAGAGGAACAAACACACTTTCTAATGATATTAAACATAGCAATAATTTTGCCATAACAAGAGAGATATAAACAATCAAACTTGAGTTTCCAAACTGTTTTGAAGGAGTTTACTTGTAAGACTCTGAGGGAATGTCTTTACAATACCTTTATCATCATGTAATGCACATTCTATGACTGAATATTCATAACAAATAAGGTACCATTTTAAAGGGGATTAAACACACTTTCTAATGATACTAAGCATAGCAATAATTGTGCAATAACAAGAGAGATATTTACAATCAAACATAAGTTTCCAAACTTTTTTTGAAGGGTTTACATGCAAGACTCTGAGGGAATGTCTTTACAATACCTTTATCATCTTGAGGTCCGTTGCTCATCATTTGGTTATTCATCTGATTGTTGATCTGGTTCATCTGCCCATCCCGGAGAAACACTGAATCATCCTCTTCCTTCTTCATCACCATGCCAACGACCCCATCCATCCCTCCTACTCCTTTCATATGGTCCATCCTCATCATCCCCTGCTGCGACGAGTTCTTACCCCCCAACTCCATCTTCATCGGGATCTTGTCCTCCATCTTCATCCCGCCAGGCCCCGGCCCCGGGGGCGGACCCGGCGGCCCGAGCGGCCCGATCTCATCCTTAAGGTGTAGCGCCCTCATCTTGGGCGACGCCAGCGAGGTGTTGAGCTTTAGCTCCAGGTCGCTGTCGCCGGCGGCGCTGTTTGCCAATTTGGCGAGTTTTGTCAGTTCTTCAGACATGTTTGATGATGCTCACTATGTCTCTACGGTTTAAGTGTTCACTTTCTAAGAAGAGTCACGTTCATCATCTGAATGCATGTCGAACAAGATGTAAATAGCAAAGCAAATGTCTGCAAGAAAAGAGAAATAAAGTTATAAATTAAAAGCAACAGGAGTTTTGTCAGTTATTCAGACATGTTTGACGATGCTCACTATGTCTCTACGGTTTAAGTGTTCACTTTCTGAATGCATGTTCAACGAGATGTAAATAGCAAAGCAAATGTCTGCAAGAAAGAGAAATAAAGTAATGAAATACAAAGCAACATGAGTTTTTGTCAATTCTTCAGACATGTTTGACGTTCACTACGGTTTAAGTGTTCACTTTCTGAATGCATGTTCAACGAGATGTAAATAGCAAAGCAAATGTCTGCAAGAAAGAGAAATAAAGTAATGAAATACAAAGCAACATGAGTTTTTGTCAATTCTTCAGACATGTTTGACGTTCACTACGGTTTAAGTGTTCACTTTCTGAATGCATGTTGAACAAGATGTAAATGGCAAAGCAAATGTCTGCAAGAAAGAGAAATAAAGTCATAAATTAAAAGCAACAGGAGTTTTGTCAGTTATTTGGACATGTTTGACGATGCTCACTATGTCTCTACGGTTTAAGTGTTCACTTTCTGAATGCATGTTCAACAAGATGTAAATAGCAAAGCAAATGTCTGCAAGAGAAAGATATAAAGTAATTAAATACAAAGCAACAGGAGTTGTTTTCATTTCTTTTGACACTTTTGTTACTCACTGTCTATGGTTTCAGTGTTTGCAAGAAATAACAAAAAATTATTGAATCAATGAAACTGTAAATAAAGGTGAATATTCTTTATTCTTGGTACCCGACTACCTGTACCTTGTAAAAATATCCTACCGGGACAATTATTGTACATATTTTCATTAACTAATATAGAGTTCCCCCAAAAAAGCCAACGGCACATGCTAACAGAGTTAACTTTGAGTTAAATGAATTAAAACGGACCTGTAAAAGAAACATTTTGTCCCCTCATGCTCTCCCATCTTTTACAAGTAAATACATTTTTGCGTTGATTAAATGTCTTTTTTTTTGGGGGGGGGGGGGTACTGATCCCCTTACAGATGGGTAAAAAACTCTTCCTTCTTTTTTTTTAATCTGGCTTTATGTATTTTATATATATATATATTGTGCAATTGCAAACTTCAGGTTTCAACAGATGATTGTCGACAGCTGGGTCCTGTCTTATAAAGAGTTGATATCGATAAGAGATAGGAGACTACAAACTTGCGATTGATTGGAGGACTTGCGAGTTGCGATTGATTTTGATCACTAGCAACTCTTTATAAGACGGGGCCCCGGTCACATTAAGTTTACTTACTCAATATAAGAATGCATGGTCTATTTTTATTCGCTAATCCAATGGGATGCAACACAGCTGGGCTTTATTCCTCTCATTCAACCAAAAGGATCTGCAATTTCAAAGAAAAATGAAATGAAAATAGTTAATTTCTTAATTTTGATTTTCAAGTTAAAGATGTATTAATAATAATAGATCATATTAATAGTGAGCACTAACAAAATGGGTTTTTTTGGGGGAAAAAATGGCATCTAACAACATTCCCTCCTTTTGAGTAAGAAAATTGGGGGGAAAATAAAAAATAAAAATTGGGGAAAAAGAAATCGGAAAAAAAAAAAAATCGGGAAACCGATTTAAATTTATCAGGCCTGCTAATACTTTGTTTCTAGGCGCAGTATACTATGAGAGGAACAGATCAGTGAAAGTTTGAGATAAAACCCTTGAAAAATAAGAAAGCTATGCATTTTGGAAGTTGCGGTCAATCAAACACAAATTGGCAACTCTACATGTATGACGTCTCTTGCAAGCTCCGCTCCCATATCCTCTGTACTAACATTTCAGAAATTTCTTTTTTTGCCCTAAAATTTGTTCAATCATACATGTACATCCACCTTAAATACAATTGTTGCATATATGTTCTTATACAACCCCTGTATGAAAAAAATCCATCCCATCATCTAAAACTAAAAAAAAATAATGAAAGTTTGTGAAATGTTATGATTCAATTAAAATCGAATTAATATCAGGGTGGACTTCACTTAATAAACATATGAATAACATCTCCCAGGCTCTCCAGTCTCCACACCCCTATAGAGAAGTGGAATAATCCAATACGGACATTCTCATCTACCCATCATCCTGTGTATTAATTCTGAGAGCCACTGCTAAAAATTACAGGGTAATTAACACAATAACTAACAAATTAATGAAAGTTTGTGAAATTTTCTGATTCTATAAAAACCAACTTAATATCATGGCAGACTTCCCTTTTTAACACAATAATAACACCTTCCTAGCTCCATCTACTCCCCTATAGAGAAGTGGAATAATCCAATACGGACATTCTCATCTAGACATCATCCTGTGTGATAATTCAGAGAGCCATTGCTCCAAATTACAGGGTAATTAACGCAGCGGTAAGCGAAACTTTAATGCGGCTTGGCCGAGCGATCGTTCTTGCCCAAATCTCCTTTAAACTTTGACATTTTAGTCAAAAACTCCTCAGAGGGAGCAGTGTGCATGTAAAATGAGCCGGCCCGAGGCCCAGAGAAAATAAGAAGGAAATAACGGGGTATATATCTTAGTTCACACTCCAATGATGATTCTATTAAAGGTAGTATTTCACTTTACCGTATACGAATATGCCTAAATGTTGAAAAAATTCGCAATTGAAGGGAAGCACAGATTTTGAGTTCACACTCAAATGATGATTCTATTAAAGGTAGTATTTCACTTGACGATTATGCCTAAATGTCGAAAAATTCACAATTGAAGGAAGTTGAAATGAACTAGTAATGAAATGGAATTCTTTTTCAAATTCTACCTTTAAATAAAGAATTAAGAAGGAAATAGTGGGGTATATATATATATCAGTTGACACTCCAATGATGATTCTATTCAAGGTAGTATTTCACTTGACGAATATGCCTAAATGTTGAAAAAATTCACAATTGAAGGGAAGCACCAATTTTGAATGTACTAGTGATGGTATGGAATTCTTTTTCAAATTCTACCTTTAAATAAAGAATTAAGAAGGAAATAGCGAGGTATATGTCTGAGTTCACACTCGAATGATGATTCTATTAAAGGCAGAATTGGCGATTTGAAAACACAATTAAACTAGCATTTTGCAAAATTTTGAGAAGAGTAATAAGAAGGAAATAGCAGGATATACAAGTTCACACTCAGATGATAATTCTATTAAACTATTAAAGGCAGTATTTACATTTTGAAAAGACAGTCAAACTTGCTCTAGATAGCGACCACCTTTATAGAAAGATCACCTGTCTATTAAGAATTTTTTTTTCTTCTCACTTTGGCAGTATTACTAAACAGGTTTCACTAATGAGATGAAAAAATAAGCATTGTCCCAAAAGTAATGTGAATCAAGAAAATTTAAGTCCATTCACAATGTATAGTCTATTTATATGAGTTCACAGTCACACTCCAATGATGATTCTATTAAAGGTAGTATTTCACTTGACGAATATGCCTAAATGTTGAAAAAATTCACAATTGAAGGGAAGCACCAATTTACATGTACTAGTGATGGTATGGAATTTCTTTTTCATATTCCTCTACTTAAAATAATTTGTTATTTATCAAAAAAGTTATAATTAATCATAATTATTCGATCCCAAATGTGATGATAAGCAAGATTATATGAGTGATGGGAATGACATGAAATTCATTTCTAAATTCGTCCTTAAAATTATCGCATCTTTGTACTAATGGAATTCTTCCAATTCTTGTTGAAAATTAGCGTAACTTGTTAAATATTTTGAAGGTCTAGACGTCAATTATTTTCTTCAGAACAATTTTTCTTGCACTAACAATAAAATTGATATACACTGATACAATGAGATTGGGAATAAATAATAAACCAATTAGCAGCCAAGAAAATGTACATGTGGGACTGATCAGTCATCAGCCCCATCTGTGCAAATTCATGTCTGCTGAGGTGTTAAGTTTTTTTTTCTTTCTTTCTTTCCAAATATTTCTGATTTTCATCAGCAATTTGAAATGAAAATGAAGTAAAGAAAGAAACAAGCCATTAAGGTGGTCTACACTGTTAAAACAAGTATTAAAAAACTGCGGGTTAAAAAAATGTTGATTAAAAAACGCTCAACCATGGTTAAAAATGTAGTGTTGATTAAAATTTACTTTTAATCTTGCGTTGGTTAAAAACAGTGTTGATCAAAATTATTCCTTTTAACCTATGTTGGTTAAGTCTAAGTCGTTGGCAAAAATTGTAACCCAGCATGGATTAAAAACAAAATTCCGACAGTAATGATAGCCCCCTTCCGGTTAAAGTTTAATCAATGTTGATTAAAGTACTGGTCACGTGACCCAACGGAACGATATCGAGGCGCGTACGCGTAGCTAGCGATCGCTCGACATACATGCACGCATGCAAAGTACATGCAGTTTACGCGTGCGACAAAATTCACAATGGAGGTTGTCGCGAGGACCTGAGAAATGGGGGTTTGGACGGTCTTATCTCCGTGTTTTCAGGTAAGAAATTATTTTAATATTATCATCATCAATTCTAAGATTGTAAGGAAGAAGTGAAATAAGGTTCTTGCTCAAATCAAAAACGATTTGTGTCCTCTAGGCTGTACGTAGCTCAACCAATAAGTAACATTTTACTTGCACCGTGCACCTGGCTCTCTCGTAAGCACACACACACACTCATCAGTCTGCAAGAATCTTCAACCGTGAAGGAGGCAGACCCAATTACAGAAGGAGAAGTGTAGGCCTATTACGGATCACCTACCCTAATTGCATGTATGAATACAAATCTTATTTTTTTAATCTAATTGTATCTAATTGTTTAAAACAATTAAATATAAAATAAGATGTCATCATAAAGTGAAACGTCTTGATGAATGCAATTTGTGTAGGTCATCCGTTATATTTGCTGGCTGAGCTACGGGCCGGGACACAAAGCGTTTTTAATTTGAGCAAGAACCTTATTTCACTTCTTCCTTACAATCTTAGCATTGATGATAATCATATTAAACAATTTCTTACCTGCAAACACGAGGATAAGACCTCCAAACCCCCGTAAGTTTAACCAACAGTGGTTATAACTGTAACCAACAACCCACTAAAGTTTAACCAACATCGTGTGAATCAAAAAATAATTAACCTACAATGGTTACAATTTTAACCAACGACCCATGTAAGTTTAACCAACATCATGTGAATCAGCCCCGAACAAAGCATAAATAACCAACAAAAGATTAAACTTTTAATCAACAAATGGTTAAAGTTTAATCAACACCATTTTAACCAACATTGAGCAATTTTTTTTAACCAATAATTGATTAAAATTTTTAATCAACCACAGGTTAAATTTTAATCAACAGGCTGTTGGTTAAAGTTTAACCAACGATTGTGTGATTCACCTGGTAATCCGTGGTTGATTAAAATTTTAACCAACTTGATTAAAATTTTTAATACTTGTTCTAACAGTGTATGCTATACTAATAAGCTGCAAAACAAACCATTCAAAATGATTTGTTAGCCTTTCTGCTTTAAATTAGAGTGTCATTGCCATGTGTATATTAATATTTTCTTGTAAACAATCAATTAAGACTGTCTCAATGCATGATGAACCAATACAATGACCTTTAACCCTTTCCTCGTTTAAAGTAAATGTCTATGCTGTGTGTGTAATCATATATTCTTGTAAACAATCAATTAAGGATGTCCCAAATTAGTCCATGTGTTGGACAACACAGTGAACGATCGTCAGCGTAATTCGGACCAATTTCCTCTTAAAGTATTTCCCTCCCCACAATTAAATAACAGACAGTGGACAGGATAACGATATGATTGTGTACAGCCTCTCTCTAAAGGTTCACGTAATAGACATGGACATTATTAAGTTGTTTACAAACTTGCCTCATATGTTTTTTCCGTCTTCTTTCTTTTCCTGTTTTTCTCATTATAGTATTAATTGTATTAATATTAGTATTGTCATTATATTTACTTCTTTTCTTAGGTTAACTATTATTATTGTTGGTATTATTATTCTTGTATAAGTAGTAGTCATATTAATATATATATTTTTTTTAGGGGGGGGGGGGGGTCAAAGTACCCATCACCAATAATTATTGGTTCTCACCACGTACAATTACCAACAAAACTATTCAAACCGTTTGTACATTGGATAATTTTTGTATTTTTCTTAACTCAAGAATGAAAGGTGGACTGGTTGAATTAGGTCCTTTGTTGAGCACTTTTAGATGTAAGCTTTAATATGTCACATTCTCATGAAACATAAATCAGGACAAATCAATTTTTCACATAAATGTACTTGAAAAGTTACAAAGGTTGGTAAGGCCATGAATGATTTATTTGGTAACTGTAACTAAGAAGAAGGCATGCTGTAGCAGAGGAAATTGAACATATTTACATTTTCATAGTCCATCAAAAAGAAAAATATTCTGAAGAAAAAAAATGTATCTTAGAGCACTCAGTCATGAAATTTGAGCCTTGTTTGATTAAGTCTAGACGTTGTATGCACACTTGTATGGTTGTGAAAAGAAAAGTAGACATTAGCATTAAATATTTGAAAATTTGTTCAACTTCCTCATATAAAGTTTTTTGTTTGTTTTTCTTGCGTTTTTACTCTATTTTGGAATTTTTATTTTTGAATATATCTGTATCACTGTCTACCACAGCCTGTATGAAACGAAAACTTCTGCAAGTGAACATTACCTAAAAAATGTTTTTAATTTATAACATAAATTTCAATTTTTCAATCAGTGCAAAGACACACACACATATACAGTATCCTTGCCCTTGGAAGTCCATACTGATACTAAGCTGGTTATAATAGAAGCAGAAAAATGAGAGAAACAGACCAGTCAAAGTTTGAGCAAAATGTGATTAAAAATAAGATATTGTGAATTTGTAAAGTTGTCTATGAAGACAATTACATACACCCTAGATATAATTGTTGTAGAGGTATCTTTAAACAACATCTATATGAAACAAATTGATTACTTCATCAAGAAGTAAGGAAATGAAAGTTTATCACATTTTATGTACAGAGCAAATAAGAAAGGACCTCCCAATATATATGACGTTGCCAATTTGTGCTTCATTGATTACAACTTCAGAAATTCATAACCTCAATACTTCTAATCGGATTTTGCTCAAACTTTCAGTAAACTGTTCCTCTTTACCGGTAATACTTTTTTGCTTTTATACAAACTAACTAAATATCAGGGTGAAGTTACCCTTTATTAAACAAAGTGAGGGTAGAAAACTTGTTGAAATGTATGTTACCTGAAATATACTTTTTTGCTTTTATACAAACTAACTAAATATCAGGGTGAAGTTACCCTTTATTAAACAAAGTGAGGGTAGAAAACTTGTTGAAATGTATGTTACCTGAAAACTAATCAATATTACTATTAGACACTGAATCAACAGACCTAAAGCAGAATAATAATAGACCTACTCTAGTAATACCTTTACATTCAACCATTAAAGAGAAGGTTGAGTTCTGGGGAGAGGTGACAAATAATTTGTGAGCATTATCATTGTATTATGCAAGTGTGGAAGAATATCAGAGAAAAAATGTCCCCTGAAAGCATGGCTCTTCAAATGCCTTAATATTCTAAATATAACAAGTAACTGCTTAAAAATAAGGCCCGATTTCTATGCCACATGTTTGTGTAGTCCCATATACATCTTTCTGTGTACAGAGCTTTTTACTTTACCAAGACTGGGCCAAATTTCTTATCATTTTGATGACTCCAGAACCTTGCTACATGATCCACCTTTTCTGATCTATTACACACGGTTTCTTTCATAATGCAATCGCAAGACCAGAACTCAACTTTAGCTTTAAAACCTATCTTTAAAACATATCCGATGAAGAAATTAATTTTCTTTCAAAATCTTATAGTCTGTTCAGACACGAGTTGTTCAGCGGATTCGTACAAACCTTTTAATAGATCACTTTCGTAATGCAACCAAATCTAATGCATCCGTCTTTCTGAAGTGCCTGGATACAAATTATTTCATTAATCTGTTACGAATAGTTGTATTTCAATAGTCAGAATGCAAATTGTATATATTGATTGTTGCTAGGTAGGACAAACATTATGGCTTGTCCTACCTAACAACACATATTAACTCGCATTCTGACTATTGAAATACAATTCTTTGTAACAGGTGAATGAAATAAATGAAATAAGTTGTAACGAGGTGCTTAACAAAAATTTGCGCATCAAACTTGATTACAATACATAAAAGGTCTATTACAAGGAAATAATTTTCTTTCATATAGTTTGTTCAGAAAAAAGGAAATCTATTCACACCTTGAATCAAAAAGAAAATGTATAAAGAATAATCATTTAGCGGAAGGGACAAACAACATGAAGGGTATCTATCATATAAAGAAACCAGGTTTAAAGAGGTCAGAGTGTCAGTTAAAAACGACAGCTGGCCAATCATTAGCCAGCGCACACTCATGGTATTAAAGCCCCAGTTATACAGGTTTTGTTGGAAGTGAGAAGAGGACCCTCATTCTTTATCGAGCTTACGTTCTAAACGATGCTCACACATCCCTTTTGCAGTATAACGTTTCGCTTAATGACGTTTCACTACAGGAAGTTCAGACGATAAAATACTTGGCGTATATAGCTACAGGGTTTATGTTTATCTATACGATGAAATTGTGATCGTGTGAATGAGTGTTATTGAGAAACGGACCCTTGTTCTTTATTGAGCTTTCGTCTTAAACGATGCTCATGCATCCCTTTCGCATTATGTTTCGCTTAATGACGTTTCACTACAGGAAGTTCAGACGGTGATATACTTAGCGTATGTTGCTACAGGGTTTATGTTTATCTATACGATGAATTGTGATAGTGTGAATAGGTGGTAGATGTGTGAATTAGTGGTAGATGTGTGAATTGGAAATGCGTGCAGAATCAAGAGAGATGCAACTAATGTGAAGGCAATATAGGAATTAAGTACTTGAAATGACCATACTCGGATCAATGGATACGCTGGATTGAGGATTGCGGCGGGAGAAAGAGAGAGATATGGAGCGAGACAGAATGAGGGACGCACACGCAGAGGAATGGAGAGGGAGAGGGAGAGAAATATGGAGAGAGACAGTAAGAGGGGCGCACATGTATACACACAGGGATGGAGGGATGGAGGGATGGAGAGAGAAAGAGAGAGACAGAGAGAGAAAGAGAGAAAGAAAGAGAAAGAGAGAGAGAGAGATAGAGGGGAGAGAGCGAATAAATGGAAGATGGAGAGAGAGAGAGAAGAGTGAGACAGAACCAGCATGGAGTAGGAAGAGGGAGGGGGAAGAGAGACAGGGAGAAACAGAGAGAGATGGAGAGACCAAGAGAAGGCAGAGAAAAGATTGACAGAGAGAAAGAAAGGAGAATGTGAGAGACCGAAGGAGAGAGGTCGAGAGAGAGAGACAGGAGAACGTAAGAGATCGAGGGACACGGGGAGAGAGAAAGGAGAATGTGAGAGACCAAGAGAGAGAGAGATCGAGTAAGATGAAGATACGACTAGCGATTTGACAGCCTCAAAGGAAGAGAGAGAGAGAGAGAGAGAAAGGAGAATGTGAGAGACCGAGGGAGAGATTGAGTAAGATGAAGATACGACCAGCGATTCGACAGCTACCAAAAATCAATACCACTGCAATAGCGTCAGGATCGCACTCACCGAGGCCAAACTGATTCTAAATTTGGCTTACTGCGCTCATTTGTCAACACCATACAAAGTATGAATGTTAACAGTATTTACGTGCAGTTATGGCAAAGGTGTATGTCCCATAATATCCTACTTCACAAATTCCTAAAGAACCTTTCGTCTATTTGCAACAAGAAGGGTCTTTAACATGTATACTTTTAACACAAAGCTAATGC
Source organism: Strongylocentrotus droebachiensis (assembly GCA_035222895.1). NCBI lineage: Eukaryota > Metazoa > Echinodermata > Echinoidea > Camarodonta > Strongylocentrotidae > Strongylocentrotus > Strongylocentrotus droebachiensis. The sequence goes on along the minus strand of JAVYIG010000946.1, from coordinate 221,652 downwards.
CCTTTTGGCTCTGAAGAGTCAACATCATCTATTTGGAGCCAGAATGGCATTAACTCTGTGTAAAAGGACAGGTATTAATACCCTTCTGGCTCCAAAAATGTTTTCGCTTTGTTTCTTTTGAGACAAAAGCACCAAGTAGAAACTTTACAAACATGAAAAGAAAATGATTGACTTGTTTTTTCTTTATGTTTAAGAAACTCCTTCTCACAATAGTATTTATAGTAATATTGCATTTTTACCAATTGCGTTCTATGATGGCCTGGAAAACCTGCCTAAGAATTTTTATGTCATGCAACACGCTTGGACTAATAATGGCCGCTCTCTCACCCCTTCTCTTTCTCTCCCTCTATTAAACATCTCTCTCTCTTCTCTCTTTCTTTCTTTCTCTCTCATGCTTTCTTACTTCTTTCTTTCTTTCTCTCTTCCTTTCTTTCTCTCTCATGCTTTCTTCTTTCTTTCTCTCTTCCTCTCTCTCTCTCTTTCTTTCTTCACTGCGTAGAGAACATGGGTGTACAATAAAGAAAGCAGCTCACCTCTTCAAACGGCGCCTGAAATAATAATGAGGGTCCTACACCTTCTCTCTCTCTCACCTTCTCTCTCTCTTTCTTTCTCTATCTCTCTGTCTCCTTCTGTCTCTGTCTCTGTCTCTCTCTCTCTCTCTCTCTCTCTTTCTTTTACCTCTTCAAACGGCGCCTGAAACAATACTAAGGGTCCTACATGCACAAGGAAGTGACCGCAGGGTAACCCCTCGTCGGAAATTTCATAAAATTTCATAAGATTTGGACAAAATAACTAACAGCTTCATAGGACTGCAAAATATCTGTTCAAACTTGGAAGAGCTACAATGTTTGTGCATGTGTATCAGGAAAAGAAATTAGCTTTTGAGTTGTGACTGTACAACTCTCAAAAGTTTTGTCGTTTTGTTTGTTTTCGAAAGGGTCTGTTTCATTCACCAAAAGATTCTATTTGATAAATAAAGTTGACTTAATCTTTCAAATATTTTATGAAAGGTATGGGAAAAAATAACATTAATTTATAACAAAAATGCAATTAAACCAATCTAAAGGATTCTAATTCTGTACACCCCCCCCCCCCCACCCCAGACAAGCAACTTAACCTCTATTTTGATGGTACTTTTTTCCAAATCTGGAATTCTTTGATTCATTAAATGGGCCTAAACATCTTCTGTGTAAACAAAATCTCAGAATACGTACATGTGTTTCTAAAATTCTGTTTCACGAGAGTACATCTACTTTTTAGGTATTTTTTATTCTGGAATTGATTGATATTTTTTGACAGGAGTAGCTTCCCACGAAATACAAGGGGTTTCATGTTCAGTCAAACCTGCTGTAGTGACCACCTTTCTGCAAAGACCACATGTTTTGTTTCCCTTGAAAATGGTTTCTCATTGAAACATGAACTAAAGGAACCTGTCTACAAAGACCACTTTTTGCGTTTCCCTTGGGCGGTCGCTATAGACAGGTTTGACTGTACATGTAAATATAGGATGCACTTCTCCTCACACAAGAGACATTACCTGGTTCAGATGTGAACATGCCCAGGCTAGTAATTTGTAGAGCTTCCTGTGTCCAACGTTTGGGGGAAGTGTGAATCAACCAGCAAGCGTGTACTACACTCTGTGTGATCATGTCTCACTTCTGCCTCAATTAAAGGTCAGGAATCGTCCAAAATGATTGGGCAACTCAAAAGCTGTTTTATCCAATACATTGCTAATCAATCTAATGTACAGCCTCGGTGATCACTGTATTCAAGATAGCAATACTAGAGCTTAGATCAATACTAATAATATGCTGTTCTTGAATAGCGCATATAATTACACATACAACATCTATATCTACGCTAACACCACCATTAACTTCCCAGTGTGAATAAGTCCGTAGCCATCAATTGCAATCATCAAGTTCTGTTCAATCAATATCAATTCTGAAAATATCTTTTGGATTGAATTCCTACCTTTTCTCTCTTTAAAACACACACAAATCACAAAGTCAAGTAGACTATTTATAATGACTCAATGATCTGGTACTCTGAATAAGTGATTACTACATGTATCTACACTTACACCATCATTAATTTCCAGGTGTGGATGGGTCCTAAGCCATCATTTGCAATCATCAAGCTATCTTCATTCACAATCAACTCTGAAAATATAATGAATTCCTACACATTCTCATCTTAAAACCACATACTACATGTAAGCTAAGTAGACTATTTCTATCAACTCCATGATCAAGTATTCTGATTTAAGCAACTACTATCTTCGCTAACACCATCATCAACTTCCCGGTGGAAACGGGTCCTTAGCCATCATTGGCAATCATCAGAATAGTTCATTCACAATCAACTCTGAAAAAAGAATGAATTCCTACACTTTCTCTTCTTAAAACAACATACATACTACATGAGAGCCAAGTAGACTATTTCTATGAACTAATGTACATGATCAATTACTCTGAAGAAGTGATAACTATTTACGCTATCAAACACCATCATTAACTTCTCGGTGTGAACCGGTCCTTAGCCATCAATGGCAATCACCAAGTCCCGTCCATTCATTATCTGCTGAATGGCGCTCTGTCAGGGCTCGAGAGGGAAGGAGGGGAATGCACTAACGAGCTTAAATGATTCATTAATTACACTGATTTCTCTAACGCTGCTATTACACCATGTGATTGTACACTCACTAATTTATCTCTGTCTGGAGCGATTAGGACAGACAATGCAACGCTGAGAGGATGTCTTCAGGCCTTCAAAGGCCACTTGATTCCTTAAATTCTTGAAATAATCAATTTATGTAGAGATCTATATTCCAATTTTCCTTATTACACACTGGGATTGTAAACCGACTAAAACCAATCTGTCTGGATCGATTGGGACAGACAATGCAACATTGAAAGGACGTCTTCAAGCTTGAAATAATATTTGTAATGTGTGGTAAATTCAGTTATTTACAGTTTTCCCAATTACTCTCTGTGATTGTACAGTATCTAATTTCTACCACGTCTAGATTGATTAGGACACACAATGCAACACTGAAATGATGTCTTAAAGCTTTCAAAGGCTACTTGATTTCTTTTCATATTATCTAGATCAATTAGGACAGAAATGCAACATTGAAAATGATGTCTTCAAGCCTTCAAAGGCCAATTGATATCATTACTTCATAAGACAATCTTGTACAGTGCCATATTCACAATTTTTCCTGATTATTCTCTGTGATTGTAAACTGACTAAAACCAATCCGTCTGGATCGATTAGGGCAGACAGTGCAATGTTGAAATGATGTCGTCAAGCTCCCAAGGTCATTTGATTCCTTAACTTCTTAAAATAATCAATGTACATGTATGTATAATGTGCTATATTCAGTTTTTCCCGTCTACACTCTGTGTTTATCATTTACTAATTCTACCTGTCTAGATCGATAAGGACAGAAATACAACATTGAGAGGATGTCTTCAAGCCTTCAAAGGCCACTGCTTCTCAAAACTTCTTACAATTATCTACATGTATATAAGCATACAATTTGCTATAATAGTTGGCTTATTGTATAGTGCCATATTTTATTCCATCTGGAGTGAACAGAACAGGTAATGCAATCCAAAAAATGCAGATACAAGCTGTGAAAAGAGTTTAGTAGACCTCAAATCCAGGGCCCTGTTTCATAAAATCTTGTTATCGATAACAAATGCTAAATTTTCAAGACAAATTTGCTCTCAGCCAATCAAATGCCATGACTTCAGTAGCTTATAATAATTATTGTAACTTGTTATCCATAACAAGTTTTATGAAACAGGGGCCAGAGCCCCAACTTATCAACAGCTACGACTCATCAGGACTGATCACAAACTTACCAACCCCAAACTCCTAATAGTAAAACATTTTGAGTGATATCGAGAATTGTGATCAATTTGAATACATCTCAGGTATTTACAAGACTGGGCCCAGATACACTTACCACTTACTTGGTTTCACTCGACTGCTATGAAAGCATGTGTATGCCAACCAAAAAATTACTTTTTTTTTTACGAGGGCTCTTTTCAGATTTTCCCTTAATAAAATAGCCCCCCTTAATTATTTTGCGGTGGCTATTTTGGAGCTCAGGGGGGCCCTTTTTGTTTAAAGGTTGTATTTTTTTTAAACACTGTTTTACCTAATTAAATTCCAAGCAAAGGCAAATATAGATACAATTGTAGCGTACATATGTCATGTAGAGTATTGCAGACATTCAGATACCCATGATTTATTCACTTTGTGTTAAACGTGTGGCTTTATGATTTACATATACATGTAACTAAAACTTGTCAAAAGGAGTGTTTTGTTTAACTGTTCGTTTTTCATATCCTAAGAAAATATTATCACTGACACGCAGGCTAGGAATTAATTTTTTTATGGGGGCTACTTTTCCCCATTGCCTAAAAAAAACTAAGGGGCTACTTTCTTAAAGCCATATTGTAAGCTGTAACAATAAGTTGTGTTTTTCCTTAGCCATCATAATACTAGCAACCAAATTGGTAGGTAATATGTTATTTAGTCTTTTTTTCTGTCCCAAATTTAATTGTTATCATGGACAATGCAATCCCATTAAAAAAAAAAGTAGACTAACTCCCTTTAAAATTGTGTTATTTATAACCATTAAATGTGAGTAAATATTTGTACTGTTGTCCTACATACCGATGTATTTGTTATGCCGAAACATGCAAAATCATGGCCTTATTTTGTTTTTATAGACTCTAATTCTAAAGGCCAAGCCAAAGCTAGTTTCATTTCGTAGACAGAAATTGATGCCATCACTCATGACAATGGGCCTGGCATCGATCGTATATAAATAATTTAATTTAATTAAACAGTTGTAAGAAAAATTCTGAGGAGTAGGAACATCCTTTATATATTTATTTACGTTTTTTTTATAACAAAATTCAATTTCTGTCTACGAAACTTGCTTTATACCGATTTTACAGGAAAAAATCCGGCATTGATTTTGCACGTTTTGTTATAACAAATATATCAGTATGTGGGACAACAGTAAAAAATATACTCGCATTTAATGGTTTTAACTTATAAATAACACAATTTTAGACGGAATAACATTTGTTTTAATGGGATTGCATTGTCCATGATAAAAATTAGTGCCAGAAAAAAGACTAAATAAACATATTACGTACCAATTTGGTCGCTAGCAGTTCAGCTCTCGTCACTCGCAAATACTTATTTGCTTCATACTAGGAGCGTGCGGGCGTGCGTTGGAGCTGAGCTGTATTGTGAACATGTGCGAACTGCGTATGCATATCATGCTGTGCACGAAACTACTCTGTATTTCCATCGGGGCCGGTGGCCTGTCCAGCCGCCGGGAGCTTAGGCGCAGGCGGATACCGCTGTAGATCTAGCTACAGTAGGTACGACCGCCGATCCGCTGCAACTCACAAAACTTTTAAAATGTTGATGGAAGTTTCTAGTTTTGGAGTTGGTAGTTGGATCAGAGATTTCACTCAGACACATCAATAAATTGATTTATGAATTCCTAGGGAATATCAATTCATGGCGGGGGCGATTTTTCAAGATATATTGATTTTTTTTCGCCCTCGTCTTGATTTTTACCGTGGCAATTTCAGAGGTTTAGGGGGCGAATCGCCCGTCGCCACCGTGTATTTTTTTCGTTGGTGTATGCTTGTAAGTAAGCAACCAGGGGACTGACGGCTTCAATTTCTTTCTGAGGGACTTAGTAATGATTGATTAATGCTTTACCAAAGGGCACTACTCCATCGAATTGGTTATGAACCCGGGACCTCCAGTTACGAGACCACTGCTCTACCACTGAGCCCTCGCGCCTCATTCATTTGTACACGAGCCAATGCAAACAGATCCCCAATTCATCAACACAGATACAATGGTGGACAGAATTACCCCTCCTTTGACCGGTCACACCCCTTCTTTGACCATTGTCCAGTTCATTGACCCCAGCAAACCCTTAGGTCATGATCAAGCTCACACTCTATCTAGAATTAGGTCAAGAAGAGAGAGACGCTCTTCAAAGCAAACTTACAAGTATAGACTTGGAATCTAGTCTCTTGTACAAAAGAAGTTACGACAAGTTAACAATCAATCACCAATGTACAGTGTATTCCAAATCTAAAACTGATAGAAATCTTTGAGAAAATAATACAAAGAACAAGATTCATGTGAGCATGTGTCGTTTCACCTGCAACGCACATTTACTTGATAATAATTATGAAATATCTGGAATTCAAATGAATGAATTTAGCTTTCTAAAGATTACAATATGAAGGGGTCAACGCTAGCAGGCACCCTGGACACATGGGCACCCAAAGACCAGACCCCCAACATTTTGACAATTTTTGCATAGGGCTTGAGCATACAGACTGTAAAAAGTTCAAGTCAGACCCCCTGTCCCAAAAAAAGGTAAGTGTGGAGCTCTGCAATATAATCAAGAAAATTTCTCAATTTAAAAACATCTGAAAATATGAAATTCATTGGAGTGGTCAATATTTACTTCGCGTTGGACACTGTACAAGCCCTTTTGAAATGTTAATTCATGCCCTAGAGAAAGTTCTACTCACATAGTTTTATTTTATTTGAAGGGGTGGGTGAAAAATGCTCACCATAATTTGTTTGCATCACAAGCCTGGGAGACAAGCTAGCAACAACTATTCTTGCTCCAGAAGTATATGACCTATCTGCATGTACACATCATTCACTGCGGCATCTACAGTACATGTACATTGCAAGTGTTAATTTTTCTTTTGCAGATCTTGACTTGGGTTCAAAAATGTAGATAGTAATAATTACCCTTTATTGCTAGTAACGATCTCATGTGATCTAAAATAAAAAAGCAGGCCATTATACTATTACCAGCAATAAAAACATTATGACTCGGATGAAGCGTTAGTATCACCTATTAAATTCCATCAAGGCTTGTTGAGATATATGAAACTGAAAACCGAAGGAGATTTTGTTTAATATATAAATTATGGCAACTGCAAGCATAAAAGTTCCTACGCATTTTCACTGAGCTCTGTGTTATAAGATATATAAATGTGAGACATATTTTATAACACTTACGTTTTTTAAAAAGGCCATGTTTTACCTCTTCAGATCTAAATGAAGCTTTATTGAAAGCTTTATTTCAATGAACCTTTGTCTACAAAATGTGCAAACAGAGTATGGATTAAATGCTATTAGTAATCATCTTTACAGATGACAAAACTAATGTACCTGTGCAATTACATGTTCATGTTAGTGACTCTTTGACTAACGATAAAAATCTTATGACTGCACACTCAAAGAATTATCACCTATCTAATCCCCTTGATGAATGCCATTGTTCCCTATAGGTGACCGATTGTCTAAATCTATACCAAGCTAAAAACTTGTGAACTTAACACGAGTTATTACTCTAGTCTTGATCATAAATTATCACCCACACTGCATTACATGTACGTTCTGCATCTTGCTTTCCGCCATACTCGCCGACGCGACGTCGCCCCAATATTCCCTTCTCCATCTCCCTCCATTCTCTGTTCTCTCCCCAGCTTCGCTCCGAGAGGAATTGCCAATTTCGTCAAGAAAATGCTAATTACACTACTCAGTAAACACTCTTGCTGTGCCTTCCCCGAGGCAGAAGCTCGTCTTAGGTATCACCAAGTCTCCACCAATATGACAGTTTCATATCTTCATATGAGAGATGTGGCCAGGATGCGTTCTGTTGCATCAGTGAATAAACGTTTAGGAAACGGCTTCCGGTGGTTTGGCCAATCTTAAAACCAGTAAGTAGTAATCCTTTATAGTAGTCCTTCAAAGTAGTCCTTTATTCATGTAGGGTCACTAGTGTGTTTTCTAATCTACAACACCACTGGGCTAAAATTACAGTGTTATATCTTCATACGAAGATGTGGACAGTGCTCTGTATCCATAAGGATGCGTTCTGTTGCATCGGTGAATAAACGTTGAATAAACGTTTAGGGAACTGTTTCCGGTGTTTTGGCCAAACTTAAAGCCCATCTGTACTAGTTTGGCTAGGAGGGAATAGACCACCCAGGAAGGTCACCGACAGGTGGCTAACTCATCAAATCAGCTCTCAATTAACATAAGAAAAAGAGGATCATGGGGGACCAATGGTCACCGATTAGGAACTGTTTTCTATAATATAGAAAACAGTCTACTTGTAGCTTCTATAGAGGGAGCAAGTAGCTACAAGTAGTACGGTGGGCCTTTAAAACAAGTAGGTAGTTATCTAAAGCCCTTTATTCATGTAAGGTGTGTTCTAACCTACAGCACTACTGGGTAAAAAAAAAACACCAATATGACAGTTTTGTATCTTCATAAGATATGAGGAGAGTGCTCTGTATCCACTAGGATGCGTTCTGTTGCATCGGTGAATAAACGTTGAACAAACATTTAGGGAACTGCTTCCGGTGTTTGGGCCAATCCTAAAACAAGTACATGTAAGGAGTAATCCAAAGTCCTTTATTTGCGTAGGGTGTGTTCTAGAATCTAAAGCACCACTGGGTAAAAAAAAAAAAAAACCAATGTGACAGTTTCATATCTTTACATTTGTCAATATTGATAGTCTTTTTTTAATATCACAACAATCTTTATTCTACTATTTAGCCTGAAATTGCTCAAGAATGAGTATGCAGGAGTAACGAGCAATTTACTTCTGGAAAAAACCCTAACAGCTCTTAAAAAAAAAATTAAAAAAAATAAATTTGGTTCCTAAAGGAGACAACTGAAATACTAAAGTATGAGGAGATACATGTTATTTCAGGGAATCCAAAAAGAAGTTCCCTTTGAACACAAAATTTAAATTATACAGCGTTTGAGTAAGGCTACATTTTTGACGCAATACGAGGGACTCTACTGAGACAGAGGAGCTGGGGAGGTATCATGTAACCTCATGAATATTCATTATTCAAATGAGTCGTCACCCACTCCAACCCCACAATCTCCATTACAGCTCTCGTGACCAAACCGATCAGACGAACTTACTTGACGATTTCATCGAGAAACAAACACATTTTCATGTTGTTTTTTCTTTACTTACTAACCGCCCAGAAAAATGATTCTATCAAGAAACAAACACAATTTCATGTTGTTTTTTTCTTTACTTACTAACCGCCCAGAAAAACCAAGATGATTCCATTGAGAAACAAACAAATTTTGATGTTTTTTTTTTCTTTACATACTAACCGCCCAGAGAAATTCAGATGTTCAAACACATACACTTTCATCTAATGTCTTTCTCTACAAAAGATGAGGAAAACTCATACGCATGCAAGTCCATTTCTGCATCTTACAGAAACAGACCTTCATTTTCAGACTGATTGTGACAAAAAAAAGAATTTGTGTAGATGTGCCTGGTAAAATAAGCCATAGCCGCTTTCATAAATGCATGTATCTTACTGTTTTATCATATTTCATATTTTGCATACATGTTTTTTTGAGCCAGAAGAGAGATAAAACTCCTGCTCTTTTACACAGAGATAATGCCATGTGCAGTGTACTTAAAGCCTGAAAAATCTATTCGACCATAACCAAATAAAACAGTTTGATGTTCTCCATTTTTTCAAATATCATTTGCCAATGATATTTGTATTTTCATAAGGCACTTGCCTAATTTATAAAACAAATATACAAGTAATTGAAATAACACCCCTACTGTTTTGTATCGTTCAGAAAAGTGTATTTTTTTAAAGTGGTTTTGGATCATACAATGCCAGAACATGTTCATTTAAACTTAATTTAAAAGAAACCGGTCCTGTCAAGGAATGTATTAAAGTCTAGTTGCCCAGTGTAAGAAAGGAAACTACCACCTAAAATAAAACATCTTAACTATTCTGTATTTCTCAGAAATCTGGAAAAATGGCGGTTTTGGATCATGAGATGCCAACACACAATGATTTGAAGTCGATAAGGAGAGACCAGTCGAGCAATGTAAATTTGCTTTGCACTTCACAGAGGTCACTTCAGTTCAAGCGAACTGGTGCCTTTCTTTATCAAAGGTCGAGACAAAATACTTCTCCTCACGATTAGGTTCTGTGGCCAAAAGAAGTTTCAAATTGGTCATCATCGGTCGCAGATCCACAGGCCTACGAGTCTCTCTAGTACATGTACATATACAGTTAACAACTCAATTATTCATACCCTTTGTAAATTTGATGTCTTTTGTGTTTTTCGTAGCTCAAAAATGAGCGCTGGACTGGCTAAATTAGGGCCTTTGTTGAACACCTTTAGATGTAAGATTTAATATGTCACATTCTCAAGAAACATGAATCAGGACAAATCAATTTTATTCAACAAAGGCCCTAATTCGACAAGTCCACCTTTCATTCTTGAGTTACAAAAAACATCAAATTTTAATACAAGGGGTATGAATAATTCAGTTGTTAACATGTCAAATAAAGTGTTTTTCATATTTGTTTTTGTGCATCATACTTTGACCCAAATAATAAGAAAGCTCTGTTAAAAGTGGTTGACTACAGTTTCAAACCAACACAGTGTAACACAGTGTACATGGAGATGAAATTATTTTTAAGTTCATAAATGTAAGTGCATTGGCAACATCATAAAGAAGAATATTAAACAAACTCAAGAGGTTTTAAAATCTTATCAGTGACCGACTAAAACTCTGTGAATGTAGCACACTGTGGCCTCTTACTCTTGACTAACGCAAATAAACATGACTGGGACCAAAGTTTAATTCTAATGTACATTGTACACAGAGAGGGCACTGTATGTACACATCCTTTCAAGACGTTTGGACAATGAAATCGAAGTACAAATGATTTCTATGTTATAACAGATACAAAATTCCTCACTGCAACATATCCCCTTTCCATTTTTGTTTACTTTCCTTGCCCCCCCCCCCCCCCTTCTCTCTCTCTCTCTCTAACTTTTTTTATTTTCATAAAGAATTACTACATAGATTCATTGATTGCTTTACAAGGAGCGCCCAAACCAAATATGTCCTTTCATTTCCTCGCCCGCCCCCCCCCCCCCCCACCCTCTATCTATCTCTCTCTCTCTCTCTCTCTCTCTCGTTCTCTCACTCTCATTCTCTCTTTCTCTGTCTTTCTTTCTCTGTCTTTCTATCTCTCTCTCTCCGTCTCTCTCCCTCTTTCTCTCTCACACACTTGCTTTCTTTCTTTTCATCGTGAATTTCACGCATGCATTTATTAGCAATTAGTGCCCCCAAAAGTCAAGTTCACATTCAATAGTGACTTTAAATTTTATTAGAAAGAAACATGGAACAAAATAGTTTATCCATAAAAAGAACTTAAAACTGAACATTGGACCCAAATGTTGCATTGGCTTACACAAACACAAACAAATCAAAACTAAAGTAAATACATAATAGCTGTAGACGATCTTTGCCTGAGTTTTGAATGTACTTCATGCAAGTAAATGTGCTGACGCTGCTCAAAGAATAATGTGTGTTAATGTTATTAATACGAAAGTCGACCAAATAATAAACCGGAAAAAAAATATTAAGGAATTGTAGAGAAGCAGAGTTTTAGTTTCGTATTTGAAAGACAAATGTATGTTTGATAGAATGTGGAGGGCAATTCGAAAGAAATTTGTTTTATTTGATACAATATTGATTGGCTTAATAATTGCTCTCTCTCTTTTTCTTTTCTCTCTCACAAAACCTATTGCTCTTTTTTCATTCCAACTCCTCTCTCTCTTCCCTATGTTTTTTTTCTTCTTCTTTTATAGAAAAGCAACAATCAAAGAAAACCTGAAGAAATGGGTACTTAAAGCCTATCTTGGGGGACTCACAGACAGGGTTTTATATTGGTTTAACAGGGTTACAATTCTTAATGGTGAACCTAAACAACTCTTAACACCAAGACAGACTGAGTAAGTGCTTCAAAATATCAGAAGAGTGTGTAAATAATTACAAAACTTGGTTAAAAATCAATACTTACTGTCATGATTTCTATCCTATCCACATCGTTCCAATCAGAGAAAAGCATTATATAGTCCCACCATTTACTTTTCGCGTAAGAGACTTTGAAAGCGAGAGAGACGTCAGGCCTTTCAAGCCTGCTCTAAACTGGGAAATGTCCGTGCATCATCATCGTGAGACCTGAAGAAAAATAAAAAGGATAAAAGAACAATAAGAAATAATGTTTACTCACATTTTTTTTCAAATTTATGGATGTTTTGTTCCTGGGGTCTATGGTTATTCCATTAACCTGTTATTAATGAATGAACTACAATACTCAAATCCAGTCTGCATACATTACTTGTTGCAATGTGGGGCAAGCCTGAGACAAGCTTTCAGGTTGTCAAGAACATTGAGGAATTAGGAGCACTGGATTTTGTGTAATTGGGTTTTGCAGAGGCGTATCAATCAGATATGATTTTTTACATCTGTGGACCAAAATTGAACGTCACCATCCAAAAGACGTGACTGTTTCGAACAGGGATCCGCCTGAGCCGGTTTGTAGGCGAAAACAGAGAGCTGACCTACATGTAGTGAATATACCGGTAGACCAACTCACATCTTGATTAAAAACAATATGAGATTAAGAACAACAGTAAAGAAAATTTAAAAATAGTCACAAGTATACCATAAAATATTAAAGACCGTCAACACTACTGGGCCAGAAGGGATTAGACCACACAGCGAGGTCACTGACAGGTGGCTATCTCATTAACTCAGCTCTCAACTAACATAAGAAAAAGAGGATCATGGGGGACCAACAGGCACCGATTGGGGAAGTTTTCTATATAGAGGGAGCAAGTAGCTACGAATGTACAAGTAGGACAGTGGGCTTTAAAGCACAATAAGTGACTACGGACAATAACTCATATATACAGGTATATTGTGACCAAGATAAAATGGCAGAAATTTGTAAATTAATTGATATAGAGTATCGATTGACCAGCGCTATATTTTGATTGGTGTGATTGAGTGCTTATCAAAAGATTTCATTCTTGTGTCAAAAAGGAAGTTGTGAGGAAGTATTAGTTGACCTCCCGAGGTCAGACGATACATCTTGTCACATTACTTGTTTGGTCGTTTCCGCTAACCGCTAAGATTCAAGGTAAAATCAACGTCTATTTAAAGAGAAATCTGGCTTACGAGAAATAACAGTCAATTTTATTTTGTTTCTTATTTCCGCTATTAAACACTATAATCGGAGTTGTAATGGTTGTCTGCTTAAATAAGACACTGGATCAAAAACCGGATGGAACGAAGAACAAAAGTAAAGTACATGGTACATAAATATATATTGTCCGTTTTAAAAGGACATTTTTATTTTCAAGAAAGAATGTGATTTTTTTTAAAACAAATTCTTCAGTTCTGGCTCTAAAATGCAGCCACAAATTCTGCTAACACAACCATTCAAGGTAAAATCATCGTCCATTTTGAGCAGAAATTGAGTTCTGAGAAAAAGATACAGAATTTTATTCAAATGTTGCCAATGATATATCTTATCACAGTGACTCTCGTGCACTTTCTCTAAGTCTGTCTTTCTATTTATCAGCCTACATGTACCTACTCTCTCCCACCCCACCCCCATTCCTCTCCTCTCCTCTCTCTCTCTCCCCCTCTCATTCCCTTTCTATTTGAACAGATACATGTAACATAATTAAGCTGCATTCTCAATTCAAACTGTCTTTATTCAGTAAAACCAAGGAGTGACTCCTTGGTCAAACGCATCGTCTTACCATCTTCTTCCCCCCCCCCCCCCTCAATCTCTCCCTCACTCTCTCACTTTCTCTCTCCCTCTCTTTTTGTTCTCTGTTTCTATTTCTCTCCCTCACCATCTCAGCATCTTCTTGCATTACTCTCAAAAAATCTTCAGCCCACATTCTGCAACTTGCAAGACTCCCTCATATTCAGTTTTTCCCCTCATTTTTCACCGTCACTCCGTGTCATATATTCACAAGCCCAAGGGGGGCTCACTGCTCATGAATTATTCATCAGATGGCCAGGGGAATCAATCCCTTCCTCATGAATTATTCATGCCTGCCTGCATATTGGATAAGGTCAAGCCAGCAAGGTGCACCGAGCCTAATACTTCATGAAGCCATGCCGAGAATTGATTTCTACATTTGCCAGCTCTCTCTCTTCTATAAAAAATAATAAAATTATAATAAGATATCATGCAAGTTCTTCAGCTACAATACAGTATATACAGTGTATCAGCACTGCATAGATTCTGTGCTTTGAACAATTTGTGATCTGCTCAGGGGAAGTGCACAAACACAACGTTTTTGTTAAATTCATTCCACTTCAGTTTTGCAATGATTTCTACATTTGCAAGCTCTCTCTACTCACTATGAACATGACAGACAAAGAAAGCAGACAAAATATACAGTTCCTCAGGTAGACAAAGGAACATCCCTTCACTGCTATTATGTAAAAAGGTGAATATGTATGTGACACCTGTTCTACACATTTTTACATAATAGCAGTGAAGGGATGTTCCTTTGTCTACCTGAGGAACTGTATATTTTGTCCGCTTTCTTTGTCTGTCATGTTCATAGTGACTATAACAAAATAATAAAATTATAATAAAATATCACATGCACAGTAAAGCTCTTGAGCTATTATACACTGTATCAGCACTGACTAGATTCTGCACTTCAAGCAATTTGCTCAGGAAAAGTGCACAAACACAATGCTTTGTTAAATTCCATTTCAGTTTTGCAATGATTTCTACATTTGCCAGCTCTCTCTCTCCTATAAAAAATAATAACATTATAATAAAATGTCATCACGTACAGTAAGCTCTTCAGCTATTATACACTGTTTCAGCACTGCATAGATTCTGCACTTCAAGCAATTTGCTCAGGAGAAGTGCACAAACATAATCTCTTTTGTTAAATTCATTCCATTTCAGTTTTGCAATGATTTCTACATTTGTCAGCTCTCTCTCCTCTAAAAAAAAATAATGAAATTATAATAAAATATCATCATGTACAGTAAGCTCTTCAGCTATTATACAATTCGTGATCTGCTCAGGGCAAGTGCACAAACACAATATCTTTGTTAAATTCATTATATTTCAGTTTTGTAATGAAAGGACTAAGCACTGTATTCTTGGAATTTCTTGGCGATAAAAGTTTCAATTATCTTGAACAAAGACATACCAAAGTACGCACTGTCAATAATGAATAGATAAAATATTTGAAATTTGTACAGTAGTATACTGGAGGTCTATATGTATTTATAGAATGCACTGTGCATTCAAGGTCTGTTCATTCTTGTGAAGTTCTGCTAGGCACACAGCAACTGTTTTACAGGCTTTAGATAACTTTGAATCACCGTCTTTATTCTATCTTCATTTCTTGTCATTTCTTTATCTCCTTTGATCTCTCTCTTTCTCTGAGTTACTTTAACTGTTATTATCTCTTTCTCTCTCTCTCTCTCTAATTTATTTCTCCCGTCTATTTCATTGTTTATCTCTCTCTCTCTTCCCTTGGTTCATTATTTCTCCTGTCTCACAGTGCTCTCTCTCTCTCTCTCTCTCTCGTCTATTTGAATGTTTACTCTCCCCCCCCCCCTTTTCCTTCCCCCTCTCTCTAGATATCTCCTGTATGTTGCAGTTTAAATCTCTCTCTTTCTCCCGTTTCATTTTCACTTTCTCCTGTCTCACACTACTCTCTCTCTCTCTCTCTCTCTCTCTCTCTCTCTTTCTCTCTCTATTTCATCCTTTGTCTCTCTCCTCCCGATTCTGTATCTTCCAAAGCTTCTCCATTTCACTCCATCCTCATCCTCTACCTCTCTCTCTCTCTCTCTCTCTCTTCCCCCTCCCCTCTCTCTCTCTCTTTCTCTTCCCCTCCCCTCTCTCTCTCTATCTCTCCTGTCTATTTCATTATTATCGCTTTGTCCTGTCTCACAGTACTCTCTCTCTCTCTCTTTTCCTCTGTTACATATAACTCTTGTATCTCTCCTCTCTCTCTTTATACTCTGTCTCACTTTTCTCTCTCTTTCATCCTTTGTCTCTCTCTTTATAATACTGTCTTCCAAATCCTCTCAATTTCACTCCAACCTCATCCTCTCCCTCTCTCTCTCCTCTAACCCCGAACCGTCTCCATCTCCACTCCACCGCCATCTCGGCCCGTCTTCCATTCTCAGCTCCTAGCTCCTGGGCCGGGAGAGATAGATATAACAGTATGTACACACTAATCGGGCATGCACCGCATACAAAATATGCGCGACCGACTGCCTGCCTGCCTCACCATCACACATACACTCGGCTGTGACCGCGGGACGCCGTGCAAGGCACCCACAGACTTATGCAGGCATCTGCATGGGAATGTGTTTAGGCTCACACGTGTGGGAGAGGGGAGAGACTGAGATGGAGAGGAAAAAATGAGGTGTGTTGATATGCCGTCGTCCGTCCTCGTCATGAATAAGCAGGGAAGATGACAGTGATAGTTGAGGCTTCCCAAGCGATCGTTGTATGTATGCGTTGATCAATGTTTGGTGGTGGGGGGGGGGGGGGTAGGAAAGAGGGAGAGAGAGATGGGGATGGAGAGAGGAAGATTGGTGGTAAGAGTTTATTGATGAAATGTGGGGGTTTTGAGGAGAGGAAGAGAGGAAGGGAGGGAGGAAGGAAGGAAGGATGCTTGTGGTTGATCAATGTTAGGTTTTGAAGAGAGAGAAAGAGAGAGAGGGGGGAGGGGGAGAGGGAGATTGGTGGTTGACGTATTGCAAGAGTTTATTGATGTGGGGGTTTTTGAGGGAGAGGAAGGGAGGAAGGAAGGAAGGGTGCTTGTGGTTGATGTATTCTGTGTGTTGATCAATGTTAGGGTTTTGAGAGAGAGAGAGGGAGAGAGAGAGGAGGGAGAGAGGAAGATTGGTGGTTGATGTATTGTAAGAGTTTATTGATGTGGGGGTTTTGAGACTGAGAGGAAGGGAGGAAGAGAGGGAGGAAGAGAGGGAGGAAGAGAGGGAGGAAGAGGGAGAGGAAGAGAGGGAGGATGCTTGTGGTTGAGGTTTTTTATGCGTTGATCAATGTTAGGATTTGAAGAGAGAGAGAGAGGGAGGGATTGGGGAGGGAGGGAGGGATGGGGGAGGGAGGGAGGGATGGGGGAGGGAGGGAGGGATGGGGGAGGGGGGAGGGAGGGGGGAGGGAGGGAGAGGGGGAGATTGGTGGTTGATTATTGTAATAATTGATCAATGTTGGGGATTTGGAAGGAGAGAAAGAGAGGAAGATAGGAAGAGAGGGAGGGAGGGAGGAAGGGTGCTTGTGGTTGAGGTATTGTGTGCGTTAATCAATGATGGGTTTTTGAGAAAAAGAGTGAGAGTGAAAGAGAGATGAGCTATTGTACGTGTCTATCAATGTTGGGGTTAAGAGAGAGAGTCAGAGATTGGTGGTAGAGGTATTGGAGCAAGACAGAGACATTACTTGATTGATGAGATGATGGATAGGTTTCTGACGATGAGGATGAGGATGAGGATGGTGGTGGTAGTAGTGGAGGTGGCGGGAAGAGGGTGACAATTGTAGCATTGATGATGGTGATCTTGAAAATGACCACAAATTGCGATGGTAAATAACTAGATGATGATGACAAGGTTGAGGATGATAATGAGGATGATAATGAGGATGATAATGAGGATGATAATGAGGGTGATACTGATAAGGATGACGATGAGGGTGGTGGTGGTAGTAGAGGTGGCGGGATGATGAGATGGAAGAGGGTGACAGTTGTAGTATTGATAATGGTGATCTTGGAAATTACTACTTATTGTGATGGTTAAGAACTAGAGGATGACAATGAGGGTGAGGATGATGAGGATGATGATGATGATGAGGATGATGATGAGGATGATAATGATGAGGATGATAATGATGACGATGAGGGTGGTGGTGGTAGTAGTGGAGGTGGCGGGATGATGAGATGGAAGAGCAAGTGACAGTTGTAGTATCGATGGTGGTGATCTTGAAAATTACTACTAATTGTGATGGTTAAGAACAATTGGGTGGCAATGAGGATGAGGATGAGGAACAAGGGTGATGATGATGATAATGATGATGATGATGAGAATGATGGGGGTGGTGATGATGTCAATGATGATGATGATGAGGAGGATAAGGATGGTGATGGTGATGATGACTAGGATGATAATGATGAGGATGATGAGGATGATGAGGGTGATGATGATGATTTCAAATGAACAAGAGGATGATAATGATGATAGTAATGGTGGTGGAGGGAATTACGATGTGATGGTAGTTGTAATGGTATTGGTGGTATTGTTAATGAGAAGATGGTAAAGCTGTAGGTAAATACTGAATGACAGGGGCTTAACCTCCAGGATTATAAACAAGGATAATGCCGCCACTTCAAGGCAAAATATGAACTTCAACAGGTACCTCCACACCACACATCACAATTATACATCACAAAATAGCAACATGTGCAGGTTAAGTACACATTTGATATAGTGACAAATTATTACTTCAAGCACTTTCTCTTAAATACAAGTACTTCCACTCAGATCTTCAGATCATCACTGCATTAATTACAACAGATCAATATTTGAACCGATGAGGCACTTATGTAGGTCATTTGACAGTGTTTGCCAAACCTGTTCAAAGGAAAGCAATTATCACATCATTTCGCTCTGTGTGTCAGGGTTTCGGCGTCAAAATCCCTTGTTTTGACAGCAAGCATTTACACTTGTTGGTAGTTTTGTGGTACCTGTATCTGGTCGCAAATGTACCATTCAATACTTTCTCTTCATTAAAACAGCTTTTTTTTGCTGAAAAAAAGAAACTCTTGAGCATAGTACAAGTTTCAATACCGAAATTCCTCTCTGAAACACCTGTGACCGCAACTTGTGAGGCTACTCCCCCCCCCCCCCCCCCCCCCCCCCTCCCCCATGAAAAATACAAAATTACTATCTACACTACCACACACATATAGCATGATGGAATAATGAAATGAAATTTTATCAATACAGCCCAATACTTTAATGCTCCAAGCTTATGAACTTTATCACTATATACAGCTGAGTTGGATCTATTGATTGAATTTCACGCTTTGTTTGAGTTGAGTGGCTGCATTAGAAACGTGTTATCAAACGTGAAAGTGAACTTCAGAGAGGGGCAAATTAAACAAAAGTGAACACATGCCCCATTCCCATTAAGGTCTCATTGAGAATTCAACCTTGACTGACAAAAAATTCATACTTTACGTGTAGTTACTATGACGGAAAGCTACGCAGAATTCAGTTATATTCTTTGAAAAAGATATTTTGCAAATGTAATTTTCATCTACATTTAAACCTAATCATCCAGAAAATAACCAAATGTAAATAGGCCTTTTTCATAATGTAAATGTAACCAAATAAGTGCCTGGATACAAATTTTGTATTCCATTCACCTGTTACAAATAATTGTATTTCAATAGTCAGAATGCAAATTGCATATATGTATTACTTGCTGTAAGGAAGAAGCAGTATTAAACAATGTCCAATAATATTCTAAGGAGAATATTTCAATAGCAATATTTCTCATAAAGTGTGTATTGGGTTTTCACAGACGTGTATCAATCAGATATGATTATTTACATCTGGGGACCGACCTTTAAACGTCAGCATCCGAAAGACGTGACTCAGTTTCGAACCTGCGTCCTCGGCTGAATCAGTTTGAAACTTTGAATATTAGCTGGATTACAGGCGCACGGCACAACGCTGAGTTATATATGAACGCCGAGTTATATGAACCTAGCAACACCTTATAAATGCATTCTGACTTTTGAGATATATTTATTCGTAACAGGTGAATGAAATAATCCATATGAGGTGCTTCACAAAGACATCTACATTGTGTATGCATAAATTTTTTTACATTACGAAATTCGGCTGATTGGGTCTTGCATCTCTGTTCGGACATTGATTAGTCAGACTTCTTCTATCCTCTCAGCTCAATCGTTCTTAAAAAATTATCGTGAACTTTATCATTGTGACAAAATATTATCAAATGTAAACATGCCTTTGTGCCTCTTCTTTCTCCCCATCTACACATACAGGTACACCTGTAGAACAATTTACATCAATTACTCATAATACTTCCACAGTATATCTCCACTCTACCATTACAAAAATATCACAAAATTATTCATTCTCAATCATCGTGAAGAACTATCAAAAGTAAATCTGGTCTTGTGTCTGGTTGCATCCCGCATACTTGTAGAATGGTCATTGATTAAAACTACTTCTTCTATCCTTTCGGCTCTATCCTCCTAAAATATCTTCCCAAACTTCTTTACCGCAAGAATATATACTAAATGTAAACTGGGTCTTGTGTCTCTGTTTGTTTCTATAAAGAACGGACATTGACTAATCACAACCGCTGCTATCCTCCAAGCTCTATCATTCCTAAACAAATCTTCCCAAACTTCTCTATCTCTAGAATATTGCCTCTATCCTTATTTTAAACTCAAAGAGTATCCAATGTAAACTGGGCCCTTGTGTCTATGTTCGCTTACCAAATACTTGTAGAACGGACATTGATTAATAATGTCTCTTCTATCTTTTCGGCTCTATCCTCCTAAGAAAAATATCTCAAGAATATATCCAATGTGAACTGGGTCCTTTGTCTCTGTTCATTTCCCATATACTTGTAGAACGGACATTGATTAATCAAACCTCTACCAAAACTCTCTCATCCTAAATAATCTCTCAAACTTATTTATCACGAGAATATATCCTTAGTGTAAACTGGGCCCTTGTGTCTCTATTCACTTCCCAAATACTTGTAGAACTGACATTGATTAATACTGCCTCCTCTATCAAAACTCTCTCATCCTAAATAATGTCTCAAACTTATTTATCACGAGAACATATCCAATGTAAACTGGGCCCTGCATCTCTGTTCAATTCCCAATATCTCTAGATCGGACATTGATTAATCAGACCTCATCTGTAAGATATTCCCAAACTTCTTTACCTCGACAATATGTAAACTGGGCCCTGTGTCTCTGTTCTCTCACATTGATTAATACTGCCACTACTATACTCTATTAAAACTCTATCATTCCTTTAAATATTCCTGAACTTATTACAAGCTATATAATTCCTACAAATATTCCCAAACTTATTTATCTTGAGAATATATCTTAGTGTGAACTGGGCCAGGACTGTGTCTCTGTTTGCATCCAGCATTGAACGGACATTGATTAATCATCCTCTCGGCGGCTCGGGCTAGAAAGACTGGCTGTGTGTGTGAGAGAGAGCGAGCTCCAGCTAGGTTCAAAGAGTCACAGTAGACTCGCAAGGAATTTAAACAATTTTGACTCAATTGTCACTGTGACTGCACGAGTATGCGATCGAAAGAGAGGGTCGGTAAAAGAGAAAAGAGAAAAGAGAAAGCATTTGTACAATTGTGTGCCGCAGTACAAAATACCGTAGTGTGTTCTCATTAAATATTACCAATGTTTTGACTACCGGTACTATATTTTATTCATGAAAGAATTTTGACTCAATTGTCACTGTGACTGCACGAGTATGCGATCGAAAGAGAGGGTCGGTAGAAAGAAAAGAGAAGGCATTTGTACAATACACATGCCAGAAATAATAGTTTGCTGTACTAGTACACAATAGTGTGTTCTCATATAAACATGAGTTGTAAACCAATCTTTTGACATTTGCCTACAGTATAATCATGACACAGTTTCAACTCGATTGTCACTGTGACAGCACGAGTATGCGATCGAAAGAGAGGATTGGTAATAAAAGAGAAAAGAGAAGGGCATTTGCACAATATACATGTCAGAATAAATGGTGTGCTGTACCTGTGCATAATAGTGTAATCCTATTGACTATTACCAATTTTTTTATTACAACAAAATCATGACACAACTTCTGACTCAATAGGCCATTTTTGTAATGTACCGGTTCGGTAGTCAAATTTAATGCAAAATGTTTGTTACATGTAAGTGCCTCGTCAAAAGATTATTTCATTCACCTGTTACAAATAATAGTGTTTCAATAATCAGAATGGAATACATTCTGTGTTGTTAGGTAGGACAAGTCATAATATTTGTTCTACCTAGCAACAATTAATGTATGCAATTCATATCTTGACTATAACAATACAATTATTTGTAACAGGTGAATGAAATAATATGTAAGGTGACACTTGACAAAGATTTATGCATTAAATTTTATTACGTTATGAAAATGGTCTATTGTCACTGAAACTGAGTGCACCAGTAGTAGTACATGTAGTTCACGTATGCAGACTTAGAAAGAGAAGGTTAGACCCCGTTCTCACTCACTTCGTTGGAGCGCTCTGGAGCGCTCTGGAGCGCTCTAACTAAGACCCGTTCCTCAGGAGCGGTTCTTAGGTGAGTGAGAACGGTCAAAGTGGTCCAGGAAGTGGACTTCTGGACCGCTCCAGAAGACCACCTTCCGAGGTGGTCTTGAGGAGCGGGTCTTATTAAGAGCGGTTTGGAGCGCTCTAAAGTGCAATGTGAACGGAAAGCGTACTTTGAACGGAAGTGAGCTAGTGACCTTCGGTGCGAAACATGTAGTACGGTACATACGGTTTGTATTCCGCGCGCGAAAAAATTGACCTGCTGACCTGAGCTGCCATAGCAACAAGACCACTTTGACTCGTGGAGCGGTTTGAGCCATAAAATACTGCTCGGAGTGTGAACGCTCGCAAACCGTTCCTCAAGACCCGTTCCTCTGGAGCGGTCTAACTAAGACCACTTTCAAAGTGAGTGAGAACGGGGTCTTAGTCTCGAAAAGAGAAGGCACTTGAAAATATGTAGGAAACTAGGATAATGTGCAGTACATGTACGTACAGAAAAGTGGGTTCTCATTGAATATTGTCAATGTTTTTACAACGGTATAATCATGACACAACTTTGACCTAACTGTCAATGTGAGTGCAGGAGTATGTGGCAAAATAACAGCGATTGAAACAAGAACTTATACATACATGTACATGTACATGTACAAATGTACATGAACACCTACAAATGTATGTTGTGCATGAACATGCATTACAAAAATGGAGTGTTCAAATGTAATGTGTGTTCTTAATGAACACATTACTCCAGGGTTTATGTCCTTAAAATAATTAGGGTTAGGGTTAGGAATGCAATAGGGCTGTAGAATAGGTCTAGTGTTAGGGTTACTGTGACAGTTAGGTTTAGTGTTGGATCTAGGGTTGGAGTTACATGTTGAAATTAGGTTGGTGTAAAATTGTCAAAAGCAGGGCAATTGGCGCAGGAACAAGAGTCATAAAATCTGCACATTTAAAGCCCCACTGTACTACTTGTAGCTACTTGCTCCCTCTATATAGAAAACAATGCCTAATCTGTGACCATTGGTCCCCCATGATCCTCTTTTTCTTATGTTAATTGAGAGCTGAGTTGATGAGAGATAGTCACTTGTTAGTGACCACCCTGGGTGGTTTAATCCCTCTTAGCCAAACTAGTACAAACGGCCTTTAAATACATGGAATCATCCACAATTTTGACACAAATGAGAAAATTCTAGTCACAAAAGGGTTAAATTAAACCAATGCTAATTCTTAAATGTCAGAAAACAGCATAGAGACATTGCGAAAAATCCATAGTCACAAAAGGGTTAATTTAAACCGATGCTTATTCTTAAATGTCAGAAAGCAGCATAGAGACATTGCCCCGCACTCGATCTACGACCCTCGCTTGGTGAAAAGCTGGGTCCGAATCCTAGCGTTTCCCGCTTGAATTTCCTCCATCGAGTCATAGGCACACATGGGACCGTTCCTTCAACCTGATTTCCCCCCTTCATTTCACCGTAATGACCTTTACGCCCTACAGTCCTACTCGGCATACATTGAGTTCTATGGATTGTGGTGTTTGCCCGCAGAAGGGCGCAAGTCCGTTTTGGGGGGCAAGTGGGAGATCTTAGTGTTTGTCCACAGTAGTTACATGTATCAATGATTTCAGGTTTTTTGAAAGAATGTTAAAGATAAAGGTGAGCTCTGGTAATGCGATTGCATTGTGAAAGAAAAGGTGTGGAAAGGATCACAAACAGTTGATCATGTAGCATGTAAGTATTAATGTGCACTGCAAGGTTCTGAAGTCATCAAAATCATAATAAATTTGGCCCAGTCTTGGTAAAGTAACAAGCACTATACACAGAAAGCTTTATATGGGACAACACACATGGTGTCGGGGCTAGTACTACCTTGATTTCCTTGTCTTTCTATGCTCATTACTCAGCCATTATACATTTTCTTCCAAAATTGTTTGGCACATGTCATTTATTTTTAATCTTGAACATTCAGTGTAAGTTTCGTTTGATTCTGTGAGAATTAATTTTCTTTTTTTTTACCAGAACTGGAGTTTATCTTTAAAGTGTGAGAAACAGATCAGTGAAAGCAAGGAAATCACACTTTGCATACACATTGAGTTCTGTGGATCTTGGTGCTCGCCAGCAGAAGGCCACAAGTCCATTCTGAGAGACAATATTTGTTCAGGTTGCGGTCCACAGTATCAATGATTTCGTGTTTTTTTAATAATGTAAAAGTGAGAGAAACAGATCCGGAAAGCTTGGAAAATGGCACTCGGCATACATTTGAGTTCTGGGGATCTTAGTGTTTGCCTGCAGAAGGGCGCAAGGCCATTAAGAATGAAAATTGTCAACTCGTTGAACCTATTGCAGAGATAAAGGGAAAGTCTATCCTGGTAATATAATGCTAACTCAACAAAAAAATAAACAACCTCTGCTCTAGAATGACCTAAAACAAATACAATCCTGAAAATCAAAATCAGTCTGGAAACTCATTTTTTAGACAATTAACTTTACATACGACACAACCTAGCTCTGTCTATAATAGGCTGTATCGTACTGCTTACACATTGCATACATGCCAACATTTGAAAATCAGAAATCTGTACACTATGTGCGCGAAGCGCACATCACGAGCGCGAAGCGCGAAGTCCTTTTAGCCGGGGTCCAGGGCCCGCTTTAGGGCCCTGGAAGCTCTGGGTTTCTAGATGCTCTCTGGTGCAATCTGAGCCTATTTTAGGGACCATTTCCCCTAAAATTCAACCCAAGTTTATGGGTAATTTTTGTGTCATACCAAACAAAAAAGTGATTGAAGTGAATTCCACATTTTAATTTACTTACTTACTTGGGTATACTTGGGTGTAGAGACTGGAAGCTTAGCTTATTTGTCCCTCTTTACTATTGCATCCTTGGCAGAGGCAGAGCAGATAATAGACATAGGTATCTAATATGGGTAGATCTACCACAAAATGAGCTTTATTTCAAGTATTTTTCAGATTTAGAGCCCGATTTTGTGTTGGTCGCAAGCTCAAAAGTATCTCATCGCATGTATTAAATCAATGCAGCCGGACCCCGCCACGCACACACAATATGTCTGTCTAATTCAGATTCCAACTTCCGATCACCGCTGTGCCTGTCTTCGGCCAGGCGAGCACCCGGGAGCTCCGGCGCGGGATACCTGCTCCGCCCGCTTGTGCTATACATCAGCGCGGAAACGCAAGTTTCAAAACAATGAATTCAGTGCAGGTGTTAAACACCCCTGAAGCTTCTAAGTTTCTGCATGTTGTGAAATCGTTCCTTGTATTCCTGTTTGTACTTCTGAATTCGTCTTGCTGCTGTTCCGCTCATTTTGACAGATTTTCTTCCGAGACAAATCACAAATCACAAAGTATACGGTACCTCGAAACACGTACTTTGCATGGGGACCCTATGCATATACGGTGCGCTAGCCGCGATAGCGAATGCATGCATGCTGATATGCGCATGCAAACGTATAGAAATTATACTTACGAGATTTGCCAGCGCAAGTATTTACGTACGGAAATGTTACGTACGGAAACACATATCAGAGTGCACGTGGCGCGCAGCAACACGCTGCCACTGTACGTACATATCAGTGCACGCTGCACGCACCTTGCGCAATGCAATCCGTTCAGCACTCGATCGGATCAATGCTATGTATGGAGAGCCAAATTCCCCAAAATCGGAACGTTCCGTTTTTTAGGGCTATAAAAACTTCAAAAACGGAACAGTTCCGTTAAAATCGGAACGGTTGGCATGTCTGCACATTGTAGTCTACATTGTAATTCAGTTTGGCTTGTTGGCTGATCGACTATGGAATAAGATCATTCATTTAACCTGAATTAACCAAAGCATCCTCCCTCTAACTCTAATTTCTCCTACCACCACTGTCCCTACATGTATACCGCCAATTGTTGTACTACCCAGAAACCATGAGTCAAGTTCCAGGTTACATCAAGAAATCTGTGATTCATGTTTAACAGCACAATGCTGTTTACCGGTAAATGGTTGTGCTACAGCATGTAATATCTGAGTGTTAAGACGGTGTCTATACCCATGCATCACTTAACATGTAGTCTGTGAGCATAGAGTCTAATTTGACACTTTACCACAAATCCTAAAGCCTTGGGTAGAGCCTAGATTAGTCAGTTTTGGACTGTCTTGTCAGAAGCGGCTAACCTAGAGAGTCTATCGTAGTCTCATAGCGCAGACTCTGTTACACACACACAAACTGACAAATTTTAAACTTTACACAAATTCCTAAAGCCTTGGGCAGAGCCTAGATTAGTCAGTTTCTGGCTGTGTCTTGCCAGAAGCTGCTAAAATACAATGTACATGTAGAAAGCCTATAGTAGTCTCATAGTGCAGACTCTAATAGTGTGAAAACACAAAGAATGACAAGGGCTTGTGCTGCAAACTAATCCCTATGTACAGTGAAACCTGTCTATAAAGACCACCCAAGGGAGACAAGAAAAGTGGTCTTCACACAGTGTACATATAGGCAGATGGTCTTTGTGTACAGGTTCATTTATTACATGTTTCAATAAGAATCATTTTCATGGGAAACAAAAAATGTGGTCTTTGTAGACAGGTGGTCACTAAGGCAGGTTTTACTGTATTACCGGTAGTATTACATCATGTACATATAGTAATCTACATGTACTTTACAATACAAAGAATCGATTCTTCGCACCAACAATAATCAAGTATCAGTAATCTGTAGTATTATTAAGACAGTGCCCATTGCACTTATATATGAATGATATTAGAAATAGAAGCTCTAGTTCCAGTGTATTAAAGTTTCTCAAAGGACTTGGATGAGAGTTCAATAGGATTGGATAAAATGACAAAAGGAGTGAGTGGGTGGGAGTGAGAACCTCTTTGAAAGGCACAAAAGAATGTTAGATGGCAAAGGAAAAGCAAACAGATTACATGCTTGTAGATTACAAAGCTTGTAAATTACAATGCTTGTAGATTACAAAGCTTGTAAATCTACATTTCGTAGAGAAGGTTGTGTACTTGCAGTAAAAGTGCATTTCAAGAGAAATCACTGTGATCCGTTATCACGAAATTAAAAGTTGTGGTACAATTGATAAGAACCCAATATGAACAGAATAGTGCCTTGCAAATCACCAACACGGATATGTACACATGGGACAATGGTTGCATGACGCATGCTAAAGCAAGAATTGCTTGCCCCACATTCTATTTTCTACTCAAACCAAATTTCTAACTTCAAGTGTTGACCAAAAGACTGACCAAAAGACGCAATGGCTCAGTAGTAGAGCAGTGGTCTTGTAACCGCAAGGTTCATGGTTCGAAACCAAGTCAGTGCCCTATTGCCCTTTGGTAAGGCGTTACTCCTCATTACGGGTCCCCCCCCCCCCCCCCCAAGAGGAATTAAAGCCGTCAGTCCCCTGGTTGCTTACTTACATGTATAAGCCTACAGTTGTTGTTTAAAGGGGACGTCCACCCTGATAATAAGTTGTTTCAATATTAGGAGAAAAATGATAAGAACATATCAGTTAAGGTTTGAGAAAAATCAGACAATAAATAAGAAATTAAGGACTTTTTGAATTTGTTGTCCTCAAACTTTCACTGAATTCTTTCTTTAACATAAGAAATAGAGGATCATGGGGGACCAACAGGCACTGATTGGGGAAGTTTTCTATATAGAGGGAGCAAGTAGCTACAAGTAGGACAGTGGGGCTTTAAGAGCAGTCAGATAAAAACAATCCTTCAACCACTATCCCTAACTGTTTAGTAACGTATAACCACTCTCTTAACCCTAACCCTACAGTTTTTACAAATTAAAGCCCGCAGCAATTTGTCGCTGGAGCACATGCAAGATCGCAAGGCCAATGTGTTGCCCGACAGGTTGATATTGATAACCAACGTAGTCAAGAAACACCAAATATGTCATTGAATGTCTCATTTGTTTTTATACTAATTACTCATCAATGACTCATTGTTTTGTCCGAACCACGTTATCATAATTTGATATTAATTATGTTGGATTCTAGTCTACTGGTATATTTTTTTGACTATCCCCTTTAAGCTGTGAAACACATGCATACACTTCACCATTCTATATTTGCCTGCACTTCAGCAACAATTATTGATTAGAAAAAATTTGTCATAAATTTTTTGACAAAGGGCCTGAGGTGACCTAATTTTTGGTGTGTCGTGTACCAAGAAATACTGCTCCACCACTCACTGGCCAAATTCATAATGACTCACTTGATAAGACATGCAGGTAGTCTTTCATCCGCAGACTTAAAGCCCCACTGCACCACTTCTAGCTACTTGCGCCCTCTATATAGCAAACAATGCCTAATCGGTGACCGTTGGTCTCCCATGGTCAGAGGTCCCCTTTGTCTTCTGTTAATTGAGAGCTGATTTGATGAGATAACCACCTGTCAGTGACAATGCATGGAGGTCTAATCCCTCCTGCCCAAACTAGTACAGAGGGGCTGTTTATTAATAATATTAAATAATCATAGTAATAATTTAGTGATTTTAGTCACATTGATAGTGCTTAATACTTCGTTTCTACTAAGTGCTTTCTATTGTCATGATGATTACCCCGGTCATTAGATTCAACTGCTAAACAGCTAAAGATAGTGTACATGTTCCACTCCCTGGGGAGTATTCCTCACAATAGGCTTACATTTGCATACAATAAGCCCACACAGAGAAAAGAGAAGATTTAAATCTGGTAATGTCATTTTGTGCAGGTGTTCACATGTCTAGCACTTCATGTACAGGTACACCTCGTGTATTTTTTCACAATATTTCTATTCCTTGAATTTCTTGTATGACTGGAGGGGCAGGGGATGATTGTTAAATCATGTAGAATTTCCTCTGCCGTCATAAGGGTCTGAAGAAACCAGACTAGAGATGTTCTAACATGTCCTCTAAAGTGAGAATAAAACAAACATTAGCAATGCACACAATGTACCAGCAAGATGCACTCCAAATTAAGACTCACATACCAAGGATATAGAGAGACATTGTGCACTTAAAAATGTGTGAGCAAGGTCACTTGATTAAGTGATTGTAGTGCACTCATGTAATCGACACATTGTCTGTTACAGGTGTAGTTGCACATTAATCTAATGTAAATTACACCTGTACTTGAATGTAAATTACACCTG
The DNA here is from genome assembly GCA_035222895.1 of Strongylocentrotus droebachiensis. NCBI lineage: Eukaryota > Metazoa > Echinodermata > Echinoidea > Camarodonta > Strongylocentrotidae > Strongylocentrotus > Strongylocentrotus droebachiensis. The sequence goes on along the minus strand of JAVYIG010000946.1, from coordinate 192,177 downwards.
TACTTTGATGAATCAAATTCACCTGTTAATTGGTTGACTACAGTCCTGATTTGACCCAAATGTACATGTACAGTGTAACGATAATGATAACTTGAAAGAAAGTCTTGCCAAAGTCGTCTACTGACATTAACACATCAGTATGTAAACTGTACATGAACATTGTATGTAATCGACACATTGTCTGTTACAGGTGTAGTTTTACATTCTTTAATGTATTAAATTACACCTGTACTTCAATGTATCAAATTCACCTGTTAATTGGTTGACAACCATCCTGATTTGACCCAAATGTACGATTTAACTTGAAAGTCTTACCAAAGTGGTCTACTGACATGTACAGGTAGGTCCCTACATGTATGTTGTAATTAACACATCATTTGTTACAGTGATTTCAAATTCTTGAAAGTACATTGCTTCCTATGAAATGAACCAATTAATTGGTAAAGGGCTTGACCTGTTTTACCATTAATGATTATAACTGTAAAGATTTCAAAAATGTCTAGACCGATCTCCTATTCATACAGTCAAACTTGTTCATTATTAAAGACGACCCAAGGGAAACAGAGAAAGTGGCCACTGTAGACAGGTTCTACAACACATATTTCTTTCTCAATTGATCTACATGTACAACCCTGTACTACAAAGCCAGTTTTCAATCTTGAAATGATTTATGAACTACTGCATGTGTTTATTTAAGTTTTCAATTTTTGAAAAATAATCTCTGAATGTGTGACCAAAAAAGAATGCTTTTGTTCATTCCAAATTTCTTGAATTTCAAATATAATGTGATATTTGGATGTGCATCATGACGAGTTTGCTTTTAATTCACAAATTTCAAGGTTCTCATCTTCTAACAGACAAAGGAAGCCTCTTTCTAGAAAGCAATATATTGGTACATGTACATGTACAAGGGGCTTGCCACACCACAGGTATGTGCAAATATACCGTTCACAATGACTGAAAACCACGGTGGAATGTTACTATGACGTCTTGTAGATTCCTGCTTCAGTTTAGTTCCAAAGGACAATGGACTCAGTTAACTTATTATATTTGATATTAAGACCTGGACCCATCTTATAAAGAGTTGCAGTTGATCCAAATCAATCGCAAGTCTGCAGTCTCCTATCTCTTATGTACAAAGTTGTGATTGATATCAATCAGTTAGTGTCAAGCCCTGTTATAGCATTTGTATGTACAGAAAATATACATCATGAAATATCATGGTTCCCCCTTCTCATTTTTGAAAATTTTGGGAGAATAAGTTACTAGAAATCTATCTTATTTGACCTAGAACTACAACAGTCAAGGGCACATTTCATGATATCCAAGAATATTAATTCAATTTCCCCTTGTATTTAGCCTCTGTACAAATAAAATTTGAATTTAACCAAAAGAACAAACTAGAAATCTATTTTACTCGGCCTGTGTAGGACTACATTGTACGTCTAGGACAGTCAAGGGTACATGTACATTGTCGGTAGTACACTAACAAGGCTCGGGCTCCGATTGCTTGTTAAAATCTTATCAATATACTACGATACCACTTAGCCAAATGTAGGTCATCTTCTTTGCGATACAAATTACGTTTTTATTACAAGCAATAGCGCTCACTTTCATTCTCGGGCTGTTAGTCAATGGTGGGAATATGCTAGCCACATTCATATTTAAATTGAACGATACGTTTCATTACAAGGAACTGGGCTTACTAATTGATATTAAGAATTAGAGGTTTCTTGTGGTAAGAGCTGGGAATATGCCACATTCACACATTAATTAAATGATACGTTTCATTACAAGGAACTGGACTTACTAATATTATTTATTACAAGGAACTGGGCGCACTAATTAATATCAAGAATTAGAGGTTTCTTGTGGTAAGAGCTGGGAATATATGCCAAGTTCACACATGATTTGAGCGATACGTTTCATTACAAGGAACTGGTCTTACTAATATTATTCATTAAATAGGAACTCGGCTTTACTAATTGATATTAAGAATTAGAGGTTTCTTGTGGCAAGAGTGGGAATATGCCAAGTTCACACATGAATTGAGCGATACGTTTCATTACAAGGAACTGGGCTTACTAATGAATGAATGTGAAGTTGTCCCTCTATGTGTTCACATTTCCTTTCATTAGTACATTTCTATTTCTTTGGCCAGGGTTGTGCTTCATTGTGGAGACATGGCAGCCACGTTCACATTCTCATCTTGTACATTTCATTACAAGACGTGTACAGTAAATGTATTCATTCTTCTCAATGTAATGTTTCATGGAAAAGTGTGGCAATTCCATTTTATCCTTTTTTCAATAAGTTTCTATCACAGCAATGACAAAGTCTTTTATTCTGAGGTTGAGACTTAAGTACAGAAACCTATTTTTATACAAAATCTGTTTTGAGAATTGGTATGAATTGGAAATAATAAATTCTAATTTTAGGCTACAATTGTTTTCACTAGAACTCTAAATTGCTAATCACACTTGTGTATTATTTTGTATTGATACAGACATCCAAACAGACTGCAATACAAACATACAGTAAGGAGAAATATACTAGATTACCCTGTGTAGTCAGACTGACAGAAAGAAAAGGCCTAGAAAACAGACAGACAGACATAAGGTACAGAAATACAGAACAAGAATGCAGACAGATACTAAGAAAAGAAGAAGTACATACATGTATGTACACGTATGAAAGAGTTAGAATGACAGACAGACAGACAGAAAGTAAATACAAAACGAAAGAGACAGATGTACAGACAAGTGAAAGATAATGAACGAGGAATGGCAGAACAGTATGAGAGACTAGAGCATAAAAAGACAGACAGACAGAGATGCACACTGTACATTCAAAACCTTTAAAAAAAGATAGAGGCTTCTTGCATTGTAGTGCATCACAACAACAGCTAGCTATTAAACTATAAGCCTATAAATGGAGGCTTAAGTTGCGAAACATGCCATAACTCCAATTTAGGTATCATAAAGATAGACACAGAGACAACATGAGACAGAAAACTATTACAAAATCGATAGAAAGTAGAGAGAGACTCTCCTTGATTTGTTGTGTATCACTACAGAACAGAGGAGAGCTGCAAACAATCCAATACCATACAGCAATCATACTTGCACCAAGCTTGCACTCTACCACTGAGCAAATAACATGCAATCATCCTGTCACCACATTGACCTCTCTGTGACCTTTGACATAAGGTGACACCTGAGGTCAGATAAAGTGGGTCAGTGCACCCTGTCGCTCTTGTAACCCCTGGTAGGCCTGAGTCATTTCTGAGGGTATAGACTAGGGGATACAGTCACTGAAATGATTTGAAGAAGTGAAAATATGTGCTAGTTTCGCAATGGGCAGGGATACTGTTAAAATGCAAGCATCTGAATCAGAATGTTGCTATACGGTGGAAACTTGTTATAAGTTTAAAACAAGGTCCTTGAGAGTTGAGACCGAGGAAATTACCTTGTTATATCAGGGTAAAAAACATATTAAGAATATATCCCTCAGAGAAGACCTAAAGCTATCTGTCCTCTGGTTGCTTACTAACAAGCATTTATGCTTTCTTAGCAGTCAGGTAAAATAACCAAGCAACCATACATGTATATCAAGAGCTGGGACCATCAAAATCACCTTGTTATAACAGATACATGTACCTCGTTATATATCAGAGCTCTTTATAATGAGTTTCCACTGTAATCTTACCTTCTCATCCATGACTCCTTGTCGTGAGATTGACCGTCTAGAACACTCCAAGTCAAATCATCCCTCACAAAACTCACGTATCTTTGGAAAATATGAATATACTGACTTTATTGGAGGAGCCTGCGCCTTTTAATGTGAAACAGATCTTAATTGTACTGTATGGACCCCCAGAAACTTGTATCGGTTCATATCAAAAGGTGGTCATTAAAATACTTTGCTCAAAATTAATTATTGGAATCTGTATAATAACATACTGTGAATCATAATAATCATCATCTTTGATAAGCCAGACTATTGTTTAAACTAAAAGGGCTTCATAGGACTCAGGCCTACAACTATTTCAAGAACTGATAAATTCATGGGAGATACATGTACATGTAGTCTGTAGAGAGGGGGCTGTTCAAATCTATATTGTTTTTTTTAACATTTTAAGTAAAGAAAAAAGTGAGCAAAGGGAAAAGACCTGTGAGGAGGGGGGTTAAAAATATAGGGTGAAGAAAAGGGATGAGGGTCTACCATAGAGTGAGAGACAGATCGACAGATAGACCAAGGTTAAAGAAAGAAGAACAGAAAGAAAGACAGTCCTGATTGAAGAGAAAAGTAGCGCATGGGGAGCGCATGGGGAGAGACATTGTCAGCATAACTTTACTATTAACTGGACATACATGTACACTGTAGCGCCTTTCAGACTGCACATAACTTTTTCAAAGAAACCAGCTTCAAGAAATGTTTAGTCCAAGAAAAGACTTTCTGTTAATCTCTGTTTCACATTTTTACAAAGAAATGCTTTTGTCGGAGGAGGTATTTTTTTTAAAAAGATTTCAACAAAAGTACAACAACTTTTTTGGAGACAATTTTAGCTTAGATTGTATTGCACATGCAGAGATGCCAACCCTATAGGATGGCTGTCAGTAACATTTACCACATTTGTCCGTAAAAATTGGGGTCTTTCCGTAACGCAAGACACCGAAGCATAATTTTCGCGCAAAACGTGCACAAACACCCAATCACTCTTATTGCATTTCGAACCTACCATTTTTAAGTCCAAAATAAAGATGTGCATAAACGTTTTTTTTAAATCTGTTTGCAGTCAAAGGATCTCCTCCTCGGGTAGACTACTCGTTCTTTTGAGTGAATCCATGATAATATTCAGGAAAAAAACACCTCGTTCAAGCGTCGAACGGCAAATTCGAATCCACAGTCAAATGGCAGAACTCGTATCCTACACACGCACACGTACACTTACCAGTACCACAGACACACCAGCCCAGGCCGCTAGGCCCGGCGTTCATGAACAACAACACACCGTATACCGCACTTGTAATGCGCCCGCTGAATCACCGAAGTCTTCGCTACTATACTTTGAATGGGTATTGCGGGCGCCGCGCGCACGATCATCCACCACCATGCTCCCCCCAAAATGCACGACCGCACGTAGTATACTAGTATCAAAACAGTAATGACGGCGGCCAGGTTGTTTCGGAATTAAACAAGATGGCGGCGGACGGACCATGTGCGCGAAAGTGCCTATCCAGTGTAGTCAAATTCAGTGAACTTATGAGTAAATGCGTGCGACATGCAGCCCTGTGTACGGAGGCTATGTGATAAGGCGGCATTCGCTATAATGTACTTTTATTTATCGTTTCCCCGTAACCTTTTGATTGTTTACCGTAACGCCGTAACAAGAGCATTAAAACCGTAACAAATACAGCGAAACCGTAACGGTTGGCATCTCTGCACATGGTGAGAGGGATATTCAATTCAAAGAGAAAAGGTTACTGGTGAAAATTGGACACATATACTTCAAGCGATTTAACTTTACAAAATTTTAATGTCCAGAGGTTTAATTTCATAAAGTAAAGTTCAGAAAACAGGCTGTAAACATAAAGTTAAAACTTGAGGTGTTAAACATTGTGTTATCAGGTACTTAAGACAGTTCAGATGCAGCAATGGTTCTTAAAACTAGTTTACACTCAGTTTTAAATGAGTGATCATTTGGTTAGCACGATAACTGTGATCAGCGGCTAGGCTTCAGTTGAAGTTGAGGGCCATGAGGACGCAAATAACTGTGAGGTTTTGCAAACTTGTAGTTACAACTACTGCTTGACTGGCTTGTAAAAGTAGCTGTAGCATAAAACTTCCAACATTTCTTGGTTCGGTCCTGTGCGAACACTTGGCAATAGAAGTGGGTCATCATTTACAACGTTGATGTTTTGGTACTAAATAAGAAAATCTGCAAGCATGATGATGCCACGTTAACATAACTAAAGTCAGTGTGGATACACCTATCGTCTACATACTGATCATTTCACAGAGAAACAGGTGACAATTTGACACACATACTTTGAAAGCTAACTTCAGGAAATCTAACTTCACCAAGTTATAGCCTGGATACAACTTCACTGTACGCCCCACTACGCAGGTCCACATACTGATCATTTCAGAGGTTAACGGGTGCGGGTGAGCATCAGACAGCCATTCTTTGAATGATAATAATAACAGTAATCTGGATATAAATAGCGCTCAATACGTAATACCGTCTCTAAGTGCTCTGCAGATATTATTACACCGGTCATAAGATTCATTCATGCACAATGTGCACCATCTCCACTCCCTGGGGAGTATTCTTACTGTATGATCACTGTGAGGGCATATGGCAATTACTAACACATCAGTTTTCTTCATCATACCCGGTCCCCATTTTTCTCCTGGGTATTGAGTGGCAAATGTAGACTAATGCCTTGCCAAAGGGACATTAGGGTCGCATCGGGGATCAAACCCACAACCCTTGAATTCAAGTCAAGCGCTTAAACCACATGACTACGGCACCTCCAATGAAATAACTTTGCTAATTTACATTGTGCAAATGTGCATACACCTACAGTACATCATGTGCAATTGTGCATCCTGAAATTGTTCACCTGCAAACTTTAGTAGACTCATGTACATGTACAGCTTTAAACTTTATGAGAATAAACTTCAAGAGATTTAACTTCATGAAGTTCCAGCATGGATACGCATGCTGTCGACATACTGATAATTATTGAGAGAATCAGGTGAGAATTTGACATGCATACATGTACTGTACATGTCCTTCAAGAAATCTACCTTTGTGAAAATTTACAAAATGTAAATTTATCTTCGCGAGATTTATCTTCACAAGATTTAACTTCACGAGATTCAATTTCACGAAGTGCCAGTGTGGATACGCCTAACCGCCTACTGTCTCTGCATACATGTACTAGTACTACATGTAGTGTGCATACCGATCATTGCGGAGGGAAACAGGTGAGAATTTGACACATTTTTCACATGGCTGAACATGGCCAGGAAGCATTTACAGTATTTCAAAGGTGCAACTATCCACAGCCACAGAGTACTCTCACACACATGTACATACAGTACAGTACGTGTATGTATTGGGGGGGTGTTTCACAAAGATCTTATTAAAGTTGAACTGATCTCTCTAAGTTGGACTTCACAATTATGGAAAGCCGTTATCATCTTTGAAAATATTTTGTAAAAGTTATTTTAATAGGCATAAAATGTTAATTCAAATCATTCATATTTTCTATTATCAAGGAGATTTCATGTTTTTGATGTGGAATTTATAAAAAGTTTAAAATACTTGGTTTTTTCGCTTTTGAATATATTTTATTTTAAGGCTACAAATGGCTCTCCATAATTTTTAAGTCCAACTTAGAGGTAAGTTCGACTTAGGATCTTTGTGAAACAAGGATCTATGTGAAACACCCCAGGTGTACTAATGTAAAGTACAGTGTGTGTACTATTGCACACAAAAATGTAAACACATGCCAAAATGTTATCACAAAAACGTGTACAATCAAATTGTCGGGAATAGAGCACCATCTTCCCCTGATAATGCTAGAAAAATATATATCTCCAATCCCTATTCCCCCTCTTTATAACTCTCTCTCTCTCTCTCTCTTTCTCTCTCTCTCCTCTCCTCTCTATCTACTATGTGTTTAACTCAAATATACTCTCTCTTTCTCTCTCCCTCAATTAAATCAATGAAACAAGCCGGCCAAGTGTGAATAGCCCTAGCAGCGCTTTTAATCACACCGTGCGTCTCGCACACACCCCGGCGCCGCGGCTACCACCCAAGCCTATAGATCGACGACACCTCATTAATTAATCATTCATCCCTTTCCTAATTATGTGCCAAAAGATGATGGAATTGCTATTCACCGCCATGTATAAATCTCAATGAATTATGCAAGGGTGATAACAAGAAAACGTCAGCTGGGCTAGGTTTTGTGACTTTTGTCATATTCTTGCAATTAACTTCAATAAATTAATAATAATAATACAATATTTATAAAAACGCATAATAAACAAAAGTTTCTCTATGCGCTCCAAAAAACTTCTATAAATCGCAATGTAAACACCAGACTGTTAAAAGCACTTATAAATTTGGAATGATAATTTGTACGATGGTACAACACAAAATAAGCTTCAGTTTTTACGTTGTGTTTATAATAATAATGATAAAAATGGATTCTTGTAAAGGCTAATATATGTCAGGCTTGACACTCCTGGCGCTCCGCGATTATTACCCAGGCTTTAGCACGGCTACCATTACGGCGCTCTAGCATTTCAAAGAATTATTTCCTGCCAGGTACCCATTTGAATCACCTGGGTTGAATGTGGCTAATGTAGATCAATGTCTTGCCAAAGGATATTAGTGCCACGGCGGGATTTGAACCGTGAACCTTGTGATCCACAGTCAGACTGATGCAAGCTTACATGTAAGTGCATAAGGAAATTAAAAGTCATGTCAACTTTACCTGGAGTAAGTTTGGGGATATTTTTTCAAGAAATCAATTTGATAATCAGACTTTGTGGCTTTAGTTTGTCAATAATACCTATTTCTACATAAAATTCAAATCCCCATTTTGAAAAGATTAATAGAAATAATTAGTTTCAAGGGAAGTCTAGCCCTTATGATTAATTCATTGAAATGAAAGCAGAAAAATCAGAGAAACAGAACGGTGAAAGTTTGAAATAAATCGGACCAATAATGAGAAAGTTATATGTTTGAAATATAAGATCACTACATGTACATGTACATCTTATCTAATGAAGATTAAAGATAAAGGTAACTTATATGGTCATACGACCCCATTGTGGAAGAAACGTTGTGGAATTGATCAGAAAAAGTTGATCATCTACTGTAGCACATAAGTATTGGTGTGTACTGCAAGGTTCTGGAATCATCAAAATGATAAGAAATTTGGCCCAGTCTTGGTAAAGTTACAAGCACTGTATCAATTAGTGGGCGGTTTCTCTGCAAAATTTGTATCATCACGTATAAGTCAAAACATATTCTTTCACATGATTGATAATATTAAAGAGCTTTTATTTCATTTTTTGAGAAGGGGGCTTTCCAAAACTGGTCTTTACCTTTAAACCATGCATTAAAAAAAATCTACCGGTATATACAACATACTGTACGTATAGATAATGTAGACAATATACTGACCCATTGCCCCCACTTTATTTATAACTGGATAAAATAACACAGGAACTTAAGGAAGGAAATGTTTCCAAACGAGTGACACAAATAAAGGTGTATATGAGGATATGTACGCAGGTGATTTTTCTCTTTCCTCAAAATCAAAAATGATCCTCACATTATGAAAACACATAATGCTTCCTGCTTTCTACACGTACATGTACAGGTTATATTTCCAGCTTTTTTCTTCTTCTTCTCCTTTGCAGTTGCACTGGCTTCCTTTGAAACAAAGAATATTTTTTTAATTAAAATACTTATTGTCTACGAAATACTCAATAAAGCTCCACAATATTAGATACACCTACAAAGGTATTGAAGTCAGCCAGTGTTCCTTTCTGTCTCACATATTCAGTTACCCGCACGTTAGCGGGTGATAGGATATTAACTGTATCTGCTTCAAAATACTGGAATGATCTACCACTTAGAATTAGACATTACCTTCAAAAAGGCCTTGAAAACACACCATTTTTGCAGTTTGTGGTTGTCAGATTGTTTTTCTGATGCGTTTATGTAATTGTCATTTACTGTAAGCGCTTTGGGCCTTATGGGAAAAGCGTGGCATACATGTAAGTAGTAATAATAATAATAATAATATAATTAATGTACCAGCCATTTTCTTTGACCATAAAAACAACAGGCATATACACCTGTTCAGGTATACAAGAACAAAAAATACTGAATAAATTTCCCTTATTTCAAATGAAAAACTGTGAACATACATACATGTACATGTACATATAAAGCGTGTATGAGTAATTTGGTTATAACATTGTTTGTTAAGTGTACATGTAACTGTATTGATTTGCAAGTCCATAGGGTGGGTTTGAACTTTTGACTGTACAGGTTTTAAAATTGGCAACAGGTTGATATATTCAATCAAAACTAATGAAATTACTTATGAAATATTTATCATCAAATGTTGTCTAAACAAGCTTCCAAAATATGGTTCAGATTGCAATAAAGTGCATACATGTACATTGCAGCCCTCAACAAAACCCTGAAACCTAACCATGAAGGACTTATGTTTTCAAACTAGTTTCAAGTTTTTAATTACATGTTTGAGAATTTTAGTTTTTGGACCACCCTGCGTCACGAGCCATTCTGGAGCTTAAAGGGATCCGGTAACTTTGTCTCAGATTCTGAAACAAAATTCTGGATTTAGCTCATGATGCAATGATAATTATAAACCTTTAGGTCAGTCAGGAACCCCATGACTTTTACAAGCCGATCGCCTGTCTGATTATCAAGATATTTATGATTGGAATTACAAATTTTGAAAACCGTTCGCCTGACGGTTTTCATAACACTACAGTCTATGGGGGAAAACGAGTATGGTAAAACCGGTCACTCAAAGATTTTTACTTTTTTGAGGCACTTCTTGATCATTTTGAAGCGCAATTTTTTTAGGGCTTCAAATGTACACCATACCACAGACACTGATAACACGTAGGGCCGTGTATCTCAGATTTAACATTGTTAAACGATCCCTTTAAATGATGACATTCTACAAACACTGAAGTGAGTGAGATTTCAATGAAAAGTATGAGAATACTCTGTAAGAGGGTTGTACTCCAATGGAAAAAGAAGAACATTTGCCACTCTCCACCCAGGTGAAGTAATGGGTGACAGTGTATAGACATTCCTTGAAATGTTTGAGCACCTTATCATGGTAGCTTTGCTTAATCAGGTAACAATACATGTAAGATTGCAAGGCCCCCAAGAAGAACAGTGTTAATACTAAGGAGACTGTACATTTATTGGTATTACAAAAATACAATAATATATTCAACCATTTTCTTTCTTAGGCCTAAAAAAAAAAATTGATGACTTGGCGTAACGGGTCACTGAAAATTAGGGTAGGTAGGGCGATTTTTTTTTTTTTTTTTGTTTTTTTTTTTGTTGTTGTTGTTGTTGCTTATATTTGCATACATGAAATTAGCCATTCATACACATACATACATACAGTGGCGTAGATAGGTCCTCAGACCTTGGGGATGATCTGATGAGAGGGGTAGACCACAATATGTTCAAATAACTCCACGCACACACACACACATATATGGACACACACACTGTGTGAGCAAAGTGAGCAAGAAATTGTTGAAATCTTGATCACCTTGGGACCTGGGGGATGCATACATACACCTGCCCCCCCCCCCCCCCCTGCATACATACATGTACATGTACATACAACCTCATGCACATAAAATGCAAACATACGAACGCATTAATAGGTTTCCAACAGACCCCAGTCTGAGATATCTCAGACACTGTCTTCAACAGGATAAACAGGTGAATATGTAGGTTTAGAAGGGGCTGTTCACAAATATTAGTATTTTCACAATGTATTGACTAACATTTAAAAAAAAAAAAAAAAAATTACAAAAATTACAAAAAAAAAAAAAAAAAAAGCGTAGGGTCGGCGATAAAAATAGGGTCGGGCGGGTTACGCCAAGTCATCAATTTTTTTTTTTAGGCCTTATTGGTACGATGAGGAAAATCACTGCCAAAGGCATTGCGTGATTGCGTCCAAATCAACCAGCAATTGGCAGTGCTGTGGCCTACCGTTAGAACGTCCATGCCTACAGCATATTGAGAGAGAGACGTACAGTATATGATCAAAGGTCAATGTATGAAGCTCCATAGATTTACATTTGACCGCCTATGTGTGCACATGTCACAACTATCTCTCTCAATGTGCTATGGCCATGCCATAATTGCATTAAGAACCCAGATAACAACGAGGACATTCGAGCAGGCCGTTTCTCTTTTCTACTCAAGATGCATAGCAGTAACTTCACAGAAGCAGGAAGAGCAGAAACTTAGAACAAAGAATAGTCCGCTTAAATGAGGATCGTCTCCGTAAACGCGGACAGACTCGTCCTAAAAAAATAATAATGATCGTCCGCATTTTCGCAGACGATTCTTATTTCCGATCCATGTGTTGGGGATGCGAAAAAACGGATTCGGCGATGATGTTCCTTGATGCATTTCAGATTCACTTTGCACAGAGACTTTCACGTTATGAACGATAAATCCTCGGGAAGACGAACAACCCATATAAGTAGACGGTGCATTGCCAGCGCACAGATTGGAAACACTAAACCCACAGATCGCCAAAGAAGACGATCATCATTCTCAAATTTTCAATTAATGTACGTAACAACTAACATAGTCATAGACCATAGTCTATACATTTTGATAAATATAGGTTTGACTGAAAGGGATTAAGATAAGCAGAAATAGACACGCAACATACACTCATATATGAATCATTGCACTATGCATTACACTGTGTAAAAATCCCTTAGTCCCAGCTATGCCATTTTTGTTCACATTGCACAGACATTGATTGAACTCAGTTCACAGTTGACACATTACAAATTTACCTTTAAAATTCCTCTTAGCTGTCGGGAGTATTCCAGTTTAGGATGCCTGTTAGCCCTCCTACACATATATCCACTTAAATACCAGAGAAATCCAGTTAAAAACTCACAGGAATCTCATGTCGTGGAACAATAAAATCGAGATGAAAATCCGTATTTCAACAGTTTATCCTCACACAATCGCGAGTTCGCGTTACAGGCATCAGCTAGCGTACGCTGGACCGCACGGAGGGTTCGCTATGCAATAATCCACTCACAATGCAGTTTATACACCGTGCTATATAGCTTATGCATAAACAAACTGCAGATCAGTCCCCATACACAATTCAATCTTGAACTGGACTGACATGCCAATAAATCGGAGCCTGTAATTACCGTAAATATCACCGAATTCCAAGATACGAATACATGAGGCGAAATCATAGAATGAAAATTGAGTACGAACCTTGAGTTTTAAGCGTATACGTCCAAAAGGTGTCGAAATCACTGTTTGAAACTGACTTTACCGCTTGCAAAGGTGGGCGCCATTTTCCCCCTCTAGGTTTCAGCTTTGGAAGAATCCACTGGTAAAACAAATAGGGGTGACGCTATCCTCGACCTGGAGAGATTTAACGGATATTTGTTCGTTATCTCTACTCTCTATCTCAAAACAAACTGTATTAATGAATCTTCGTTAATGACACTCTTACGTAAATTCTAAGTACTCATTTGGAGTATGTCTAAGTTGAGAAGGATTTATCACTTAACATTGTCCCTGTTTTGGGCAGAGAAGTGCGGATGTCCCTTCGATTAGAATCGACGTTTCCTTTGCGAGGTCGATCCGGGGTCACGTGAAGCGAACCGTGCGATATGATTGGCCAATTAACTTAAAAGACTAATTATCAATAGAGAATCTGGCGTAAGGCTAGCTAAACTTTACTCACCGAATCTAGTGAATGGCATTTCGACACTCTGCTTTCATTTTCGTTTCTTGCTTTATATATCCATTCGGAAATCTCTCAAAAGAATGTTCTTACTAATTGTTTGTTTAGGGAGGCGGCGAGTCCTTTGCTTCTCTAACCGTCTATGACTTCTGAAATAAAGGTTACGGCAAGTGGTTCTGGCTTCAATGGTTGAATGAAAAGGCTGTTTGATCATGAAGGCCGAATACTGGTTGATTTTTAACAGGTGCATCAAAAGTACATAATCTTCATGTTGGCCTCTATATGTATCTCTTTGGCTGTGCAAAAGAGACAATTGCCATTCACAAAAATCATTTACCGTCAACAACAAACAAACAAAATCTACTAAACAGATAACATTGAATTGTAGGCTGTGTTTCATCAACCCGTCCTCTCTCTTTTCCCTTCCTTTCCTTCTCTATCTGTATCTCATTCTTTCTTTCTTGCTCTCTATTCCTCTTTCCCTCTTCTCTATTCACTTGCTCCCATTTATTTATTTTCGAACCCTTTTTCTCCTTTTCTTCTTACTTCCGATGACATAAAGTTTAAACTTTTGTTTTCTTTGTATGATAAAGTTTAAACTTTAAATTGCCAATTATAACATTCGTGGATTTATTCAGTGTAGGCCTAAATGTTCGTGACTGATGTACTTTATTTTAATATTTCGACATTAGGATTGATAATTGGTACTTCTTGAATTCCATCTTGATTTGTATGTATTCTGTATATTTCATGTTGTAAAAGGAATACTTTCAGTCCATACCCTTGGGCTGCATGCTCAACGTTTCAATCATGAAAAACCCGATACGTTCAATCAAAAACTATCAAATCAAATAATTGCTCTCTAATTATTTGTCAACATTAAGGCAGGATAGAAACGAAATGCATTATATTTCAAGTTTGAAAATGCAAAATTTGCTGAATAACGGTGAAGACGCTAAATCCTATTTGATAAGGGCCAAATCATGTCCGTTATGTTGTGTTTGATAAACACAACACAGACAAAAAAAAAATGTATGTTTCAATCATTATTTATTATACAGATCAAGTGCGACCATGATAATATTCACAAAATTTGGAAGATTAAGATTAACATGAAGAGCAAAGAAGGAAGAAGAGAAAGAATAAGAAGAGGAGGAGGAGGAATATTTAGTTCTTGTGTAGCACCCATGTCTAGCGTTCCATAAGAAAGATTGAAACGTCAAACATTTTATTCTCTTTAGTAAATTTGTTTCTCTTTTTTTGTTTGATTAAAGATTTGGGAACCTTTTATTCTCTCCCCGGGAAAATTTCCAGTTTCATTTTTTGTCCCTCGGTTTATAGTTTTTAAAAGAGCATTAAACGCTGTAACGCAAAATGTTTTATGAATAAACTTACATAACGCAATATATTATGATCCACGTTGATGAGATTTGTTTTCTTACCAGAAAGAGTGTAATAAATGAACAATGTAGACAGTGGTGTATTCGGGGAACATGTGCCATCCCCTCGTCTGGATATAGAATTTTGCTTCCAAAAGGGAACATCAAAACCGTGATGGCCCAATTATTTGTGTGTACATCACTTCCGAAATATAAGGCGTACTTAGATAAGTTTCTTTTTGATGGGGGGGGGGGGGGACTTTACGCTTTAAATCAAGATAAATCGTATATATAGGCTAATTCTGATTAACATATTCATTCATTGTTTTTCCTTCATCCTGGTATATGAGATATGTCTTCAAGAAAATCGGACACAGTTTTATTTAATTTATCACAATTATCTTCTCTGTACACTTATTTTTATATTTAAATTTGTCATACTTTCAAAGTGTGTTTGTTTTTAATAATATATCAATTCTTTACGTTGTGCGAAAGTGTCCGTTTTCATTTTCATCCGGTTATCATAATTGATTTCTTTATTTATGTTTATTTTCATATTCAGGCCTATGAAAACAAAATTAACTAGTTCTGGAAAATACTAAACTGCTTGTTTTTCTGAGAGGTAAGCGCTAAACAATTAAGCTTATAGATACCAATCCATCTATACAAAATATAGCAAAACCCCGCCGTCTACCCCTACCTCTTCCCTTTATCCAACCAAAATGACTAAATCATCCTGGAAAAGTCCTCTTGACAACACCCATGGGCCTATTTACAGCGGTATATATTGCACCATTAAGCAGTATCGTTAGCAATTTAGCAAGGGTGTTTTACAAGCCCCCGTCTCTAAAGTTAAAAAGGATAGTAAAACAGACAAATGAACCTAAAAGAACCAAGCGTCTGGAGTCGCTGCTGAAAAGTATCATCAAAAGCGAATAGAGGGAATCTACATTGCTGTCTCTTTTGTGTCTATTGTGTCTAGTATGGTGACTTGTTATACTGCCTTTGTACAGACGACAAGGCTTATTGATTTTAAGCAGATTCTTTTGCGCGCCCCCATTGAACGAGTGCAGTGAACGGGTGGGTTTGGGTACGAAAGAAACAATGAGGAGCTGACGATATAAAAATAACCAGTGGATAAAGTTTTGATGGTGTTTTATAATCGAGATGAGGGGTTTCTGTTCTTACCTAGTGTATTCGACACTTAATTTAGTTATTGTTCCAATACTAACTCCCTTGATCACAATTAATACAACAACCAAGTGTGACTTCTGACCCCGACCAGCGACTGGCACACAGGACTTAATTTTGTCGATGTGCCATTCTAAAAAAAACTTTCTTCTTACAGATTTGACACACTGTTTTGTATCCTTCACCAAGTATACGTGCATATTTCACAAGTTGGAAGGGGGAGGGGTTGTATTATAATCATGTTGCGACAGCTTTTCTGGAAACGTACAAATGTACAAAAAAAAATATGCACTTGGGTGCCCCGCCCCCCTAAGACTGACGCCCCTCCTGACAAAGCATCTATGTCTTCGATGATGATAGTATTATGTCCTGCATTTATAAGTACTACTACCGAAACAACTGCTGCTGCTGCTGCTGCTACTACTAATACTACTACTACTAATACTACTACTACTACTACTACTTCTATACTGCTACTACTACAACAACTACTACTACTACTACTTTACTATACTACTACTACTATTATTACTACTACCACTACTTCTAGCGCTACTTTATACCGCTGCTACAACTTCTCCTGATACTACTTCTACTTCTACTTCTACTTTTACTACTACTACTTCCACCACTACTACTACTACTACTACTACTATTACTGCTACTCCTATACTACTACTGCTACTGCCTCTACTACTACTGTTACTGCTTATCCTACGGCTGCTACTTCGTCTACTACCACTATTAACTACTATTTCGTCTACTACCACTACTCTACTCTACTACTACTAGTAGTACTACTACTACCACCAAAACTACTACTACTTCTACTTAATTTGATAAGAATTATAATTATGATGATATGATAATAATAGTATCACTTTCTCACACGACTTTTTATGTGAAAGCCACTACTCCTTGTTTGGTGTATACTTCAGAGTAAATTAAAATATTGCTGTCTCTCACCTGGAGTTAATCGTTGAGGGCCTTTTCACTCCAATGAACTGATGGGGAATAGAACCTTTATTTGCTCGGAAAACTGAACCTGGTTTACAAACGCCCTCTCTTGACAATAACCATAAAGGAATTGTAGAGCAAAAATTGAATCTTGTGTGCGCTTCAACAACCAAATTATTCGTGATTCAAATTTAATTTGGATTGATCTTGTAGAACTTGTATAAATATACATATATCACCTTGATTAGGTTATTGGCATACTTATTTAAAGGGAAACGCTCTTTGTATATCACGGTGCGTAATCATTTATTCTGTAAAATTCAAATACAAGAAAATTCATATGGCACCGGGAACATCATCTACATTCAGATTATATTTAGAGTATTAGTCTTTCTAAATTTCATGTTTATGAGGATAAAATTGTAATTATGACTATCAAGCAATACCAATACCCGACAACGAACATCCTTAATTCAAATAAAATCATAGTTTTTTTGTAATGGTTTCAAGGAATACAAAATTGATAAAAAGCCTCTTAAAAAATCGTTTTCTTTCTTTCCTTTTTTAAAGCGGGGGGGGGGGTGTATTTTTGTTTGCTTGTTTTAATTAAACTCCTGTACACCTGCATGTCCATGAATCCAGGCGATCGAAAAATAGAAAACGACTTTGCTAAACTTTGGTTCCTTCGCTCTATTGCATAGCGAGGCCACATAGAGGTTGTTTGTGTTTTCATTGAATGATGTTGTTGATGTAATTTGTTGTTACCCTTGATTACACCTAATCTTCGAATGTATCAAAGCGTAGTAAACGGCACCATGTAAATAGGCCGAATTATATATATTTTGTATTAGAAGAGGATAGCTTTAATCTTTTTATGCATTCTCGCTTCGTTTGTAGTATTAACCTACTCGGTGTGAGATCAATTAAATGCATATGAAATGTTGTTTGTCACTATTTTTACACTCGATTGCAATGCTCGACCACTTATAATTATTTCACTAGAAGTTTTCATTGAATACACAACACTCATATACAGGACAAAATGCATCGACATCTAGTTTTTTTTTTACAGCTTCTTGTTTCTATCACTTGTATTGTTTAAACCACTGCCCTATAAAGTAAGCAATAAATGAAGAATTCTTTACTTACAGGCGCTATATAAGGCCAATTTGCACTCAGGTCCCCCCCCCCCCCCTCCCTCCCTCTCCCCTCGCGCTCCTCTGAGTGAGTCTTGGAAGGCCATATCCATATGTCCCAGAAATATTCCCTGAAGAAATACATTCGGGAAATTAAAATGGCCCCACCCCAACCGCCCCACCTTACACACACACACACAAACCCACAACTGTGCAAGACTTACTGGGGTCGTCAATATTCCTGTAATCATGTTGCTAAAGCATGGGGAGGGGGATCCCTCGCCCTTTTTACATGTTTTCCCTCCTGGATTCAGGCACGTAGCCACGGGGAGGGGGGAGGGGGGCAAGTGCCCCCCTAAAATTTCCAAGATCGGTTGAAATTTGTTAGACCCTTTTTTTTTACCACGATCGATTACATGTATGTGCCCCCCCCCCCCCCCCCCCCCCCCCCCCAAACATCGAACTCTGGCTACGTGCCTGCCTGGGCCCTGGATTCGCTTCTTTATCAGCAGCTGCTACATCAGTATCACCCGATGGCTGATTGTGACGTCACAATGAGGGCCATATCTCCATTGTTGAATGACGTCATAATAGGCCTGAGAGCCATGTTGCGCGCGTATGCACGCGTACTCGAGTATATCAAGCGCGTATCCAAGCGCGCATTTCCGCATTTTGTAAACAAAAGCGCAATGCATGGTGGGATTATTGCTCATGTTGTGTTTTAGCTGATTGTGACGTCACAAAGAGGGTCATATCTTCATTGTTTGAAGATGTCATAATAGGCCTGAGAGCCAGGGTGCGCGCATCGAGTATATCATGCGCGTATCCAAGCGCGCATTTCCGCTTTTTGTAAAGAAAAGAGCAATGCATGGTGGGAATATTGCTGTGTTTTCTATGGGTATAGGATCGATTGTTAGAAAATTCATTCATTCGTACTTGCAGGGGGCCGGGGGGGGGGGGGAGGGGTGATGATCATAATTCCAATTATCCGTTTATTTTTTATTATTTATTTATTGCAACAAAACTTGAGGTTGGATTTCAAATACAAAATCCAAACAGATAGATAACAACTGTAAAAATGATGAACACAAAGTCAAAGAAACTGTCAAGTCTGATACATAAATGTTTGAATAATAATGTGCTACAATCAAATGAAATAATGGCGATATCGTGTTATCTGCTGTGACGTTACTTTCATTAGTAAAATATAAACTGGTAAGAGTTTAACCACATAAACACCGGAAAGCAGAAAACGCCTTTGTTTGGAGGGAAATGAAATTTACAAATTAGATATGAATACATACATATAAGCAATATCAATACCACATAACTTTGAAAAAGGTCATGCGACTGGCTTACGTTAGCTATATTTGAAAGGAAGTATAATTTCAATGTAATAGTAACTTGTTTTGATAAAGAGTATGATGTTGCATTCGAGGAAACGGGAAAGATACGGGTAGGAGATAAACAAAACAGGAGAAGAAAATGAATGGAGAATGAAAAGGAAGAAAGAAGAATGTGATTATAGTATTAAAAAAAGAAAGGCGAGTAAGTATAAAAAGAATGCAAGTTTCTTCCTTTCTAAACTTCTACCTATATACCCCGTCCCCTCCAATTCCTAAAACTTCAACAAATTTGGGGAGTTTGTCTTAAAACATTATTTTGATAGACAATAGGTTGATTTTAATTCTAGGTCATTCTGTAGGCCCATAGCCGTTTTAATGTTTATAATTGTCCATGTACCCGTCATCCATTTTCGTACACATTACTAATATGATGGGCAGAGATTGGGAGTCCGGACACTTTAACACATAAATACTTCTCTTTTGGAGATTTGCCTTCGGATTTAACGGAAAATATTCATCAAGTAGCACGTCTAGCTTTGCAACACAAATATTTTGTTCTTTATAATTTAGTTGAGCATGTTAAAACGGTTTTATTTGCTCAGAGTTACAAATGAAATTATATTATGTTTTTAACATTTTGTGTAATTTGTTTGTTTATAGCGCCTTGAGTAAGTAATTAGAAAAGTGCGCATTATAAATATTTATTATTTATAAGTTATTTATTTATAGGATTTATGATATTGCCTGTAAACCTGTACGGACACACAACATCTGATCTAGGAGTAGGCCTATGTTTTGGTGTACATAGGCCTATCAAACCGCTTCAAGCGTACCTTTGACAACAAAATACTAAATTTGAAGACCTAGTATCAATTCATGAAATGGACGCGGAAAACAAAACATTGCACTACCGTTTCTCTTTCATTGAGCCAAACTTTCTTTTTGTTGCATTATCCTTCAAAACCGCTATGATCTAGCGCCCACTATGGCCCATGTAATTCACAATTTTGTACGCGTTCTCCATCCCCGTTTCACCAAGACATGAAATTTCTGACGGTTGACAGACCCGATTCTTGCCGATAATTTCCACCTTCTGGTGAGTTATTCTAAACGGCATTACAAGAGCATGTTTTCAAGATTACACTTCTTTATTTGAGCTCAAAATGTCGTGATAGTGTTGATGATTTTGAATGATTTATCTCGTTTTATGATCTCGAGACGTTGTCGAAGTTCCGCCTTGTATTTTCAGCGTACGGTTAACATGCGTTGTTTTTACATAGGCCGTGTGTGGTTATTGTCCCCTTTGTGTGGGTGTAAATAGGAACTGCGAGGCCTGGTAGTGGCATATTGAAAATACACGTTGGTTTCTCGCGTGTGTTTATGTGTGTGCAAGTTACGGTGAAACTCGATCGCTCTGTTTATGAACCAGTTTCACCTTTTATTTTCGGAACTTGATTATTATGGCACTTGTGTATTTCCTCATGTAATCATCCAATGCAATGTTTTATTCCCCCTCAGGCCCCAGATCAATTCAGTGGTCGATCAAGGGGGTTCTCTGAGTGTGACCGGCGGGGGAGGGTGGAGGGAGGGAGGGGGGGGGGGGGGGGGGGGGGGCTGTACATGTTTTACAAATCTGAGAGTGTCAACAGTTTGAGGTGTATTTTTACTAGATATAAACTTTTCTCATATGCAAAGAATAAAATGTATACATGTATTTATTTTTAATGAATTATCTTCAAATAGCATTTTGGGGGTCATTGACTTTTTAAATAAAATATATCTGTGTGCGAGGGGCGATAAGGGGCACATTTCTTCTTTTGTTACTGGTACATCATATGTAGGGAAGGTATGCCAGATTAGACTTTACTGGGGGGGGGGGGGGGGGGCTTTTGCCCCCTTTGTTCTCCTCCCCATCTCGGGGATTATGGGCCCTGCATGAGTTTTAACTTTTAAAGTAGATGAAACGCTCCAAATTATTGGCAAAATAAGTGTTTTGCTGCAAGGGTGACTGATAAGTGTTCATTGTGAGGATTATAATTTATTTGTCTGACAGGTGGAGTTAACTTCTATTAAACTATTCCTACCCTCCCTCATAACATATAATCATTTTTTAAGGATGTTGCATTGATTTGAACAGTGAAAAACTCAATACTTCTATTAGAAGTTCTAATAGGGCCAAAATGTTGTCATAAGTCATAATTGAAAACTTTCCTAAAAGTATGTTGGTAAACTTACGGTCATATTTCTTTTCAAATATGAATTTGTGCAATTAACTAGCAGTGTTTCATTCACCCCATTTGTTGTGTACAAATTGAGGGCTTAGAATTTCACTTGAAGATAAAACCACAGATTCTAAAACTTTGCACATACTTTCATAAACTCATCTTGCTGCTATATACAGATACATTTTTGGGGCTTTAATGTTCGATGTCATCTTTGTTTGATCATTAATTATTTAATTAAAAATTTCAGTACTATTTTACAAATCATGTATTGTAGCACATGGAAACAGATAGTTGTAGGTCTAAGAGAGCGAGCAAAAATGCCTCTTCACCATCAAGGAAAAGTAAAATGCACTGATAATTAAACCTCAGATTGTTTATCATCATTTTACAGGGACATTTCTAGTTTAAAAGGAGAGTGGTGTCAGGCCAAACTTGCTGAAAAGGTAAATCAAAATTCAACCAAAACTTATAAGAGAAAATCCTCAGGTTTCCAAATTTGGTGACAAACTTATAAACTGGTCATAAGATTTTAAAATATGATGTCAGATGAGCACAGATATTCAAGAATTTTTTTCTCAAAAGCAAAAATTAAATTAATAAATTTCATGCATATATATCAACAAGATGTCCATTGTTCTGTAACTGTTTCATTGGCCCATAGATCTTCGCCAGAATAGGGCAGACATGGAGGGCAACATGGACGTACTACCCTTCAGCCTGTCATGTGACCGCTGTGACTTTCGCACTAAGAGCATGTCTGCCATGAGAGACCATGCTCAGACGCACTCAGCTGAACACCAAGACCAGCAACCAATAGGAGAGATAGGTAAAAGAATGTGTGTGTTCACTTGGCAAAAGTTAATGGGTAAACCTGTTGAGGGAATGACATATGAAACGCCATGCTCAGATCTTCCTGTCTGAACAAGAAGAACAGCAACCAATAGAAGAGATAGCTTTGTGTGTGTTCAGTTGGTGAAAGTAAATCTGATTCACATATAGGCTGTTAACCAGTAAGTAGTAACCACCCATCGCAAATGAGAAACTAAACACAAATGCACCAATAGAAAACAAACTGGTAGATAGAATTAGTAAGATCTATGGTGTGCTGAGTCTGACAATGGAGACAAAATAGTTCCTTTTGAAGCTCTTTTTGGTTTCATATCTGTTTTTGTATTTGGTTATGAATGAGAAGTTCATCTGTAAGAGCTTTATATGCTGCTTATTTACTTATCCTCTGCCTGTTCCATGTTCTTCCTAAATGATTAATGAAACCAAAAATCTCTGTTCAATCCTCCTCCAGTATTTGATGTGAAAAGGAAATGTTTATGTAAAGCGCTGTGAAACTACAGTTAGTTTGTAAGAGCGCTATAGAAATGACTTTAATGTATTGTATTTTATTGTATTCATGACAGAAATATTATCAGATGAATACATAGAGATCGTATTATCAATGAAAATTTCTTTCTTTTTTGTCCTTTCTTTATGTAGGTATTAGCAACCATGCACCAAGTGACGACCATGCCCTTCAAGCACTAGTGGACTCTGCCCTAAATGATGCTTCTCGACTCCTCCTCTCATCACCCGACAACCCGCACCACCACCATCTTCACGATCCCGGCACCACTTCAAACCACAGCCCTGTAGAAGAGGTCGGTAGGACAGATAGTAATGGTGATGCCTATAAGGTTGGACATCAGGACAGGAAAAAGGAGAGGATGGTCACGCCAAGGGCCAGTGCTCTGGCCGCTGAGGACCTCCTCGGGATCTACGCTGCTGGAATTGACTTCAGCGTGGTTGGAGGAGGGGTCGTCCACGATGGTCAGTTTCGGGCTGGATGCGGTCAAGAAGTACAGACCATGATGTCTGCAGCGATAGGAGAAAGTGCAGATGGTGGCGTCAGGAGTGGGATTGGTATTCCCAGTCATGACGAAGCTACCTGTAGAGTTCATCCTGGAGCTGATGGCAGTGGAAGCATGAATAATGGTGGAGAAACTGAGCCTTATTCAGCAGATTATTCTGGTCATTCCAGGGAAGTAGGTCCTGAAAGTAACAGGAGGGTTGATCCTGATCAAAGGAAAGAAAAAAGTGAGATTAGTTGTGGAGTTCATCCAAACATAACAGAACAAGCTAGGACAGATTCACCTCAATCGGAAAGTTCTGGAAGTACAAGCTTTTCAAAGAATTCGGGACAGACACAAATGTTGAGGGGTAAGAAAGTAACTCGACCAAGTTTTAAGTTTGTCATCCATCGTTCAGCATTCAGTAAAACTCCCTCAGCCGATGACGAGATGCCTTCATCTTCATCAAAACGTAGACCTTCTCACAGTGAGGTTGCTGCTAGACAAGCCAAAGATCGTAACTCCTCAGCATCTGACAATGCCTTGGTAACTATCGACAAGGGTAGCGGAGGAACAACAGCATCAAGAACTCGTGGACAGAGATCAAAGCCTGTGCTTGAGGATGGGGGAACCGCTGCTCGGGATGCAAGCTCTGGGAGACGTAGAGGACGAAAGCCGGTCTGTCCGACGAAACTGATCGTCGAACAGGGTAGGACGCTCCCACCCTCTAAACGTCGTGGACAAAAAGGTTTTGGGCCCTCAGAGAGGCCTGGGAAGGGTGATGGAAAGAAGATGAGGTACAGATGCCCAGAGTGTCGCTTCTCTTGTATGCTCAAGAAAGACTTGACAGCTCACACCAAACTGGCCCACACTAAGAGCAGGAGGAAGGATGCAAGGGTTGGGAAAGTGCACTTTGAAATTAACAAATCCAAAACCTCTCAGAGCAAACAGGGCTCCAAAAGAACTTCAAGAGAAAAGAGTTTGGATTCCTGTGATACAGAACAAGAGGATAGCCCAACCAAACCAAGAAGACTCTTGAAAAGAGTAGATGACAATAGGAAAAGTACTCCCAGATGTAATAAAAGACCCACCAGGGATAAGAAGCCTGCAGAAGATGAATCGGAAGAGCTACAAGAAAATGATGATGGAGAGAATGTGGATGATGATTGGGAACCTGACGCAGGAGATGTGAGCTCTAGTGAAGGGGAAGCGATTGATAGCGGAAGGGAGGAGGATAGCGATGATGATGATGTGTGCGATATCTGTCACACGTTTACTGCAGACTGTCCTGCAGACATGGAGCGTCACAGAGCAGAGGAGCATAGGGATAGCTCACCGAGCCTGAAGCAATTCCAATGTAACTATTGCAGCTACTCTTGCCAAGGTCGAAAGACTCTCGCCACTCACATCCACGGCTTGCATGGCGACACGGTGCAGCTCCTCACGCAGAAAACCTCAGAGCCCAAAGCAAAGACATTGAAGAAGGAAGTGGACACCAGTCGCGTCTATCGCTGCAGTATCTGTAACTTCAGCTGCCATTCAAGCCATCTCCTGAACAGCCACATGAAGAGCACTCACCACTTTGAAAAGATGTCTGGTGAGTTTACATGTGGCGTGTGCGGGAAGGTCGTCGTTGGACGCTACTCCCACTTCCGCCGGCACCTCCGATGCCATTCGGAAGAGCGACCCTACAAGTGCGACCAGTGTCCTTTGGCCTTCCGCGACGCGAACAGCCTGAACTGCCACTTGCCCATCCACAAGGAAGACCGGGATTACCTCTGCGAGGATTGCGGAATGGCCTTCAAGCGTCCTATCAACCTGAGGATGCACCGCAAGGTCCATAGCGACAAGATGTTCACCTGTGATGCCTGCGACTACAAGTGCCGCCGCCGGAACACTCTGCTGAACCACAAGAAACGGAAGCACCTGAAGCAGAAGACTGTTCTCTGTCAGCACTGCGGACATTGCTTCTTCTCCAAGACGGAGTGCAAGAACCATGTGATGAAGAAGCACACCCAGCGGCCGACTCCTTTCGCTTGTCCGATCTGTCCCGCAGTATTCATGTTCCAGTACCGCTTCAAGGCGCACTTGAAGACACATCCAGAGATCAAACCTTACAAGTGTCACTTCTGTGGCTTTGAGACCAGACTCAATACCTACCTCATGGACCATATGAGACAACATACAGGTAAAACCTGAATAATAATAGTAATAATACTGTTTTTATATAATTAGAGGTAGAGTATTAAAGTTCTGTTATTTGGCAAAAGGTGTTCTAATAACCCTTATATTAACACAGTGAGGTGCTTAAAAAAGAATATGCTCATCTTTAGGCAGTGAGGTATCCTAATTAATAATTTTTACATATAATAAAGTTTATTTTGATGACAAAATAATTTAGTTTACAGAAATAGAGTGGTACCATTCCTGGCATTGGTCTCTCAAGGGACGTAAAAATCATGGTCACAAATCTACAGAAATTACCTTGTCTTGATAGTTCATTATTGAAGGAAAAAACATTATCTAAAGATCACAATTGAGAGACCAATGATGGGAGCAACCAGTGGCATGAATGGCCTGC
Organism: Strongylocentrotus droebachiensis; assembly: GCA_035222895.1. Lineage (NCBI taxonomy): Eukaryota > Metazoa > Echinodermata > Echinoidea > Camarodonta > Strongylocentrotidae > Strongylocentrotus > Strongylocentrotus droebachiensis. The sequence continues at coordinate 165,971 of JAVYIG010000946.1, read as the reverse complement.
CATAATTAAGTCCAACTTTAAGTTGATCTTAGTCTTAGTAAAACACCCAGCTGGAAGTATACCTAACTTCAATTAAAGACAAACTTGAGTTCTGGTAAACAAGGAAAATAAATTTTCACAGAATCAAACAAAACTTACACTGAATGTTCAAGATTACAAATAAATGTCATTTGCCAAACCATTTTGGTAGAAAATGTATACTGGCTGAGAAATGAGCATATAAAGATAAGGAAATAAGTACACAACAATACTTACATGCTACATGATCAACTTTTTCTGATCCATTCCACACCTTTTCTTTTACAATGCAATCGCATGACCAGAACTCAACTTTATCTTTAAATCAAACCATTCTGCAATTATATATACATGACCTTTTTCCACTGACAGGAGAAAAACCAAAGAAATGTAATCTGTGTGACTACGAGACTTCCACCAACAGCAACCTCTACAAACACAGGAAGCGCCACCACGGTCCGGGGATCCCGCGGCTCAGCTCCAGGACTCGCAGGCCCCGCCCAAACAGGACCCAGAACAAGGCGGAGGAGAACCCGATGGGGATGACGGAAGAACAGAAGCAACGAGTGGAGAAGAGCGTGGTGGAGGACATCAGGAATGCTGTGGAGTTTGGCCAGATGGCATCCCAGGTGAACCTTGCGGCAGGGGGCCAGGCGGCAGCGGCCATGTTCAATATGGCAGCCATGTGCAGTACTCAAGAATTCAAGCAGGAGCAACTGATGCAAGGTGAGCACTGTTCTTTGAGTTCTAAGTTTATATTTTATAACTCACTTGATCCAGGATCATTCAGTCTTTAGACTGTTGTTCCTATCCATGGTTTCCTTTGGTTGGGGTTGTCATCATATTTATCTGGGGCATCTTTCCACCAGTTCACAAGTCCACATTACTGCTGCTATAGTGTTATCCCTGGGATGTTTACTTATGAGCACGATGTGAATGTATTCTCAAATCAATTTTTTTCTTCTTCAAACCATTTGGATTCATTTTAAGGACCAGAGTAGTTCAGATTTAGATGTACTACATACCTTCTAACCCTTCCGAAGTTCTGAATAATCTGGAATATTCTGATTTTGCAAAATTTCATGTTTTTGTTTTTTGGGGTGCTCAACCCAAATTAAGCTTGTTTTATCATGTGCCGCGATTTTAGAAATTCCTAATTCTTATTTTCAAATGTTGGCAGGTATGGTACTATTTTGATGAGACCTGCAATATGCCATAATTAGGCATAATTTGGAATACAGACAATCTGTGATACCATAGTTGAGTGGTTCTTTTTCAAAGCAGATCGTTGAGTCTCCTTATAGCATCCATTAAACATGAACAATATATGATTCAAAGTAAGCCCTATTATCCACCTGCGTATGTAAACTAATTATCAGACCATAGATAAAGTAGACAATCAGCACGTATTACAACTTCATTGGACTCAGTGAGCTGGTTATTGTAACAATGGCCTTTCGACCAGATGGGGGTCAACTGTTTAAAGGGATCCGGTAACTTTGTCTAAGATTATGAAACAAAATCCTGGATTTAGCTCATGCTGCAATGATGATTATAAACCTTGAGGTCAGTCAGGAACCCCATGTCTTTTACAAACCGATCGCCTGTCTGATTATCAAGATATTTATAATTTGAAATCGAAATCAAATTATGCGTTTTCATAACACTACAGTCTATTTGGAAAAGTGAGTATGGTAATACCGGTCATTCAAAGATTTTTACTTTTTTGAGGCACTTCATGATCATTTTGAAGAGCAATTATTTTAGGGCTTCAATTATTACACCATATCACAGACACTGATAACACGTAAGGCCATACATCTCAGATTTAACATTGTTAAACAATGCCTTTAAAGCATGCTTCTCTTTATTTTCATCTCAGTTCCTCCTACTGATGTTCACCAAGGTCATCATCCGATCCTCCCTGATGAGGTCAACATCATCAGCTCCGTGGGGGACACCAGCCACGACACAGAACGCCTCTCCATGTCCATCCTTGATAAGACAACGTCCTCTGTGGCGGCCATGATGGAAGCCCTGGCCGACGCCCGTAACATGCGCCCCCCTCAAGCCCACCAACCCAACCACCAAGCCCTCATCTCGCACCCCAGCCCGTACTCCATCCACCTCGCCACGGCTCCCACGCCCCAACCGAGCACCCTTCCCACCACCACTAGCTCCGCCCCGCTCTTCCAGCGCTCCGTCGCGGCAATGGCAGCCAACATGACCATGCATTATGTGCATCCAAACATTGGTCCCCTCGGGGGAGGAGGGAGTTACCACCACCTATCTGCCTTGGCAGGGGAGGCAGCCAGTCGATCGCCCATCACGTCGCACAGTCAGCCGACGCCCCATAATGTCACCATTCCGCCTCCTCTGATTGGTGTCGGGCAGGGTCAAGCCACGCCCCAACCCCTCACCCACTTCCCAAACATGATGCACTACTAACCCATTCCCTGCTGGAACCCTGTCTCCTGTATTAAAGCCTATGGTTATGAGACAATGCGGTAGTCCAAGAGTTAAAAAACCTGATATTAACAAAATGGTTGCATTTACCCAGAGTAGCTTCATCAGTATTAATACAGTTTTACTATATCTGATGGTCTTGCAATTATTTTTACCCCAGCATTGCTTGGTACCCATTCAATACACCAGGGGCCCATTTCACAAAACTTGTCATCAGTTACAAATGACAGTTTTTGTTATAAGCTACTGAAATCCTTGCCTCTGATTGGTTATCAGCAGATTTGTCACTGATTTTATGTCATTTGTCATAAAAGAAAGGCTTTGTGAAACGGTTCCCATGGGCCAACAACACTAAGCTTAGCAATTGATCATACAACTGATTGATTTGTCATTGGTTGTGTATTATGGTTAATTGCAAAATACCAAACTTGTTTACTTTTTCTTTCAATGAAACACTTTATTTGATCAAACACGAAACAAAGCAACTCAATTATTTCAAACAAATAATGACAAACATGGTTACAGTAGTTGTACATGCGTCAAATTTTCTACTAATAAAACAAACTTGTTGTTTTTAATACAAAGAACGTGCTCAACTTGACAAAAATGTTTTAGAATATTCTTGAAAGAACTTGATCATAACTATTCTCCTTAAAGGTAAAGACCAGTTATGGTCATGCGATTGAATTGTGAAAGAAACGTTGTGGAATCGATCAGAAAAGGTTGATCATCTAGCATCTAGCATCTGCAAGGTTCTGGAATCAACAAAATGATAAGAAATTTGGCCCATTCTTCGTAAAGTTACAAGCACTATACACAGAAAGATGTATATGGGACTACCCTATATCTCTCACAGGACCATGAGAGAAACAAATTTACCAAATATATGAATTAGTAGGCGGTTTCCCGGCAAATTTGTTATCATCATGTATTAGTCAAAACATATTCTTTCACATGATTGGTAATGAGAGCTTCCATTTCATTTTTTGAAATTGGGGCGTTACCAATACTGGTCTTTACCTTTAATATTTTGTTGAGAATATATAATGTTTTATTTTCAAGTGCACTTCATTGTTCATAAGAGAGCTTTGGAAGTCTTGAATAATGAAAAGGGCAGTCCCTAAAACAAGTGTGAAATACTTTTAACAGAGGATAAGCAAAGTGTACATAAATTAGAATCGGCCAAGCCCATAGTATGAAGAGATTTGTTGACCCCAAGTAGTCTGTGAAAAATTCTGAATTGAGAAAATAACGATATTTTCAATTGCTAACTTATCTTTGTGTTATGTGGCCCTGGATTAAAGAGAGATGTTGGTAAAATACCTTGCCTAAGGACATAAGCACCAAGCAACGAGCAAACCCAGGACCTGCCAAATGAGAATCAAGACACGAGGGCTCAGTGGTAGAGCAGTGGTCTTGTAACCAGGAGGTCCCGGGTTCGAAACCAAGTTGATGCACTAGTGCCCTTTGGTAATGCGTTAATCCTCATTACATAGACCCGTAGATGGGACTTAAAGCTGTTGGTCCCCTGGGTGCTCAATGTACTAAAAAGCATACACATGCTTTCTTAGCAGCCAGGTAAAACAAACGAGACCCTCTAGGGCCTCTACCAATATCCCCTTATAAATAATGCATTGCTTTTCTTGCCACAGTGCTACCAAAGTATTCAATAATTTCACATCAGTATTTTAACTGTTTTAAGGTGCTTCTTTGATTAATGTTTTGGAGAGGAAAAAAAAAGATGAAGTGGATTCTTCATTCTTTGATTTTTTATTTTTTGTGTTTTTGAGTTGAATGGATATAGCACAAAAGAAATTTCTGCTAGCTAGAGAAAAATATGTCATGTGGTATGATTATCATTTTAGTGCAAGACATCCTCCTCTAAAGAACAACTCTGTTCTCTTTATAGAGTTTATATTTAAATAAATTTAGAAAAATAATCAAATTTATACAAAATAAGAATGTTTATGAATTCTTGCCAACTATATAATTTGTTCGGAGTCATGTATATGTGAAGATTTTTTTTTTTTTTTTTTAACTGGCTATAAAAAAAAGCCTATCATTGTGTTACTACAGACCTAAATAGATGTACCCTAATGCCTATAAGGCTCTGTACATATATGGTGCCTTCTTGCCTAAACAAGAACTGTTGAATTTGTAATCAACGTGCCAGAAATTTTCTATCTGACATCTTAGAAATAATTGTTAGTTTTATCGTTGCAAACAATGTTTATTTACTTTTTATTTGTTATCTTTTGGTGAAATCTTCACCCTCCCCAAGTGTGCCATGGTTAGAAGATTTCTCCCTTGGAAGGGGAAATGGAATTTCAGTACTATTTCATAGGTGATTTCCTAATATATAGGAAGCAGGAACAAGTACTCAATATGCAATCTTAAGTTAAAGATATAGTTGAGTTCTGGTCATGCGATTGCATTGTGAAAGAAACAGTGTGAAATCGATCAGAAAAGGTTGATCATCTAGCATATATGTATTGATGTGTACTGCAAGGTTCTGGAATCATCAAAATTATAAGAAATTTGGCCCAGTCTAGGTAAAGTTACCAGCACTGTACACAGAAATATGTATATGGGACTACACGAACATATGGCATAAAAATCTGTCCCGATTTTTACGCTGTTACATGCCATATTTAGAGTAGTAAGGCATTTGAAGAGCCATGCTTTTCAATGAACATTTTTAATCTGATGTTCTTCCACACTTGCATAATAAAAATGAAAACACTACAACTTATTTGTCACCTCTTCCCAGAACTCAACATTCTCTTTAATTCCGTTTAAAACATTTTTGCAATGATAAAACTCAAGAGTTGACTCTTGAAAGTGTTTCATGATTTTGTTATATGCTATGCAGGAGGGTGCTAAAACAAAGTTGTCAGAGCCACGTTTGGTATTGTTTTTGTTTTGTATGAAACGATGTAGAAATAATTTAGAGAAGTAATAACTACAGTTAACAACTAGACCAGCCCTTCTCGACCTCTTTTATCTCAAGACCCACTTTGGTTATTATAACACAAATCGAGGTCCACTATGGCTGTTTGAAATGGTTCGAGACCCACCTAACAAAAACTTGATTTGAAAGAAAATGACAATATGACGTGATACAAGAACATAGAGAATAAATTGTGTGATGATATACGGGTTGTGCCGCTGTCAATTGTAATACTGCTATTATACATGGCTGATCATCAACGAAACGGAGTTAAGTCTTTTGTCAACTATGTTTGTTGCTACGGCAGGTAGCCAGTGAAAACGAACTTGTTTGATCAAATTATGGAAATGCAAGCATTACTTTAAACAAACAAAACTTTGTTATTCCTGGCTCATTTTTCCTGATTGAGGTGTCATTTGAAAGGGCAGAAATTGATCTTTCTAGAAATGGGATTTTCTTTTTAAAATTCAGATACCACCCGCCAAATGACTTTTTGGTTTCCTCTCTTCAAATTGCTTTTAATCACTCATGAGTGAGATATGAATCATATGAGTTGCAACAAATAAAAGAGGAGGATCTAAGCTTTCCAAATGTGTGTCATTTATTAATTATACTTGTGATTAAGTTATGATAAAACATCGATAATTCTCGGTTTCGTTTTTTTTCTGGGACGCACTGTATACCCCCAATTTTGGAAAGACATAAATCTTTGAGAAAACTTGAAACATATAACATTATAAAGCTGAATTTCTGGTTGTGTTATGTATGATCAGACACAATTTGTTTGTTTATAGTTATCTATTTTTAAAATATGTTATGGACGACCTTACGACCCACCAGGTCAACTTATGACTGAATAACTTGATCTTGCCATAATGTTTTCTTCTGTTTTACATGATCTTCAAATACTTATTCTGCTTTTACACATGGTCGCTAAAACATTTCAAAGTGTGGGTGTCATTTAAAAATGATATATTTTCATTTGTGATTTTGCTGTCATTGATGCAGTAATGCAGTATGAAGTCTTGAACCTTGTCTTTGATGATTTAAAGAAGAAAATAGACGCATTTGAACAACAGCTATGAGTCAGTTATGAATGTTTTATTTCTTTCTTTTATTCTTATTATTTCATTTTATTTAGCAAAACTGATGATGGTTACAGAAATAGGCATGTTGATGCTTGTGAAAACTATGATATTAAAGGTAAAGACCAGTATTGGAAACGCCCCAATTTCAAAAAATGAAATGGAAGCTCTTATTACCAATCATGTGAAAGAATATGTTTTCAATATTACATGACGATAACAATTTTGACGGGAAACCGCCTACTAATTGATATATTTGGTAAATTAGTATATCTATATACTGTTGAGAGATACAAATGCATGTGTCGCGCATGTGTGTGTAGTCCCATATACATCTTTCTGTGTACAGTGCTTCTAACTTTATGAAGACTTGGCCAAATTTCTTATAATTTTAATGATTCCAGAACCTTGCAGTACATCTATGCTAGACGATCAACCTTTTCTGATCGATTTCACAACGTTTCTTTCACTATGCAATTGCATGACCATAACTGGTCTTTAGCTTTAATAGTGATCATCTTCAGTTGGTTGATGAGGATGAAAAAGAAGAAGAAGGGGGAAGATGGAGGTGACGAGTGTACGTGATGATGATTGTTAAGATGACCAAGGTGCAAGATAATGATAATAAAGATGAAAAGAATAAGATAAAGAAGAAATTGAAGAAGATAGTGATAACGCTTGTTGAGATGATGAAGAAGAATAATAATAAGTAGATGGTGGTGATAAGATTATGATTCTATCATGTTTTCTTCGGGAGAAAACGTAAGTTCCCGTTTCCTATCACGATGAGTCCATAAAATTGTCACACTGCCCTCTACGATAGATGACGCCGAAATCACGGACGACAGTCACGACACACTGACAAACTTTCGTAATAGGTCGATGATAAGATCCAGGATTGTATAATTCTGTGGCACATCCAGAAATGTTTACAAACAGGGGGCGAGGACTAAATTGTTCTGAGACTGTAAGCCGTAGGCTAGCCGGTCAACGCGTACAGGACAGAGTAGGAAGGCGGGGGTGGGGCCCTTCAAAAAATACACCCCCCCCCCCTACACAAAAAATGAAAGAAGGGAGGTAAGGGGCAGAAAAGAAAGAAAGAAAAGCTCAGCTGTAGCCCGTAGGCACTGACTCTTTCTACCAGTTTGGGATTTTCACATCACCATTAATATTTTCAAGAGAGAGAGAGAGAGAGAGACCCGAGGGTTACAGTGATTCAGTTCGCTTTTCGCCTTCCAGCCACAGCTGATGCCAAATATTTGATAGTAATAAAAAGAAAGAATTAAATCACATGAAAAAAAGAAAGAAGAAAAGGAACACGGAGAAGGAGAACAAGAATAAGAACAAGTACAAGAGCAAGTAGGAGGGGGATGAGGAGGAGAAGAACAAGGGCAGGAAGAAAATCAAAGGTAGGGGCTAGGAGAAGAAAAATGAGAGGAAGATCGAAAGCGATGAAGAAAAGAGAATAGAGAGGGAGAGAAGAGGAGGATAAAGTAAAAAGCGGTATTACATGGCTGATAGGCTTTTCACACCAGGGCCGCGCCCGGGTCCTCGAAATCGAGGGGCGACTGTTAATCCATGGATTTTTTTTCCAGGCTTGAAGGTTATTAGCATAACAATAGGTATAGAATAGATGGGGGGCTTGGCTAGCCGCCCTCAATTCCAAAACGAATACCAGGCCTCTTGAACGGCGCCCTTTTGATACAAAGATCCGAGCGGTTTAGTCAGAACCTTTTGGAAAAGGGTCACAATTATTTTCAAATATCTTCCAAATCTACAATCAGTTCTTGGGCCTTTGTAGGCTATTCAGGGGGAGCCGGAGGGATGAGTATGGATGTTGCTAAAGCGGGATGTTGGGATGTTATATCTACTTATTCAAATTTCTGTCAGAAAAAAATGTTTGATAGTGTCGGCAAATGTATAAGATTGATAATTTACTCTCCCTTTGAAGGTTGTTCTTGTTGTTCACTTTGCAATTTTCGTTAAATGTTGATATAAAGTTAAATCTTGTGTTAATTTAAAATTATTGTTTTATACCTAGTCATATCTAATATTATTTTACTTAGTTAAAAAGGGATCTTATTAAATTTTTCACCACAAATATCGTCATTTTCACTTTTGATTGACAATTTATTTTTTTAGATTAGGAAGAGACCACTCAATATTTTCTAAAGGGGCGGAGACATCCACTCAAAAATTAAGATTATTATTAAAAGATTAAATTCCCGTATGAATTTCCCCACCTTAAACATGTACCCCACTATAGTGCACGTTTTCCATGGACTAACGTGATCTTCAAATTCACTCCACACCCTAAATTACGAAAGAGTGAATAGGAACACAAGGGTTAAATGATATGCAGATCCTATATATTTCCTCCTGTAAATATGATGAATAAAACAATGGAGGGGGGGGGGTATTTATTACTGAGGAAAAACGTTTATCCCTTTCAAAGAATTACATATAAAACATTACACAGAATTCAGTATCTCGCCGTGAAAATTATCGCCAACACTTCACTTTTCATTGAAAAATATTTGTGTTTGTATGCATCTTATTTAATGTACTGAAACATTTATAATTATGTAAAATAAAGAAAAATGTGTTACTTTATGTACATGATTATGTTCTATTTTGAAAACGCAGAAATAAAAACAAACAAACAAACTAAAGACCACAATTATTATATATTTTTTTCTTTGTTGGGGGGAGGGGGGGGGGGGACTCCATGAAGTTCGTTTTAAGATACAACGTTATTCCTATATAGTTGTACAACAACTTTTATGCCTGGCGTAAAAGCCGGACGCATCAAAAGGAGTACAAGTTTGCGCCCGTAGCCCGTGGGGGTAAAAAGTTACCAAAGTGATCAATTTCAGAACTGTGTCAAACATCTAACTTTCTTTCCATTTTTCGCATTCTTTCTATACTATTTTTTGTTTGAATCATCATTTTATGCCTTTTAAAATAAATTTTACAAAATATTTTCAAAGATGCTAAAGGCTTTTCATAATTGTTAAGTCCAACTTAGAGATATTAGTTCAACTTTGGATCTTTGTGAAACACCACCCTGTTCTGGAAAAGCAAAATGCTAGTTTGGAGAGGAGAGCAATTTCTTTACTAATTCAGTATTATACAAGGAGCAATTTTAAAGAATATAATATTCTCTCTTGGAAAAGAAAGACTCCTTTTCATTCCCCCTTTTTCCGTATGAAATGAAATTGTCGTTTCGATTGCAAATTTGTATTTAAATTCCCCTTGAATTAATTTTTTTTGTCGAAAATGGTTTCGATCGTGTTCTTCGTACATATAATTAACAAGTTAATTATTTATATCCTTTCTAACTTTTATTGTTTTTAAGCATGTGAAAAAATGATTTGTCCCGATTTATGATACTTGAGGATGTGACATATTAACGCTTACATCTTAAAGTGTTCAGTAAAGGCCCTAAATTCAACCAGTCCATGTTTCATTCTCGAAATACAGACAAACCGAATCCCCCTCCCCCAACATAAAAAATACAAGGGATATGAATAAATAAATTGTTAACTGCATGTAAATGAATGATTTTCAATTTCCTTAAATATCTAAATTTCAAGTGTAGTTCAGATTATTCCGTCGTTCCATGTTTGAATTGGTCTATCACCACTCCCCGGATACCTGAAATGAGATGAACAAATTACGGTATAGAATTCGAATATGCGCTTAGCGGCGATACACAAATTATTTCAAGTAATTCAAGTTTTCATTAATAAATCTAGCTTTTTATATATTAAGAACAATACCATTTCATTTCATTTCATCAAGTCGAGTGTTAGGTGGATATACTGTAATATTCTCTCAGTTCTCAATCTATTTAAAGTACGGTGAACAATTTCGAATACAATTGTTTTTTGTTAATGTATCCTTTTTGAAATGTTTGGTAATGAATTGATAAAAAACTTCAATAAACGAAACATTTTGTTGGATACTTGAGTTTTTACCACAACATCTATTTTGGTCATGCGCCCTCTGCGTCTAAAGACATTTAGTATCTAGACCCCGCCCACCTTCGGGACGGTGACGAATCAAAGATGCGAGAATTTCTTCGAAGCCCAACCCACTCAACCGTAAACCTGATGAATTATTCATGACACAAGTTGCTCCATCTCGCTCTCTCTCGCGCCCGTGACGAAATCTCGCTGCATGGCGACTGAGCAAGCGGCCCGATCGCCTGGAATAGTCCGTTGGTTACTCATACGCTTATGTACGGCCTCCTATATACTCCATACACTTGAGCAGTATCATCATGTTATATAGCCGGATTGAACGAACCGGCGGGCTGACTTAAAATTCATTTCTGATATCATTTAAAGGAAATACCACATCTTCACACAGTTACACCTTGTGGATATTTTACACATTGACTTCAAACCACGGACCACCTAGCTGGGCATTTGGAGATACATTTTCTAGCAGAAAAGGTGATTTAAACACCTTGTTTAATCGACTGGTGCGTTGGAGTACCATTGAGGGGTTATCCACGCCAGCGCTGTGGGCGGGCTGGTAGTCAATATACCGCATCTTTACAACGCAGCTACCAGTAACTCGCGCAGACGACAGCTCAACATCGATATCGCGCTTTGGTAGAATTTCTGAAAATTCACCTGTGAACAACTTGAACGTGATTGCACGCATGACTTGGAGTTTTTATACCTGAGAACTTGGACCCTGGAGCTTCCATCACGAATCACTTTGCCGACCTTTGAGGAAAATGTCTCATCTTTCCAGGACTAAATTTTTCTGGCCCAGTCCGATGGCTTTGCCCAAGGCAAAATCAGGAATCATATTTTTTGTGAACGCTGTTCTTCTCCTTTGGAGCGTCACACTGGCGAAAACACTGCAGCCGATTGCTTGGGACAAAAACAACTCAAAGTAAGGCGAAATTCATGATTTTCTCCCCCACAAATTTCATTTTCCACACACTTGTTATAATTATTGTCGTGTAAATTTGTACACTAATCATGAAACGAAGTTGTAGACTATTTTCTCGGCGGTTTCCCCCTTTAGTTTTGATTTGTTGTAACAGGTGTATTTGATATTTTTCGCCGAATTCAGTAATTGCAGTTTTATTCAGTTTTATTGCGTAACTGGAAAAGAGTCATCTCCAGCTGTCAAAAGTTGCAGAAGTAGAATTGTACTATGTGTAGTTTGTCAGTTTTCTGGGTTTATTTGAAAATTTCTATACATTAGTTTTTCATTTGAATTTGCTTATTTTATACACATAATGTACATTTTTGTTCCGTCACTATTTTGTATTAGAATATGATAGGATTAAGGTTGATATTAGTTGTGATTTAGGCCAATAATATTTAGAAAAAAAGACGGCGGAAAAGTGTTCATTGTCATGATTTTGTTATTAATTTTCCATCGGACTTTACCAACTGACTGACACAATATGCAACCATAAATAGTGGCATGTCTTCATTTATGAGGCTTTTGATTTGGAAACCGTACTTTTCTTTACTTTTTACGACAATCGGAAATACCAAATCTTTGTAATGCTTCCGAAAGCATTATCTTTTTACGACCACATGGCTCAAACCGCGAATTTGTGATGTATAGCCGACGATTTAGTGCCCAAGTCCCCCCCATCTCTTTATTCTTTCGACAGCTATATTGCTCATTGAAATGCAAGAGTTTAGATCCCCTAATGTTATTCTAACTGATCTTCACTTACAATTCATGTATAGTCGGCCCAAAACCTCTTGAAAAAAGCCCCTATTATAGCGACTTATATGAAGAGTTCATTACTGTTTTTCTTACGGCTCGCAACGCACCATTTTGCACTGGTCGAAACACGACACAGCTGCCTAGCCTACAAGCCGCTGAAATTGCCAGCGAGTTACTCGCATCGCTGACCCCGACCGACCCCCGACGGCCCTAACCCAGCTAATGCGCTTCGATTTTTTTTCTTCTCACTTTCTCTCTGCTCAAAAACCAATTCCAAAGGCTGTTTTGTTCGATAAAAAAGGCGATGAAAAAGGGTATTATAGTACAGCTTCTGTTGGGAATGATACTATGCTATTAGAGCTAGGAAACAATGCTGATTGTTACGGTATTGGACCAATAATGAAGGTCTTTCTACTCTAGGTGGACTGTTCGGTGAGTCTGTTGCATTTCACCAGAATTAATGAGGTCCCGAGATAGTCGTGATAATCGGTCAAAACACAATCAGGCTTGCATTCTCTTTACCAGAAATTCTCTCCCAGAGGTTATTTTGGTTATCATGCTTTCAAATTACTGCAAAACCTTTCTCAATGTACATTTTTTCATCTTCCATGTTATTCTCACATCTTCCTGGTTTCACATGTTTCAGACAATTCAGGTTCTTATTGTAAAAATAATGTTATACAGTTTTATTATTTTTCTGACTATTCTAATAGTTAATGTTTCCATCTTTTTACATGTAACAATGTTTTCAAGTGTTCAGATTTTCATAGTTTTTCATCTATTTATTTATAATGACATGAAATATTATTGTAATGAAATGAAATTTACTGTTATTCTATTGAAATTATAATATAGGCCTATATAAATACAACAACATTCCTACTTTTTATCATATTTCCATCCTAAATCTGCAGACAAACTGAATACTTTTGTAGTATTGAAATGAAAACAAAAGTAGATGAATAATATTCTTGATAGATTCATTTCATTAAAATGGAATGGGAAAGAAGGTTGTTATTTTACCCCAAAAAGAGTAGGCCTACAATTATTCCTTAGTCAGTATCAAAATTACATGAAATGATTTTCATTTTTTCATTTGGCAAAACAAAAAAACAAAACATGGCAGAACAATAATTCTTTCCACGTCTAGACAAGAATCCCATTACCTACACCTTTCCTACCGAGCCAGAATTTGTAAATCACCCCCAAAGCGTGATCTCGCATTATTCACTCAGATTTTGTGGTGTTGCGTTTTGGAAAAGAATCACTATTTTGATGGGTTGCATTATTGAAAGTCATTGGTCATGGAATTTGTTGAATTGTGACCTTGGCGACCTCACAATATGCATGGAAATGGCATTGCCAATTTGAGTGGTTGGTTGGTGGTCCGTAGATGGTTTGTGAAATGGTTAAGTTATGTGCGATGGTTTGGATGGGAAGGGTGTTTATAAATACTTGTCAAAGGGGCATTAATTTTAATATTATGGATAGGCCCGCCAGCCACTTTGATGTACTCTGTACTTTGTAAATGTACAATGCACAGCCAAGAGGAATACTAGAGAGGAGAGAATCTTGAGAAGAAAATGAGAAGGAGGGAAAGAGAGAGAGAGAGAAAGGGAGGGAGGGAGAAGAGATAATGCACACCAAATATTTATTAAAAAAAGGATGAGACAAAGAAGGATACAATTATAACAGAAAAACAAAGAAAGAATTAGAGAAAATAAGAGAGAGGTAGATAGAGAGAGAGAGAGAGAGAGAGAGAGAGAGAGAGAGAGAGAGAAATACTTGCTGTCGTTATGGTTATCTCATACAGGTGAAAATTGAATCCCAATCAAAACGTCTATCCCCAAAACCCAAGGTGAATTCAATTCAACCAGTAATTTGTAAACTATCCAAAGTGAAACTGCAGAGATTCTTTCATGAGGAGAACGTATTCTCTCCAATTGAATCTATTGACATGAAAATACTCCATGCCAATTGCCATGTCCAATGGTCTAGAACCATTGAAATTGCTGTACACACCGCAAAATGTTATAGACGTCTGTGTAACTGTAAGTACATGTACATGTGCTTACTTCAATTGTGATCAAAATCTAGTATCATTAAACTAATTTGTGGTATTGTAAGTCATAAAATCAAATGGTTTAACAAATTATAATTTTTCTGTTATTGAAGTGTGAGTCAATCATTTAGATGTTGTACAGCATTTCAGTTGAGCTTGAAAGTTCTTCCACAAGTTATGTAATATGTACACAAGGGATGACATGTTACCAATATTGCATTGCATATATACATGTAGACAAATGATGTACTTGTGGTGGATTAAATAGAAAATGAAGAAAACAGAAGGAAGAGAACATTTTCAAAAAAGGGATAATATACATAATTTCAGTGCATGTTTGCTATTTGCTAGCTTTGTATTTCTAAGACTCTTGTTATCGTTGTTGTGTGAATTCGATCAGTATTTTGAAGGACAGACAAATTACCTATTGATGTAGGCCTACTCCAGAGGCTACATGTAAGCCAAAGTACAACAAAACTCTCTGCAGCAATAGGCAGTACAGGCTTTCATTTTAGTGTATAGAATTGCAGGTACATGTACATCCAGTTTGATTATGAATCAATAGGTTTCCCACAATAGTTGTTTCAAACTTTAATATGTACATGTAGTTACATTTGAATGCAATAATTGAAATAACTCTGAATAATATAAATTGTATTCCTTAAAATTGCTATTCTTAGCTATAATAAGAATGTTCCCCCTTTCTGATAAGATGTCTTCTCAAAACTTTTAATATCAAGACAGTGCAGATACAGTAGTTTGATAGATTTACAGGCCTCTAAGCCTATAGGTTTGAGGCTTTCAATTATAATCGTAACATGCCTGATTTCCCTGTTAACAGTGAAAATATACAGTACACTAAATGCAGTCAGATCTAGTTGTCCCACATGTACATAAGGCCCACATCCGTAGAAACCTGTATAGATTCCACCACAGTTTCCGCTAATGGGCCACCCGCCGGGCCAAGTTCAACGCAAGACAGCGACAGGACCTAAACATAGTCTACCACCGGCTTGTCCTAGCGGTCGTTGGGTCTCCGCTTACGCAAAAAATCCCAGCGACGGGCGACGACACCGCGAACATTTGTCCAACAGATGTGGCATCAGTGTAATCCTCTCTTTTTCGACTTTCGTCTTTAAAAAGTTGGGAATAATTTGGGAGGCTGGGTTGGGAAGAAGATGTATGTTTGATAACGCAAGGAATAACATGTGTTTGTTATGGTGTGTGATATCAGTATCACCCAAAGGGAGTATTGAAAAAGGCAGATTTTTTCCATAGATATTACACAGTGATGTATTATGCCCAATTCCTGCCAGAATTTTGTCAGGAAAGCGACACTTTAGAAGGTGTATATTGATTTAAAGACATAATATGTTTTAAAATGTTCCAAACTATATGGTCTTGGATTTTCCTATAGCTGTCAATGTCCTGTAAGAATTGTAAGTAAACACATACAATTTCTTGAAATGTATGATTTTTATATTGAATGTCCATCTGACTTTAGACAGAAACACATGGACAACAATAATGCTGTGACATTGCACTTTAAATTATGAAAAGTCATGTGTGAAATTGATATTTTTAAAGAGCTGAAGGTTTTTAGAATATCGTTTTCTCACTGTGTAGGTCTATATTGTTGTTGACTCCAACCTTATTTTGCTTTAATTCAGCAGGTGATATATTAGATATTGATAACAATCTAGGCATTTAGGGAGATACAGGTGTACATGTACATGTATGTAAATATAGCTAGCTAGCCAATTCGAATAGGTTGACATTGTGCATATATGCCATACTGTAGGTTGAATTTAGGTTCCCATTGTTTGTGGCCGCATAAAACGTGTCGATTTCATGCGTTTTCTCTTAGATTGCGTTTATAATTGATGAGGAGCTTGACACTGAAATTCATGCTAAACATAAAACCCGCATAAGCTCAAGGTGATATCCACAATCATTTTGATGAATAGTTAACAGGGACAAAGGAAAGAAAATCATATAAAACTAGGTTAAGCAAGGTTAAAAAATGATAGAGAGGAAAGAGAGAAATAGGGAGGGAGAGAGAGGTCAAGGGGGAGGGGTGGGAGAGCGGGAAGGGCAAAAGACAGACACTATCATTTGGATAGTGACAACTGTCAAGTCCTAGGTAATTCTTTTAATGATACATTTCAAGATGAAGATTCCTTGATTTATTGGCACATCCAATATTTTTGTCATTTCTTTAGAGTCCCATCACAAGAATAGAATATTAAGCTTCTCCTACATGTAGGACACTGTTTTTTTTCAGTGACAAGTACAGGTAGATGAAGTAATACTTGTAATATTTAGAGGTATCGGCACCTGTATAAATACGGTATTCAATATTACTGGTATAAACTTTCACCTAGATTGCATACAAAACAAGCAAGTCTACATGTACGTGTACCTAGTACAACTATTTTATAGGGTACTATCTCGGTCTCTTGTCAGCAGAAAGTCACATTCTGAGTGCGATATCAACAATTTTTTTTTAATGGCATTTCAGCAGGATTTCTTGACATAGTCCAGACTCTTCCAAATGGACGCATTGCGATGCTTGGTCAGATATAAATCTCCCCTTATTATCACTTCACCCTTAATATCACTTCACCTCCCTATTGGGCAAGTTTTGAGCGCTAGACAACAACATTCCTGAAGGTGCATTACCACTAGCCAAAGGTGAAAGCTCGACATTAACTTTATTGTAAGCAGGTCCGAATTGAATTTTTTACAGTCTGTACAGTATGCATGAGCTCAAGAAGGCCTGTCATCATCAGCTCAAGTTTGCCAAATAACCTGCTAGTTTAAGTTTAACTATCCCGATCGCAAATCAGCCAGTTAATTTGCGTCTTCATCAAATTCCCACCCATCCGAGCTAGTTTGTGATGAGCATACCGAGCTTTCGGGATAACTTCCAGAGTCTGAAAGTAGCGGGTTTTTGGCAAACTGGAGCTGATGAAGCCAGGCCTATTGTAGAAACCTACTCTTGGGCTAACCCCCTCCCTGGTCAGATAAAAAGAAGGTGAAACAAATAAAAGGTAATAATGACATATTTGCTATTTCTTCTGTTCAAATCATGTTTCTATCTGTAATTTACTACGATACAGAAAATAAAAAAATTGCATCCTCACTCCACAGTATAAACAACATCTAATTGGAAATGTGGGCTCATGAAAACGGGCCTTTCATGTTCTGATAAAAGAAAATGACCTGGGGAGTGTTTCACAAAGATCCTAAGTAGAACTTAACACTAAGTTGGACTTAAAAATTATGGACAGCCATTAGAGCCTTAAAATGAAATATATTCAAAAGCAGAAATTCAAGTATTTTAGACTTTTTATAAATTCTACATCCAGAACATGAAATCTCCTTGATGATAGAAAATATGAATGATTTGAATTAACATTTTATGCCTTTTAAAATAACTTTTACAAAATGTTTTCAAAGATGCTAATGGCTGTCCATAATTTTTAAGTCCAACTTAGAGATAAGTTCAACTTAGGATCTTTGTGAAACACCCCCCCTGAAGAGATAGCGGGAGAGGGTAAGATGAGTAATTCCAAAGGCCTTGGATCGTGATGGAAAAAGCCCTGTAACACTGCGTCTAGGGAGTCACCTGTATTATATTGGTTTCTATGCATCTACAGTAGTAGGGCCATTCGCCTACACCAAACCCTGTCATTTTCTAAAGGTTTTTTTTATTGCTTGAGTTTCTGTTTGTTTACCTCTGAAAATGGAAAGCTTTGTGTCAGACTTATGTCACAGAAGAAATGTAGAGTGGATGGCATGATTTACGAGTGAATGTATAACATGTTAAAGGTGATTTCTTTGTGTAGATGCTCATTTGTTTGCATTTAAAGCTTGACTGCATATATACCGGTAGGACTACAATGTATACTGCTGAGCATACAGTATACACTAGTATACAGTTTGTACATTTGTAGGTACAGTGCATAATTTAGGTAGTAATATTGGGTTTCCATGATTTTGTCAATTTCATAATTGCATGTTGGGTTGTGGTTGGAAGCAGTTTTAGATGGTGGAGGGGCTTGGGGGAGGGGCTTTAGGGACCTCAAGCCCCACCCCCAATTGTTCTCAATGGAAAATGAAGGCCAAGAACCCCCTGAACCCTCAAAACGCCTAAAACTTATACTTCTAGAACTGCGTCTAGGGGCAGGAGGGAGTCCTATCTTTCATTCGGGTCCTCTTCCCCCTCTCCTTCTCCCTCCCTTCCTTCTCCTTTTCTCTCTCTCTCTCTCTCTCTCTCTCTCTCTCTCTCTCTCTTCCTCCTCTCTCTCTCTCCTCTCTCTATCTCTCTCTTTGCTATCCATGGGAAGGGGGGGGGGCATTTCCCCCTTCACAGGGCCCCTCTGAGATACACCCTCTGGATCTTCTCAATAAACACAGGAGCCAAGTTCAAGACAAATATTGTGCTTTGAAGTAAACATCGGTGAGTCTGGGATTGGGTAACAGAAGTAAATGGGTGGTGAAGATTTGTGGTAGCTCAGCGGTGGTTAGCCAAGATGGGCAAATAGTTAATTCATGGACTTTTGTAAGTCCATGGTTGGTTTAAAGATTAAGTTGAGTTCTGGTCATGTGATTTATCGTAAATAGAACTGTGTGGAAGTTAATGGAAAAGGTTGATTTTGAAATTTAAATTTAAATTAAAATGCTATTTATTAAAGAAAATCCACATGGAAGCCCAAGGCTCGAATCGCATCGAGTTTACAAAATGAAATCACAAAAACAAAATATCTTACAAACGTCAATTGCATTCAGTGATTTATATCAGTCATTACAAAGTAATACATGTACATCTACTACAAACCAATAATAAAATGCATTGATTTTTTGAACGGGGGATTTCCCACAGCCCCATATATTTTCCCTCTCTTCAGTTTCTGATGGAGTGATGGACATTTAACAATTTCAAGGATGTACATGTCCATGTCTCTAAAAAGATGCAATGTTCAACAGGTGTATTTGGGTACTGGTACTTCTTATAATAAATTATTGTAAAATGTTATTTTATTTTGTATTTATTTCACATCAAAAATGCAAATTATAAATAAGGTTCTTTTATTCTGATCTGAATGCATTTTTTACAGATTCAATAATACTTGATGAAAACTTGAAAAGGAAATCAAATTATTTTGTCCCCTAAATTTTTTCAAAGAACATTTTCTAGTGGAAAGTAGCTTTAAACAAAATCTAAACATTTTTACCAGATTTGGTTTTCTTTGACTAAATTCCAGACAAATTTATAGCTCCATTTCGTTGCCACAATACAGTAATAAAATCTAACCAGATCCACCGAGCTGCTAAAGTCTGATCGTTTATTTTTCCAGCCACGCAGCCTTTTTGAATTTTTGATGTGGCAATTCCTCGGAAAATGATTAGGGAGGACCCGTGGTCATGAATAAATAACTGACATGAACTTGAAGCATGTGATCGATCAGCTATGCAGTTCATGAACTTGCCTCAACAGCTTGGTACTTGTCAAGAATTGTCTGGGCTTATTGTAATTCTGCATTCAATAACATTGATTATGAATGAAGGTTATAGACATGTGTAGTGTCTGTTGAGAGACAGAAGGGCATTAGATCTGTGTTAAAGCCCCACTGTACTACTTGTAGCTACTTGCTCCCTCTATGATCGATGACCATTGATCCCCCATGATCCTCTTTTTCTTATACATGTACATTGTACTTGTACTGTAGCTACTTGCTCCCTCTATAATCGATGACCATTGGTCCCCCATGATCCTCTTTTTCTTATGTTAATTGAGAGCTGATTTGATGATACCACCTGTCCATGACCTTGCAGGGAGGTCTACTCCCCTCTGGACAAACTAGTACAGACGGCCTTTAAATGAATGGCATTAAAGTCCTCCTGACCCGGAGCAGATGAAAGTGGTAGCTCGATCGTCTGTTTGGAGCCAGAAGGGCGTTATATCTCATATTCTTTAATACATAGTGAACAACACCTTCTGGCTCTCAATGGATGTGATAGTGCTGTGAGGTACTTGGCTGCTTGTGTGAAGGTCATGCTTTGTATTGGTGCTTTGCCTAAGGTTTACAGCGGCAGCTAATATAATATTTATACTACCAGTATACCTCAGATGAGATAATAATAATACGCTAAGGCTCCGCGGGGGGCGCGACGTCTCGGCGAACCTTTGTATTCTATTGTTTTTTAATGAGATCGCCGACCCAAGTTGGTGCGGCTATCTCCTCCCGAACCCTGCCCTCGGGGCACCCGTGCCCGGTGCCATCGTCCGCGGGAGAGTCTACTCTGTGGAATTGGCTATACTCCGCCCGAGGTCCTCCTCCGTGTCGACGTCCAGGGCGAAAACAGACGCGACATGCATAATGCACGATATGCGTGACGACAGAGATACCTGGATATTCAACATTGCATCCGTAGACACACGACCGATGACCATCCACTCACATTAAGTTGCGTAATAAATGCACGCTGAATGGGTATGACTTACCCCGTGTTAGGTATCTTTCTATAGGATGTGCTTTGTACTAGCTGCACTGCACAAGCGGTACCTGCACAAGCGAGATACACTGGGCTAATTCCCGTCGACGTCCAAACTTAGAGACCTATTTCCATCATGATTGCCGCGATTTTTATATAGTTTTCGTGAATGGAGGTATGAAATCAAAGCTTATTTTGTGATTATTACGGCCATGTATACTCAATTTTGATTATCATTTTCTAAAGGAAAGTTTTCACAAGAAAACCAATGGACTGACAGTTCAGTCGCACACAGCTCAGTGCAGCTGCGCTGCTCGGGAAGCTCCAACACAGGCACCGCGCACCGCAGGCGTCCGACGCCTGCGGCGCCGGTGTTCGAGCTTGCTGGAGTTACGCTGAAGTGTGTGTGTGCTGAAGCTGAGCTCGAGTCGAAGAGATTTGACACTTTGCATCATTATTGCCGCGATTTCAATATAGTTTCGTGAATATATTTACGAAACCTGAGCTTAGAATTAGTAAAAGTATTACTAATGTCTACGTTTTTAAACGACTGTCTGATTTTCTTATGAAAATTTTACTTTGAAAAATGATTATCGAAATTCATGGTCAGAAATAATCACAATCTAGGAACTATTATTATGTTACAATTCTTGCATCAAATCAATGCATGAAAACTTAGTTATTGAACTAGAGAATTTTTTTTTTTTTTTAAATAGGCAATTATGAAGTAGGATGTAGGAAGCCTCAAACCTTAGCCTACTAAACAAATCTCAACAAAGTGTAGGCCTATCCTTTTATGAATCAATGAAAAAGTAGCCCCAGAAAAAAGAACCCCCAAAAGTTGAAAAAGTAGCCCCTGAAAATTTTCCGAAAATTTGAAATGGAGCCCCAGAAATGAAAAAATTAATTTTTTGCCTGCGCCTCCCTCTAGAATCCCGCGGATTTCCGCGGGTCCTGAGTTGAGTGTATATATAATATAGGCGTGGGGTCCATGGGTTTCAAGGGGTCATAAACCCCCAAAAGCTCAGGGGGTTACGTTCTTCAAAGTGGTGGGGGGGGGGGGAGAGATCAGATCGCAGCGAGTTGAGTGTATATATAATATAGGCGTGGGGTCCACGGGTTTCAAGGGGCCATAAACCCCCGAAAGCTTGGGGGTTTTAGGCGTTTAATTAGGGTCAGATGAGCATTTTTTTAATACTTTATTTGTGACACCTGCGGGTCACTAATTGGCGTGGGTCAATACGTAGAGTTGCGTAGTGTTGCGTACCACCTACGCTGGCCTACGTTACTATATGCTGAGGGACGGAAAGGGGTACGCAAGATGAACAAAAACAATTCAACATGTTTAATTTTTTTCGCGTACTTAAGGCATAGAAACTTGACGCAGAAAGTACGTCTTTTTACGCAACACTACGCTACATGCCTACGCAACAGTACGCTACCCTACGCCAGATCGACAAAGCAGTAAAAGCTTTCAACACAGTAAGCAACCATAAGCAAACCCGTACGCCAGCCTACGCATAACCTACGCAGGGACTTTTTTCCCATTAATACGCAGCCTAATTTCTGCGTAGTCGGTACGCCACTCTACAGAACTCTACGCAGTTCCAGTGGCTTAAAGAATAACTACCGGTACAGTTGGATTTTTTTTTATTATTTAATATAAGGCCAAATTAAAAAAAAAACATGCTTATAGCATCCTGTTTTTTAGAAAAATGGGAGGCCCTTTTTTTTTTTTTTTTCTTTCAAAATGGCCGCTCCGTACATTTTCTCTGACATTCAGGCTATTTTTCAAGATGGCGGCCGACATTTTTTTTTTTTTTTTTTTTAAATCAGAAATACATTTTAGCAGTGCTTTTCATGTTTTTTTTCTTTCAAAAAAAAAAAAAAAATCAAAAAAAAAAAAAAAAAAATCAAAAAATTTCAACAAAAAAAAAGGAGGCGGCCCCCAAAAAGGAAGCGGGCGGGGACGCTAAACATGTATATTTTGTAATGGCCTGAATGGCAAATAAAGTTCTTGGTGGTTTTAATTTAGACAGTCTCTATATATCTATTTACACCCCCCGCCCCCCTCTAGAATCCCGCGGATTTCCGCGGGTCCAGCTAGTAATATTTATACTACCAGTATACCTCAGATGAGATTTATGATTATTCTGCAAATGTGAAATACATGAGATGAATTATGTACACAGCCCTAGTACACATTTAAGTACATTACCAAGAAAAATCTGTTACAGTCTGTAAAGTATCATGGTTAATAGATAATGTACTTGTCTTTATTTTAACTGTGATTTATTAAATGTTTGAAATAAAATTTAAATATGTTAGCATTTAGCAAGAAAGTCTATGGCAAACAGGTAAAGAGCTTAAAATGCCCTTGTGCAAACCCTTTTGCAGCCCCTACATTGTACATGATACCCTAATAATGTCCATGATTTATTGAGAAAGGCCTTGTGACATTGACATTTATATTCTCTCCAATCCATATTGGACATATGACATATGATAGGACATATCCATTAAATATGAATATATTAAAGCCGGGAAGTATTCTTGATTGCTCTCCCTTCCTATGCTTCAGTAATTGTACTTGATTTTCATGAAAGTGTATGAAGCTACATGTATAGTGTAGAACTTGAGACTTGGTAATTATTCATGTTTACATACGCACCAATAATTTGCATTGCAAATGAGAGAATTCTCATGTATGAATCTGAATACATTAGCTGAAAACATTTTTGATTATTCAATTAGTATGACTGCATAATATCATAAATTTGAATACATTATCAACAAAATAAATCCTCTTTCTAAATCACAACCCTTTCCTAGCCCCCTTACATGTATATACATGATTTCCCAATCATGGCCTGACTTATTAAAGCAGGCCCGCAGCATACACGCATGTTGAACCGACCATGCAGCTGCCTCGCTGAAATTGCATATTTCATAACTCTCTGCCCCTCAATTACAAACGAGACTTTGACGGTCCCCGGTCGAACCGAACGGCAATAAAGATCTCACACCTCCTCGGGATGGTGAGTTCCGCTTCAGGGGGGTAGGGCGGCCTCGGCCATGGTGATCGTGTGTGAGTGACGTTCACATTAGCGTTTTTTAAAACTTTCTTTGCAATGCTCTTTAAATACATTTTGTTCAAATTATAAATGATTTTTATGTTCAAAATATTTATAATTTTATTACTTTTTATGTTTTTATAAATGAATGTTATTATGATGTTCTGTTGTAACTTGTAAACATTAAATAATGTTTTATCCACTTTCTTTAACCATATTAAAAGTTATTAATAGCATTATAATAATACAAATAATATAAATAATTGAATATTAAATAATAATATTTTGTAGCACAAATGGCTTCACAGACTTGATTAGAAAAAGCTATAGTGTAGGTTCTTGGTTTGAAAACAAGTTGATGTGCTACTGCACATTAGTAAGGCATTAATCCTCATTATTATCTAGTACCTCGGAGAAGCGATGATCTTGCAGGCAGACACGATCAAATTATGATTAAGCAAAATCTGGTATTTTCTGGTTACGTTCTGATCGAGCAAAGCACGACAGTGATGATTAATTAAACAACACATTAACGTTCACCAACAAAAACTCTCTCAAATCACTCCCAAGTTGTCTAGGTGGGCGTGTGAACACATCCATTGTTTAACATACCAGTCCAACCCCACCCGTCAAAACGTGCCTGATTAGCCGACGAAGCGCCTTTTAAAAATTGAATTAGATGCTAATATTGTATGATGGGGGAAGGGGGTTCTATACCGTCCCCATCCAATCTATCAAGTCCGCAATGTTGTTCTGAGGGCACGCACACGAAAGTTCTCGCGGCTCCAAATTGAGTGCCGAGACGGAGGATATCTTTAATTAATTCGGTAAAGATGATGGGTATGGCGGAAGTTGCCGAAGGCTGGTTGCGGAGGAGGTATAAAGGAGAAGGGAAATATCTGTACGGTTATGGCTCCCAGCTATGTTTTTATGAGCAACAAAACGCAAGGAGAAAATATTTCTGTAATTTGGGAATAAAAGTACCGGTGTCCTTTGAGACATTTAATGAATAAGGTGAAACCTGCTTCAGAGGCCACCTGTATAGAAGACCACCTGTTTATAAGGACTGTATCTTATTGTCTCTCCTGAGCAGAGTTTCCTATTGAAACCTGTATTAAAGGAACCTGTACATAAAGACCACCTGCTCATAAAGACCACTTTTCTTGTCTCCCTTCACTGGTCTGTATTAACAGGTTACCCTGTATCAGTATATTTTCTCCATCCATGACATTATTGCCTCATTGGTAAATTGATAAAATGTGATATACCGGTATTTCATGCCAATTTTTTTTCTATGAACATTTATTTTGTTGAAGAAAAATGGAAGGGGGTGTTGGGAGGGGAGGGCTACACGATCTGTACAACCAATCTTTGAGTCTTCCAATATTGCCTAATTAAGTCCCCTCTGTTTACTCAATTGCTCATATCGGCATACATTGAATGCAAAGTTAATTACGAGTATGATGTTATCATATTCCCATTCCAGAATCCAGACATAATTTGTATCTATTGTGTTAAGAGCCAGTAGGGTGTTAGCTCCATTGAGTAACATACAAGCTACATGTAACACCCTTCTCTCTCTCACCAGATGTTAAACACATCACATTTTTATCACACCTTGGTCCTGCTCTGTAATTAACACAAAGATATGCGAGTAATTGGATTTCTAACAGGTGAATTACAGGCATATCATCATGATAATCAAATTCCTGGCATTCATGTTGTTTATGCATGTCATACATTGTATATTACTCTGGAGTATCTGCTGGTTGTGTTATTAACGAGATAGAGGGTAATTAGATTTTTGTGCAGGTGGATTTCATGCAGTTCATTATCTCATATTTGACATTGTTTGGTGTATGTTACACCCTTTACCACCTGCATGTGGTGTAATTAATACCTTTGGATACCATGATGGTTTTGAATATCATATACACCTGTACCATCTCTGGAATAGTGTAGACTTTAGTGTACAGTTGCACACATTACCTCACCCTACAGGTGAATTACATGTACACTGTACATGAACATACCATAAGTTCATTTCAGGCATATTTGGTGTAAGACTGTAAATAAAACACTATCTTAGACATACCTGTTATTACCGGGTAACTCAGTTAAATGGAAGTAAAATTGCATTCCATATAATATATACAGGTGAAAATTACAATCCCATTTTTAGGGGCATGCATTAGGCTGGCAGTTGTAAATTGCCTGACACAAACATACATGTACTGTACATGTATGTGTACATGTACATTACTAGAATGTTGTGTAATTAACTTACATAGGAGGTAATTTGATTTCATGCAGGTAGATTACATTGGTAATGTAATCTCCTTTCTAGCATACTTGATGTAAGTTACGTACATTGCCTACACTTGCGTTTCTTTTGTAATGAACTACATACTGTACATGTACATTGACGTAATTGGATTTCGTACAGGTGAATCGCTCATGACCTAGAATAGACTAGGGGGACAAAATCAATCGCGACCTTGCCTTTTGTTGTAGAAGAAAAGTTTTGTTATGTGGCGACCTGTAGTATCTAGTGTATTGTGTATAAACTGTGTACATACAGTGTATTGTTCACAGGGGGATTAAAAATAGGCAAGAATAGTTGTGATGTGTCTGAGATGAAAAGGGGATAGGTGAAGGGTAAGGGGATATGGGTTAGGTGTGGAGAAGAGGGTTGATTATGTAATAGATGAATTGAAGTGGAACTTGCACATCTGGTAACCATGTAGAGTAAAAGATAAAGACTGGAAAATGAATTGTGATTTAAAATGGATGTACACTGTATTAGTGACAAACAGCCTTTTCACACACAGCTAAAATTCTATAAACATGACTAGTATAAACGTGTTTCGAACGTGTTTAAACTAATCACGAGCCTTTCACACACAGAAATTTCGGTGCGATCGTTAATCGTTTCGTGATTAACTACTGCTCGTAAAATGCGCAGTAGTGCCATTGCGCATTGAAGGTCATGTCATATCAATCAAAGCGCACGCTCCATTCAGTTTAAACACGTTTAAACCCGAATTTCCTTTCACACACAAAATGTCAAGCTCACTAGATACGAACTTCGTATCTGCAGCCTGCTTTTAGTGGCGTATGGATCGCGACTTCGTATCTATCCCAACATCGTATAAACGATGTTCACACTGGGAAATTTTGTCTATAAACATGTTTAAAACTTTACGATGATTCTAATCATCTCTAGATATGATGAATTTTAGCTGTGTGTGAAAAGGCTGAAAGTCGGCTTGAACATTTAAACTGAGATGAGAGTCATGAACGTTATGGAGTGAAGTGAGAGAAAGAGAGGGAGGGAGAGATAGAAAGAGAGAGAAAGCAAGAGAGAAGATATAGAATAAAATAGAAGAGAAGAAATAAAGACAGATAAAGCGGTAGAAAGAGAGGGAAAGGGAGAAGGAAAGAGACAGGGGCGAGAGGGAGAAGAAAAAGAATGAAAAGACTTTGGAAGGCTGAGAGAAAGATATGAAATCAACAATATATTCTTGAATCAAAATCTTATCTAGCAAATATAATTATAATGGAGCAATGTGTATAGTGGGCAAACTAATAAACCATATTCAAACAGACGTGAAAATACAACCCCCTCTTTTCTCCAACATGCACACTCTGCCAAAATATGTTATTGAATAAACATTCCTCTCCTTCCCAAAAAATATTCAAATAAATCTCATGCCAGTCAGATGGGCTGAGGATGGAAGAGATGAAAATAAACAGAGATAGTATCAGTAGGGGTTTTAGGTGTTTTTGTAATGTTATAGATGCAGGTGTACTTTCTTCTTGGACATAGAGTGTAATTTCAGAAGAATTTTGCAGTTTGAAATTTGAAAATCGGTCAAGGCGTTCAAAAGTTACAAATTTTTAAAAGAATTAATAGAAAGCAAAAAATTTGACAAAGGTCAAAAGGTCAAACCTTTTATTTCTTTTGTTTTAGCAATGGCACCATTGTGGTACTCTTTGTAATAGAAAGTTTTCGTATTGTTTCAAGTGTATCTCTGGGATGCAGCATTCAATTGAAATGAAATTTTATATATACACTCGCAAGATAGTATAGATTGAAATCCATATTTTGTTGACTAATTAATGACTAATTAAATATGTAAATTTATGCAAATTTATGCAAGTTTTGTACATTAATGAACATATCTCAAAGGGAAAGTACGTCAGGCATCCAGTTTTCTGGATTTATGTGCTTGAAGACATGAGACATGAAAATGTGAAAAAGTTAGCGACCAATTCTTCAGTAAGCTGATGTTATTCTTCATTTCTTAATTATTTAATGTATTTTATTGTTTTGAAAACATGAAAATCAAATATTAATTAGCAGTATATAATTCATGAACTTTTTTACAGTTCTTTTACTTTCAGTATTTTAAACAGATTATCAAGTTTGCAGGCAAAAGTAGATTTTTAATTGATTATTGTTTTTATTGTTTTTGTTTTGTTTTATATTGTTTTCCTGCAAACAACAATTTTTCTTAGGTGGTCGGCTGTATTGATTTGGAATTACTTTATTTTCAATAAGCAACCTGATACCGACATTCATACACGTTATTCTCTCTAGCAACTCATACTAACAACAAAAACATGCACACTAAAAAATAAACACACACACACGCACGCACACACACCCACACAGAATACAACACACGAACTGTTAACTACTTAAACAGGCAAATAAAAACAAGGCTAATATTTTGTTTCGATTTTGTTACTTCTTTTTTTCATTGATTATTTAGTTTTGGTTTCGTTACATCTTCTTTTCATTGATTATTTTGTTTTGGTTTTGTTACATCTTCTTTTCATTCAATTATTTTGTTTTGGTTTCGTTACATCTTCTTTACATTGATTATTTTGTTCTAGTTTCGTTACATCTTTTTTTCATCGATTACTTTGTTTCGGTTTTGTTACATCTTCTTTTCAATTTCATTGATAACTTTGTTTCGGTTTTGTTACATCTTCTTTTCAATTTCATTAATTATTTTGTTCTGGTTTTGTTACATCTTCTTTTCATTGATTATTTTGTTTTGGTTTTGTTACATCTTCTCCATTTGATCTCTTCGTTTTTGTTTCCAAGAGTTGACATTCTTACTTTACTTAATGAATGTTGATGTTGTTGGGCACAATGTGTTATTTTTATTTTCTTGCATAAACTTAAGTTCTAGTTATATTTTTTCAAAAATTTAAACGCAACTTTGATTTTCAAGCAATCAGAATCGCAAATAATTTTTTATGCAAGAGGGCCCAGCTAAACCTGAAAAATTTAATGGAAGAAGAAATAACATAAAGTAATATTTAAAAAAATAATACTTTTAAAAACTTTTCTATACCATTATTGCTCATATAGTTTCCATCACGAACTTGTTTTTAGATCTAGATCTAGACCTACAAATAATACAAGTACAATAGTACGTTCTTCTCAAAAATCATTATCTGATTATTCAGGGTTAGGAATTCAACTGCTATTGCCAACCAAAATATCAAAAACAAGGCCATACAAGAGAATAAAAATCGTATAATTTTATGAAGTCTGACATTTGTGTGAGAGTAGTTTCGTTATTTATCTCCATTTTATAAAACAAAATACATCGTAGACCTCTAGATCTAAATCTAGAGCACTAGAAATATTAATACATTACTAGAAACTCCAAATCCAAGACCAAGTTTCAGCTCTAAAAAGCTTAATTTTATTCGTATAAATATTGTCAATCACATTTATAACTATACAGTATTCGTGGGAAGCATTAAGTATATAGAAAAGATATCGAAAGTCAAAGGAAATTAAAATATTGTATATTTACATTACGATTTCCGTATAAAAAAAATAGCACAAACACAGATTTCAATACGTGGGGAAATTACGTCCTGCCGTTGGAAAGTTTGTAAACAACAACAGATGGACCGCACTATTCAGATAGAAGGGGTGTGCGAATATTAAAGCTTCGAAAGTGTCGTAAAATTTAAAATTTCAGGGGTAAATTTACAAAAGAAATAGGTTCAAAACGATTTTAATAAAACTATAAAAATATTTATCTGAATCATATTACTAAGAGACAATGTAAATATGAACATTAGAACTACGAGTGTCATTCGTTGAGCTCGTGAATCCCGTCAAAATGGTTGCGACTCACTGCTGCGGAGAGTTGGGGGGTTCCCAGTGGGATAGCGCAGTCAAAACTTTCGCTCGCACGAGGCAAATTTTTGGTCAAAACTTGGGTTCAAAATGACACTTTCCGCGGAAAACGAAAGCTCATGATTTAATGTGACAACAATAAATACAAAATTAAGATATCAAATATTGGAATTTACTATGTCACACTCTGCTTAGATGGCAAAAAATCCCCGGAAATTCAATCAAAAAGCTTCAGAACGAAGAATCGCAACCTCGATTCAAGAGTTTAGTGATGTGACATCACTCGTTAGTTTCCGGAGGGTTTCAAGATTCAGTCGGGAATATTTCCGAAGAATAAAACATCGAAACAAATAACGGATTTTGAGTCGAAGTTGGGGTTACTCTTTCGGAAAATTTCGAAAGATGCACTTATTCGGGGTCGTTTAGGGAGAGTGATTCGCCGGGCTAGCGATGTGTGTGTTACGCAATGGAGATACCACACACTGACTGCGTGGCCTGTGTTGTGCATATGACTCCGTTTTGTGTGTGAGAGTGTTCGCTGGAAAGAGTGAAAGTCGAGAGATTTTCGCTCACGAGTGAAACCCCTAGTATCAGCAAATATGATAAGAGGGGTTCTACATGCATACATGAGTGTGTGCTTACATACATGAGTCATGCCTTAAATACAGGCTTAGCTAGGCTCTGCTATTAGTTCCAGGGAGCGCATCTATGTAGATTTAGTTTTAAAGAGAAGGTGGAGGTCTTGCGAAATATGAACAATAATTTAAGAGCTTTCTCAATCTACTATAAAGCACTTTTCCCATGTTAGTTTGGAGGAATTTCATAGTTGAAATGTCTTCTGAAAATAAAATTTTGCTCTTTAATGCTCTGGTATTTGAGCTACCGGTATATATGATGAGAATTTGAGAAATGACAGAAAAGTTTGGACCAAACAGTCACGTCACGTGCGTGTAGTCCAATGTATCCCTTTCTGTGTGCTGTGCATGTGACTACAGTTTGTATAAGCAAGATTGAGTCCATTTCTTCTCATTTTGATCGTTCCAAAAGCTCATAGTGTAATGCAATGACTAGTATGAAAGTATGAATGAAAGCCTCACACATGTCTCCTCTTTAACATTTTAAATACATGTCCAGTGTATAAATCAAGATATAATATTCTTCAATGTACTTATATTTAGTATTTACTTCATAGAAAAATAAAATGTCTAGTTCTCAATGGAACAAAATTTCAAATAAGACTCTATTTCAATTCTGATTATATTTTTATGATATATTTCACAATGTGGATAAGTTCAAACTTGTGATTGAGGACAATTTTGCTTTTAAAAATGAAACAAAGAATAAACTGAATAGGGGGGGGGGTCGTTTCATTTACTAGCTGTTAATAGCATTGATCGAGCAGCAATAATCCATCATTCTGGAGGTCTGAAAAGTGTCACAAATGACAGACCAACAATAGTTATTTTACACTGAACCAAACTTTATTGATTTTATAAAAATATACATTCAGGCTTGTACCTCACCTATGATTTCCAACGCGACCTTAATATATATGCATCCATATTAAATATTAACGTCTTCATCTAAGTTTTCTCTGTGTAACAGCCCATGTCCATCTCTTAATCAGTATTCAACTTTGTGATATATATCATGATAAATAATATAAATGCTAATGCAGTATGCAATGGCGCTCCGATAGAAATATATTCTTCTGCGTTTTCATCATGCATCGTCCAAGCTCATCACAAGTAGTCAGCTTAATACGCTTTAAAAAGATAACTTGTGTGAAAGCAACCATGACATGCACCCACATCAACGTCTTCATCTACGTTTTCTCTGGCGTTAAGTAATCGGATTGTGCAGTTTATTTCATCCCGATGTGTATTTGTGGAATCTGTGCCGCCAAATATTGGGGTTTCTAGTTTCCTCTATTTAAAGACGGAGCAAGAGCTCCTAAGAACCTGTCCATGCTATTTGCCTTGCTACTCAGGCACTCCACTTGCAAGATGTGTTCCCACTGATGCTCAATGTCTCCCACTTTCAGTGTTTCATGTTGTGTGCAACCCCTTCACTCATTGACATCTGTGCAGTGTCCCATACACACATATGACATTTCTACCATTCAAAATAATAACATCAATTTTGACGAGATGTGCACCAGCCCAGAGAAATATTTTATCATAAATGTTCAGTGGAAAAATGCTTAGTGGGGAAAGCCTGATTGACCAAGAGTTTTATTTTCATGGAGAAATTATTGTTTGGTTGTGGAACAGAAGTGCTTGAATTGAGGGAGGATTTGATTATTGTGTTTCAGTTTTCTAGCGACGGCGAGACAATGAGATGTTTTCAAGATTTGTGGAAATTCTTTTGCGTGCCTACTTCAGAGTTTGTCTAATATAGGCTGGGACTTGAGCTTAGGAAGATGTAATTTTGGTTTTATATTATAAATTAAATGTAGAGAGAGAGATAGATGGATATATAGAGAGAGGAAGATGTGTGTAGAGAGAGAGAGAGAGCGAGATGGATAGAGAGAGATGGATAAAGAGAGAGAGAGAGAGAGAGAGAGAGAGAGTGAGAGAGAGAGATAGGGGCTTATGAGAGAAGTCCCTTTTGAGTTTAATTCAGAAGATAGGGAAGTATAGGATGAAGCGAGTATCATTATTTTTAAACCTGTAACTGCTATTAGTCCAGTCAAAATGTTTGAACCTTTTTTAATGTCTGGCTTAGGGATTTTTGGATGATGATGACACTGATTAGAAATTTCAAAAGGTCTTTTGTTACAAATAAAAACAAACTGTAAAGAAGTATTTTATATTCTACTAATATGGCTAATGCTGATTCATCTGTTGTCTAAAATTGATTGGACTTGCTTACATAATGACTACTTTGGTATCTGGCAGATCAAGTATTATGGTATATGTGGGAGGAAGGGGGGTAGGGGTGTGCCCCATGTCTCATGGATCCACATGTATGTCTTTAGTCAAACCCTTTTAGTCATATGGCTAGACAATAATTTACAAAGACTATAATAAGATGACTAACTCAAGTAGATTACATGTATTCTGTTTATTCTATGACCTACATGAACAAACACATGCATGTTGACATTTTAAATTAAGATTGAACAGATTGTGTAATGACAGTTTAATAAGGTGTTAGATCATGGACTGACTTGGTTTGATTATCTGATTGATGTAAGTCAATTTGTCTAGCTCTTTTGATTGATAAGGAACGGAGGAAGGAAAGAAGTTTGAGAAGGGGGAGATGAAAGATGTAGGATATTGAAGGAGATGATGAAGAAGAAGGGGAAAAAATAAAAGTGAGAGAAGAGGGAAGAGGAAGAGATCGATGGTGAGAATTAGGGGGGGGGGGGGGCATGCTTGTGGAGGAAGTTCGAGAAGGGGGAGATGAAAGATACAGGGGCATTGAAGGAGATGAAAAAGAAGAAAAGAAAGGAGAATTGAAAGAAGAGGGAAGAGGAGGGGGTGAAGGATGGTGAGAATGAAGGAGAAGAGAAGGGAAAATTGAAATGAGGAGTACTACTAAGAGGAGGTCAGAAGGAACTTAACATATTTAAACAACATGCTTGTGAAAAAAAAATCAAAAAGGGATGGAAGAAATGATATTTATAACAAATCAGCAATAGAGCTGGTTGAATACATTTTTGAGACAAGCCTCTCTGTTCCAACAAGGTACCGGTAGTTCAATAAATCACTGTTACAATCGACAAGGTCTATTTCACAATACATGCGGTCAGAGACAGTTTACAATACATGCAGGAATGGCATATATCACAAATAATAGAAAATAGATGGTAACTTTGTAAACAAAATACTTGTAATTAAGCTTGTTTACTGGATCTTGAATGCATAATGGAGTCGTCAGCTCGCTGTGACAAATAAGGGTAAAGTCTGGTCGTTGCAAAGAAGGACAATTCTTACACTAGCCACTTGTCGCCATTTCTAGCTGTACTCTTTTATTTGGCTCGCCATCCAGTTCAAAACCTTTCTTTCTCTCTACCCAACAAAATAATTGGCCCAGTTTCGCCATTGTTCCCGTCTCTCGAAAAAGGGCAGTTTATTCTACTTTCAGGCTATCAAGTTCCAATAAAACGGACCAGGATTTGGGATGGGGACTCCACAAAATGAGAGCCGGAGTGAGCTTGGTTGCAAGAGAGAGGATATTAAAAAGTTTTATTTTGAGCGAGAGTGGCTTTATTGACAAAAGGGGCTTGCAACTTTTTTATTTTTCTCTTTTTTCGCTTTACGAAACGGGTTTAGCAACTGGGTCAGGACCCCGATGGGAATTAAGAGTTTTGGCTTACACAGGGGTAACAATGGGACTAAGGAGGGGTGAATGTGCTACTGAAGGGGTGCAGACTCGCACCCCTTGGTAGAGTGTGCCATGCACTCATGGTGGGGTGAACCGTTAACCATGTTGCTTTTTTGTAGCGGTAGAACTACCACATGATGTACCTGTATGCAGAAACCTTGTGCAGATTGGGTGCAGTTAATCTTGTAATGAATAAAGTGGCCAATGAAATATTTAGGATAATCTGGAGTGAAAGATGGAGAGAAAGAGAGAGAGAGAGAGAAAGAAAACGTGATTGATGTATCTTACTGCATCAATTTACACATTACTGAAATTGCCCCTGTAAAGACTTTGTCCACTTTGTCTTTTGTCACCAAGAAGGATGTAAGTACTGTGATAAACTATATGAGTTAATGCCCTTCTGACAAAACATGCAGGCCCAACATTATGCGATGACTCATAATAAAGTGCATTGCTTCTATGATGAGATGTTATGTGGTACAAGGCTGTTTCTTTGTAAATTGTATGCAGGTGTGCTATACTGTGTTTGGCAAGTGCTCTTCTACTTCTGCACTCTATAGACAAATATGTGTCAGTAGAACCTGTTTAGAAAGGCCACCTGTCAAACAATGGCCACTTTTATGATCCATTTGGTCTTTAAAGACAGGTATAGCTGCATGCATGCTATACATACTGTGCCTAAAACCTTTCTATCTCTGCCCTGTATGGAATAAAGCTCTTAGCTATGATATTTACAACCAGCCATCCAAGAAATGTAATTAACCACTCGTGTTAATTACCCCAGGGGAAGCCAATGTAAATTACAAGATGGTATTTGAAGCAGTGATCCAGCTACTAACTGTTACTACATGTCATTATGCACATCCACGTCAACCACAAGTTGTTAGTATAGCTTACCACTAATCCAAGTGGGAGAAAAACGGTCCTTTTGTACCAATCCATAACATTGACCATAAGTTGGTCTAGATAAATAGGTACAGGACTTTTAGAGGAGCTGGGCTAGTCCTTGCATCCCACTTTAATCCATTAATTCTACATTGATTGTATGACCACTTCAATTTTGACTGCCCCCCTCTTGTAAACGCTTTCAGATCTTTGTGGTGTTCAAATATAAGAACAACTGAACAATCAAAGATCTGTACACTAAGAAGGATTTTATTATTTACTTTTTAAGGACAATTCTCTAATCTTTAATGCTCAGAACTCTTTTAAATACAGTTGTATAAAGATACCATAGCCATTGTCTGGTGGGAGACAGAGGGGTATTAAATTGTTTGCTTGTTGTATTTAATGGTCCTAACTGTTTATGATGTATATATATGAATGAAATTGATAGTTTGTTTTTGTAAATATAGAATTCCTTTGGAAGGGAAATGATCATTTAAATTATAATTGAAATTACGTGTACCTGAAAAAGCAGATAAATTAATTGATATCAAAATCTTTATAAAATTTGATGATCTTCAATTCTTTATAAAATTTGATGATTTGCCTCTCACTCTTTCCCTCAACCACTTTACTGAATACAGGCTATTGCATTATAAACAAACAGCATATTAAAATTGCTTATAAACTTATTGACTACAATTATGTCTAAATCTATGTTTGAAGACAATGTAAATGCAGCCATATTGCTTGATGCAGAGGCAAGACATCTAAGGCGTAGGGAGCTCTGTACTCGACCGTAATATCATTTAGATGCTCGGTAAAACTCAATGTTGGCCCTCCGTGCATTTAGCAAACATTTGTCCCACAAATTACCCCCATTGGAAAGGCTCTTTCAGACTGGCCCACAAGTTGTCCTACAACCATAGCCACAGCATGTGCAATCTGCTTAGTTTGAACAGTGCAAACTTTTAATTACATTTGTGTGTGTTGTGCTGTGAGTTTAAAAGAGGTTGTGTACCAAGTGTTTATGAGAGGCACCATGTAATAGTGGCAGTGAAAACGTTCCCAAATATTCAATGCCTCAAGCTATGCGTTCATTGAGCAACTTTACAACTGCACCGTTTTGTGCTGGCGGCAGCTTGAACGCAGCCTTTCCAGCAAGTGTAGCACGGGGCATTATTAAGGTTCATACAAGAGTACGTAAACTTGAAGTTTAGGTCATGGTTTTAACGTTATCTTGTAGCTACAGGCTGTAGAGATGGAGACACACTTGTGGTCATGAAACTTGAAATTAAATTGAAGTTTTTTAACTTTACATGAGTTATCTTACGATTATCACTAGAATTATCACGTCACCTACGAGCTGTTGAGGGTTCTCACTTAAATGTGCTGTGCAGGTCCACAATCATCTTTTAGTTTCATACTTTGAATACTCATTGTTGCAGTCACTTGTAAACCCTCATTGTCGTTAGTGGATCATTGTTTAAAACTTTGAGGTTCTGAAACTTCACGTTTAAAACTACGTTCCATCTAATGTGAACGCAGCTATAGAAATCCAATAACACATAACCTTCTTACGAAGGGGTAGAAAAATGTTTGCATTTACCTCCTCCCTTTTTTCCTGGATTTAATTCATTTTGAAGTTCATGCCTGGAAGGCTCATGGATTTGTATGGAGGGTTTATTTTTGGATAAAAGTGTGAAAAATTTAGATGGAAGTGTAGTAATGTAATACAGGGTCTAGAGTTGAGGAGCAATGGTTAAAGAATCGTTGTGAGTAGTTCAAATGGTGGAGTTTGAGGGATGTAATTATGCTTGATTCATCCAGCAAATTTGATTTGAATGACAGCTTGGAAATTGTTTGGAGTTGCAAGAATTCTGAAATGTTATTACTGGTATAATATACCGGTACATTATACATGTACTCATGTAACAAGAATATCATGCTCTGTAGAACATGACATTTCTTGTTATTTTTAATATGAAGTGTGCTATTACCGGAAATTGTTATTTTTGTGAATGATTGGTACTTGCGAGAACATGTGACAACATATTGCTTAGAAGTGCAAATATAAATATGTACAGAAATTGGCAGAAATGATCACTGGCAGAATTGGCAGAAAGTGTCATTGTGGTGATAGGTTGCTAAAAAGTAGGAAACATATTTGTCATAACATAGAATTAAGTTTAAGACCACATACTTTTGATATACATGTATCCTAAGTTTATAGATTATAGACCCATACTTTATGGTGATGTGCTAAATAAAAAAATGCACTTGGTACTCCTATCGACCCGCCTTTTGCAGACTATAGACCCATAGTCCCATACTATCCAATCATATGTAGTCATATGCCAAGCACTAATGATGGTAGTCTGTGGATGTTTGTTTATAAAGATGTCTAGGGAGATGGAGAGGATAGGAGTAGGAGGAGAGAATCATTTTGATGAGCATTCCATGTTGAATGTATGTGCAGGGGATCAAGAGGGCATAGGGGAGGATTAAGATTTAGTTGGAAGAGGGGTGATGGGGGTGCATGGGAGGGCAGGAGTTGGGATGCTGTAGAGATGGGGGAGGATTAAGATTTAGTTGGAAGAGGGGTGATGGGGGTGCATGGGAGGGCAGGAGTTGGGATGCTGTAGAGATGGGGGAGGATTAAGATTTAGTTGGAAGAGGGGTGATGGGGGTGCATGGGAGGGCAGGAGTTGGGATGCTGTAGAGATGGGGGAGGATTAAGATTTACTTGGGAGAGGGGTAATGGGGGTGAAGGGGAGGGCAGGAGATGGGCATATAGGGGTGGATTAAGATTTAGTTGGAAGAGGGATCCCGTGGCGATGGGGAGAGGGGTTACAGGGGTGCAGAGAGGACAGGGGTCGGGTGTTCAAGAGAGCATAGGGGAGGATTAAGATTTAGTCTGAAGAGGGGTAATGGGGTGCAGGAGTTGGGGATGGTGTAGGGATGGGGGATTTAAGAGAGCATAGGGGAGGATTACGATTTACCTGGAAGAGGGGTGATAGGGGGTGCATGGGAGGGCAGGAGTTGGGATACTGTAGAGATGGGGGATCCAGGGAGCGCAGATGTGGATTAAGATTTACTTGGAAGAGGGGTAATGCGGGTGCAGGGGAGGGCGGGAGAGGGGGATGGTGTAGGGATGGGGGTTTAAGAGAGCATAGGGGAGGATTAAGATTAAGTTTGAAAATGGATGGGTGGTGATGGGGAGTGGAGGGGTAGTGGGGGTGCAGGGGAGGGCAGGAGATGGGGATCCCAGAGAGCATGAGGAGGATTAAGATTGAGTTAGAAGAGTAGTGATGGGGTGGTCCTGGAAGAGGAGATCAATGTGATGAGTATTCCATTCCAAATGAATATGATGAGGTTCAAGAAAGCAATGGAAGGGTAGAGACTGATGTAGGAGAAAGGAGGAGAGGGGGGGGGGGTGCATATGGTGTTAATCAGATTGTTCGGGGAGGACAATAATCATTGTGGAAAGAGATGGATAGCTATATGACAGGACAATGTGCCTCTGTCATGGTGTAAAGGAAAATAACCATTCTGTGGCAATAGGTTGTAATGCTTGAAATGTTTGAAGACATTATAGTTAGCCTTCGAAGCAGCCGCAGCCTATGCAGATAAACATTTTTGCTTTTACTATGTGGGGGATGCAAGCTTGTCATATATATAGGAGATTATATTTACAAATTTAAATCATTTGATATCACTTGATTCAGATTTTTCTTCTTCTTGACATCAAAAAAACATCTTCTCTTTATGCATTGAAAGCTTTCCATGTAACGATCCGAGTGCTTTTACATACCGGTAAAGGGCAAGAAAAGAAGGTTAAATTGTCTTCTTCCCTCTCTCCCGAGCAATAACAAGTCAGTAAAATTGATGTACTTTCTTAGAATGTCAAGATCATGTCGATCTTTTATTTATTGTCACTCATTAGGTGCCTGAGGCTGATGTCTATGATGGCAGTAAACCTTTGTTGGAGCTTGCATAATTAATGCTAATTTCGTGCAATTTTTTATTAAGGAGCAAAAAGCTCAAAAGACGCTATGATGTCTAGCTCAGGCTGCATCACGATCACTTGATTAAAACTATCGCTTAAAGGTGCTATTGCAACTTTGTAGAGACTTTCTAGTGTTATAGGCAAAACATTGGAAATTAGAGCAGATCAAATCTAATCAAGTTAAATCAATTTAGTGAAATAGAACATCCACAATTTTGGATCATAATCGATATCTTGACAGAATCTTACAGACAAAAGATTGTGCATTTCAAGCAAAAGTAAGAATTTGTTTTTAAATTGAATAATCACAGAATAAGTGAAAATGTGATTAAATTATTTCATGGCATGACACTTTCACCAATTTCATCCACTTGTGAAAATCAAAGATTTGAAAGTTTCTTGTTTTATGGAAGGAAGAAGCAAGCATTTTTAAAGACCTGAACATATTACCAGGTACTAATTACCAGGTACTTGAACGAATATGAACCTTCACAGCTAGGAAAATCATTGATATTAGAGGTGCTTAAACACTGCAAAGGTATTGTGTGAACCTGGCCAATATGATGTCTTATTTTCATGTATCTGGTTGGAGGTTATGAAGTTCACTGAAGTGTTTATTGAGCTGTCTGGAAATAGAATAGGTTATGACGCAGAGATAGGTGATGAGTTTAACACGTTGAGAGTATGCGGGGAGCATAACACAGGAGGGCACTGAACGTTTGTTAGCGAGAGAAAGAGAGATGGAGAGATGGAGAGATGGAGAGAGAGAGAGAGAGAGGGAGAGAGAGAGAATATGAAACAGAAAATGAGAAAGAAATAAAGACAGAAAAACAGGGTGAAAGAGAGAGAGAGAAAGAGAGACAGAGAGAGAGAGAGAGAGAGTGTGTGTGATGGAGATAGAAGGATGGATGGACTTAGCGAAAGAGATGGAGAAAAGGAGAAGGCATGAATGGAGAGACAGAGAGAATGACTGAAGGAGAAAGGTGAAAGGAATATTGTACAACAAAAATTCAATAACGAAGGGATATACACCCCATTGGGAAAGACGATGTAGTTGTGGGATAGAGAAAGAGGGAGAAAGAGAGAGAGAGAGTCAGAGAGAGAGATTTAAAAAAATGTTAACACACCTATCTGGGGCCTCATTATATATGTCAATCTGTCTGCATCTTGACCTCGTTTGAAATTTCCTCCCGCCTTTATTTAATACTTTTTCATTAATCCGGTACCTTCTTCTGTCGTTTCACTCAATGCATGATCTACAGTATGAACACGCCTATCTATTATATGTGTCCATCTATTCACTTCTTGATTCCAGTTGTATTTACTTCCACCTATCTTTAATACTTTTTTTTAATCCAGTACCTTCATCCATCGTTTCACTCTACGTATAATCTGCAGTATGAACACACCTATCTATTACATGTGTCCATCTAT
This sequence comes from Strongylocentrotus droebachiensis, assembly GCA_035222895.1. NCBI lineage: Eukaryota > Metazoa > Echinodermata > Echinoidea > Camarodonta > Strongylocentrotidae > Strongylocentrotus > Strongylocentrotus droebachiensis. The sequence continues at coordinate 125,274 of JAVYIG010000946.1, read as the reverse complement.
CTACATCTTGACACCGTTTACACCTTCTTATAAATTGCCTATCTTTAGTACTTTTTATACGATCCAGTACCTTCTTCCATCGTTTCACCCAATAAATGATCTGCAGTATGAACACACCTATCTATTACATGTGTCCATCTGTCCGCATCTTGACCCCCTTCACACCTCCTATCACCCGTCTTACTCCTCGTTTCCTGTCTTTGATGTCATTACCATTAAAGCATCTCACTCAAGAGGCTATCTCGCAACTTTCCTCGCCGCCGTTTATAGCGCTCTATTTCTTTTGACGATGTCGTCGTTTGCGGTGGCCACGACTGGCTGGCTCGGTTCTACATTGGCTCTGCATGTGTTTGTGTAAATGTCTCAATGTGTAATGGAATTCCTTTGCCAGAAGTTTTCTAGTGTAGTCAAGAGTTCAATTTTTGTTCCACTTATTAAAAAACGGAACAATAGAAATAATACAATTTGTAAAGTCTACCAAGAGAAGTCATGAATTTTTATTCAGATACTTCTTGTAAACATATTATAATATAATTCCTCACAAAGAAATGGAAAGTGTAATGGAAGTTAAACAAAAATCAGATGAAATTAAGAGGTACCGGTAATCTGTCCTTGTTGACAGAATACCTAATTATGATAGTTCGTAGAGTTTATGTGTGATGTATATGAAATCATTATAATACTTTATTATTCGTACTGAACATTGTTTAACCCTTTTTCTAACCATTTGTTTTTCTCCTTTTCCTTCCATGTGCTGTTCTTCCATTGGTTCATTTAATTAGGTAAGTGACTTTCAAAATTGATTTTATAGTATAAAATAGAAGAGAACTTGAGAGAAAGAGAGCAAGAGCTGTAAGTTTATAATTCAAGAAACTGTTTAAATGTTTAAAAGTTCACAATTGACAACCTCATGTAGAGACAAAAGTTGGTTCTTAAATATGGGACTAAAGAAAATGAAAGGCAAGCCAAATTTGAAAAAAAAGGTGTCTACGAAACGGCTATCACTTAACCCGTCCATTTACCCCTCATTTGTGGAGGAAAGATGCTGAATGCTACATGCCATCGTCATGACAACTCCTCCCATCTGTCTCTCTCTCCTCCTCGATAAGGAACCAGGTTTAAGAGGGTGCTGAGTGGCTTGCCTATGCTAAAACAAGAAACATACCGACACCGCCAATCATAAAACCAACTTTATAACACTAGACATGAAAGTGATATCCCGGTAATATACCAACGCTTATTGTCGTCGTTGGCACACTTAACTATCAAGATGTGCGGAGACGTGACAAGCCACAGAATTTTGTGGACGATGGCTCGTAAATTATTCCACCGATTAGGAGCTGTGACGCCACATAAAGTGTATAAAATAAAATTGTTATCCCTGGATCAAGGGGCTCAGGGTGGGCGTTAACTGAGATAAAAATGTTCTTGTACGGTTGATGAATTGCGCTTTAGTTATCATTTACATAATTTGTGTATAAACTTTCACACATTTATATCTTGGGTTCATTCATTTACAGCAGTGTTATATGAACGGACACATATAATAATAGATCGATTGTAAATATATGATATCATGTGTTGAGAGTCATTAAACTATCAACTCTAAATATTTATAATATAGTACTGGTCATTAATCTATTATGTTGTTGATACAGTAGATTAATTGAAGATGCTCATATCCATTACCATACACTGTCATCCCTAAACCATACACAAGTCCAAAAAAAAGAAAAAAAAAGAGATAAATAATATGATTTCATTTAATTAGTAGATAAAGAATAGGGCCTTTTGCATGGTGAAGAGAGGTGTTCTAAGATATTGTCCCCCTTTTGTCCGCTGAGAGCAAGGAAGTCATTAACTGTGTGTTAAATGGTATGAGTAACAGCCCTTCTGACTCTGAGGCTCTAGGCGTGTCTGCACTATCTCGAGATTGCCAAATATCCAGCTATTTTGAACTATCCCAATCGAAACTATCCAGCTATTTGCGTCTTCATTAGACCGAAGTGGCAAATTAGCTGGATAGTTGGTCGGGATAATATCCCAAGATATCTCGGTCTAGTTTGCAAAATATCCTTCTATTTCCGAACTAGCGGGATAGTTTGCGACCGTCTTCATTAGACCGAAGTACGGAGTCAATTATCCCGATCCCATCAGGCACAACGATTTCCGGTTCGCACATGAGATCTATACCGCTCAGCGCTGACCTCGCAACCACTGACCTCGAGTAAACACGGAAAACCGCAAACTAGACCGAGATATCTTGGGATATTATCCCGACCAACTATCCAGCTAATTTGCTACTTCGGTCTAATGAAGACGCAAATAAGCTGGATAGTTTGCGATCGGGATAATTCAAATAGCTGGATATTTGGCAATCTCGAGATAGTGCAGACACGCCTTCTGAGCCGACGATGTGTTTCGAACCGAAAGCCTGAAGGCATTTACGGCTTTGGCTGATGTCTTAGGTCATTGACTTCAACAATGAGGTGACTTTGAACGCTATCGAAACGAGACAAAAACAAAACCCAAACAAAAACATTCATGTCGATACTCTCCCCCTCCCGACCATGCCTCAGACACCGTCCCGTCTCCCCCCTTTGCGTCGATTTCCCACACTTCCATTTCCCCAGTGGCCCATCTGACACACCTTTCACCCCTCACCCTTTCTCCTTTACCCCTCACACAAAAGCCAAACTCTTTAATGTACCCCTTTTCCCTCCCCTTCCCCCATTTTCTTTACCCCCTCAACAAAGGTTTGGCTCCGGTGTATCAGAATGTAACAGTCTGTTACTGTATGCAAACATGCTGGTATAATGGGGGACCAAGTGGCAGGGCTATGCATAATTGATGAACCCTTCCCACTTGGAACTAAAGCCCCCTTCCCGGTCCTTTTGATACAGGGGTGAGAATGGTCCTCTGTCTTTGGTCCTAGTCTAGTACGTAGACCCCATAGATCCTGGACCTGTATTTTTCTTGGACCACATTCCCAGACCAGGGCCCTTTTTTATAACACTTGTTATCAATGATCAGATATGATAAATGTTATGAGCTACTGAATAACTGGAATCATTATATTTGATATGCTGAGAGCAGATTTGTAATATATCTGTGGCAGTTGTTGTTTATCCAAGAGAAAATTTCCTTTCTTTTGAAAAAAACACCGCAAGAACATAACATGAATGAAATAAATGATATCAATTCTAGTAACAATGCATTACAAGATTTTTCAATATTCAATACAAAAGACTGAAATTGGAATTGCCTATTTTTTCAACCAAGATTTCAAATTCTAAAACGTTGTACATCAACACATCACTTCCCCCAAAAGAGGTACATGAAAAATAAACAATGGAGCCCCCAATTATCCTCGCATAAAATAAGCAAGTCATTTGATTCTTTAGCCAAACTATAAACAATATTTCCCAACCAAGCACAAATAAAATTTATGTGAAACATTGTGCAAAAAATGCAAACCAATATGAGCATTTTGGATAACATTAAAGCAGGACTGCACTACTTGTAGCTACTTGCGTCCTCTATATAGCAAGCACTGCCTTAGCAGAACTCGAGTTTATCTTTAAGTTAAGTGAGGGCTGATTTGATGAGATAACCACCTGTCAGTGACCATGCAGGGAGGTCTAATCCCTCCTGGCCAAACTAGTGCAGACAAGCTTTAAAAGGGTCTGCTTCCCTTCTAAGACAAGACTACCGCTAGACCATCTCCCTTTTCTCCTCCAGACAATATACTTGTCCTTCTTCCCATTGTTCTCTGAGAGCGGTGGAGTTCTAAAGGGTGTTGATGCTTGTTTGGGGTCTACCAGTTTCCCTTATTTACATGCTTAAGTGAAAGTTACATGCTCAGGAATGCTGGGGCTCTCGATCTCTTCCCGACTTTTGTTTGCGCGTCGATCTGCTGGGGCTAAGCCAGCAAGTTTATGCTTGTACTTATGACCTGGGTTTGTTAAATTATTTTTTGTTTGCAAACATTTCTTCTTCCCTAAGCCCCAGTTAACTGTTTGTCTATGAGTAATAGCATATCTTGGGAGAGATTCCACATTGCGGCATTAGTATACATGTACCTGGGAATGATCAGTTATTTAGCAGTGGAAAACTTGAAAGAACATTAAAAGAAATCTAATGTGTAACCTGATAGTTTACCCTGATAGTTGCTATATGAATCAACCCTCATTAGGATTATGTACCATGTTTAAGACATTAAAATAATATGCATGAACTTTGCATTAAGGCTGAGGAAACTTGCTCATGAGATGGGTCAAAATAGAGTTACGCATTTTCAAAAGTTGGTTGGGGTAAGCAACTTCTACATATGGGGCAAAACTTTCCCTTATTTACATACTTTATTTCCCTCAAGTTGAGTGACATTTACAAGCCCAGCGCAAAGTTATTTTGAATTTCATGAAGCTGAAATGGCGAGCATATTGCTACTGCTCCTGGCCAATTATCCATTTGTATAATGAAAGACAGTTGTACACTTATCATCTGTTGAGAACCAGAAGGGCATTAACTCATATCCTTTTTCTCTCCCTCCCCTTTCTCCTCTCTCTCTCTCTCTCTCTCTCTCTCTAATTCTCTCATCTTTCATCTTCCCCTCTCTCTCCCCCCACCTTCTCTCTCTCTCTCTCTCTCTATTTCTCTCATCTTTCATCTTTCCCTCTCTCTCCCTCAACCTTCTTCTTCTTCTCTCTCTCTCTCTCTCTCTCTCTCTCTCTATTTCTCTCATCTTCTCTCTCTCCCTCTCTCTCTCTCCATCCCCTTTCTTCTTCTTCTTCTCTCTCTCTGTCTCTCTATTTCTCTCATCTTTCATCTTTCCCTCTCTCTCTCTCCACCATCTCTCTCTCTCCCTCTCTCTCTAATTCTCTCATATTTCATCTCTCTCTCTCTCTCTCTCTCCATCCCCTTTCTTCTTCTTCTTCTCTCTCTCTGTCTCTCTATTTCTCTCATCTTTCATCTTTCCCTCTCTCTTCCTCCACCATCTCTCTCTCTCTCCCTCCACCATCTCTCTCTCACTCATCTTACAACACCCTTCTGGCTATCACAAGACGATGTGCAGATTTTGAAGTGGGGAAGCGGAGTGCATTCTGAGTTTCATTCATAAATGTATGTCCTCGGGCTGATGATGCAATCATCATAATCATGTCTGCTTTAGAACATGAGTCATCCGTAATTGACAGACACATGTATGTGCAGAGTTGGAAACATTGAAAGAACACCAGGCAATTTAGAGTGTCACTGGCACCTACCGTTAGTTAATATATAAACTTCATAAGGGGAACCCTATATTGTTTTAAACCAGATGGGTAGTAGGCTTATTGGAGATTAGACCAAATGGAAGTTAGACCAAATGACTATTAGCCTAAATGGTCATGAGACCAAACGATAAGTAAAATGATTATTAGACCATGTGGGTAGTAGGTAGGCTGGGTGTGGACCATATGGGAATAGACAAATTGGGTAGTAGATGAACTGGTTGTAGACCAACCGGCAATAGACCATTATGAACTCCCTCCCTCTCTTCTTTCCATTACCTTTTCCTCCCATCACTTTGATTAAACATGTGTAAATTTGGGAGTATGATCGTTTGTGAGATGAACAGTTAAGGTCCTTGAACGGTGATGATTTCTGCTCCCGTATTCATGTGTTTAATCGGCCGTCATTTCAATTACCGAACCTTGTAACATTATCTGCCAGACCTCGTGCACCTCGACTGACACCAGGCCTCGAAAATTAATGTCTCCATTCTTTACCAAAGCCCCCGTGTGGTATTCCCATCATCCGGAATCAGTCCTCATCCCTCCAAAAATGCATCATCCATTCTCTGTCTGGTAGTATCTGTCTCTCCCTTCACCTCCCTCTCCCCTCCCCTCTCCCCTTCCCCTTCCCCTTCCCCTCTCCTGAGCCCCATCCTTCTCTGAAATCTCCATTTTCCCTCTCCAAACCCTGTCCCTCCCCCACTCTCAATTAAAAATCAATGTATTTGTGATGTTCCATATATGCCTCACATGGTTGTCCCATCTTCTAGAATTACTTTCCAATCTGCCTCCCCTCCCCTTCCCCTCTTATCCCCCTCCCTCCGCCTCTCTCCCCGCCCTTCCCCCTCCTCCAACACCCCTTCCCCCATTACACATTTATTTCCTGACCCTCCCCAACTTTCCCCAATCTCCACTGAAAATTAATATTCCCATTCTCTACCACCTCCCATGTGGTATCTTCATCCTGCGGAACAACCCCTCCCTAACCCTTCCCTAACCCCTCTCCAACCCCTCCCCAACCCATCATCCATCCCACCCAACATCTCTCACCCCCTTCCTACCCCCCCCCCCCCCTTCCCCCAAGCCCTCCAATCCTTCCCCATGAGTCATACGTGCCAGGGAGAGCACCATAATTCACCGCCGGGCCTTCGCTATGAATATTGCAGTCAGAGGGCGACATTGGACGGCCTGGAGGTTGTCCGCATCCCGTTGCCGGCGGGGATGATGCAGCGGAGAGGGGAAGATGAGAAGCATAATTAATTTGATGCGGTGATGTTGGACGAAGCCCGTAACCCAAGATTGGATTATGGCCGTGAAGATGATACAGTCGTCGGCATTGAATGTATCCCTGTATTATGATGGATGGTTCATACAGGCATTCTTGATGGAGGGGGGGGGGGGATATCAGAGGACTAAATTTGTATTGAAATCTGTTGATAAAAGTTCTTATAGTTCTTTTCTAGGTAGCACTAGTCAGGGATCTCCAATATTTTCTCATTCTCCAGCAAGTTTGGCAATAGAAAAGTTTTAATTCTTACTGATTTGATCAACTATTTGATTGATTTATAATGATTGATTACAATGATTACATTTTGAGTGATGTAAAGTTGCACTTGGGATATTATACACTATCTGTTCCCATAATTTAGTCCGGGAGAATGGCAAGTCTGTGAGGGTACTAGATGAATTTGAGAAAGATAGATTTTGCTCGATGTAAGGCAATACTCATGAGCAGTCTTTAATTTCTTAAATTCTTTTAACATTATATGAATTAATGCCCTTCTGGTTCCAAACAGATGATATCATTGTTTGATTGTTCTCTTTCATTAAAAATATATATGTCTGCATATATTGCAATTGATAAATTCATGAGCAGATGTGGAATTCAGAATATGAACACTTTTCTGTCGAACTAAAAAGAAGAGGAAAAACGTCCAGTTCCTCTTTTTAGACAAATTTGCAGTCTTTTTGATCATTCATAAATTAGTCATTGTTATAGACTTGTCACCTCTATGTTTAGACAACCCCAATAATTTATTGGAAGAGCTCGCAATAATTTATGTATTCTTAGCCAATTTACTCCACGAATCCTAAATATTAGTCCAAGATCTGCGGAAAAGATCTTCCTCGTTCTGTTTACATCTCCGCACAATCGCCCGACACCTTCAGATTTACGCCTCATATCACCTCCACTGCTCCAGGACTGTTCCCCAGGCCCTCCTAAATAAATACAAATCCTTGACAAGTTTGTCAGGGATGAAAAAGAAATTAAAAAACGAGGAATGAATGAAGTTTTTTCCGCCTTCTCCTTTTCACCGTCGTCGCCGTTCGTAAACGGCAAATGAGCATGATTGATGCGCGGCGGGGTCGGCTTGAGTAAATTTGCGCTCGTTGAGCGAGAAACCGGTACCGTAATTCTGTTTGTTCGCTATCGCCGGTTTATGTGCCGTGTACACAGCGTGTGTATGGGGGTTCTGTTGACACGGTGGAGTATATACAGGGTGGGTGCTTCAGTGAGTTTGTAGCGACTCCGGCACTTCTTCTTCTTATAATGTTTTTGTTGTTCGCTTTTTAAAGAGAGGTGAATGATGAGACGTAGGGAGAGAGGGAGAGAGAGAGATAGAGAGGTGGATATAGAGATTGAGGGCAGATAGGGAAACAAATAGAGAGAGAGAGATGGAGGAAGAGATGGAGAGAGAGAGGGAGAACAAAGTGATAAGAGAAGACTGAAAAATGGAATAAAAATAGAAACAGGGGAAGCGAGGAAAAAGAGAGGGAGAGAAGAGAAATTGATTGAGGAAGGGACATGTAGGCGTATCTATTTAGAAAAACAGAGAATGAGAGAGTGAGAGAGAGAGAGCATGTGGAAAACAATTCATGATTAAGAAAGCATAATATATAAAAAATACAAAAACAGCCGAATCTGAGAGATGATGAAAATGTGTAGATAGTGAAAACATTAAAAAATGCTATAGAAAGATACATGGAAGAATACTACTCCATAATTAATACTATACAAAGTTTCATTCTCACATCATTATCATGATATTGACATCATCATCGTCATGGCAATATGTAAACCCCACATGCCACATTTCGTCGCTGTTTTCACGAAGTGACGGTAGTGAAAACAAATTGCATTCACTTTGCGTTACGGTTCTCCTCACTACCGTCACTTCGTGAAAACAAGGACGATTTGTTAATTTAATTCCTTCCCTAAGATCTCTTGAGAACATATCATTCATGAATAACCAACAATTAAACTAGTCTGCTATCAGACTTTATTATAAGACTTCACCGCAACCCATAAAGTCTTGAGCAGAGCCTAGCCTATGCAGTATGCTGTTCGCCTAGCATCACAGTGCAGACATTGTTAAGCATAAGAATTGACAAATGTTTGTGCCTTCAAACTACAATTGAGCTGCTTTTCTTTCTTAAAACAAGAAATACAATTACATTCCAATTCTCCCATTGTGTGCAATCATTATCTCTATTTATACGGATGTTGTAAGGAGTAGAGTCATAAAAACAGTTGTTTTTCACCCAATTAGCTGCTGATAATGAGGCAGTTACGAAGTGGATTAGAGATGTAATGATAGGTTTTTTTATGGGGCAGTTCAAGTGGTCTTGATGTGTAGCGATGGGATACTGTTTGGATGTACCGGTATTGTTTTGTTGCTTGTTTCTTGACTTTTGTACAGACTAATGGCCCATTCAGTCATATATTCATTATTCATTCATAGATACTTGCATTCATTCATTCATTCATTCATTCTTTCATCCACCATTTGTGAATTCATTCATTTATTCATAGATACTAACACATGCAATCATATATACATGCATTCAAATGTACATTCATTCATTTATTCATTCCTTCTTCATTCTTTCCTTCCTTTATAAATTTCTACATCATTCATTTTTTCATTCATCCATCCATTCTTTAGAGTGATCATCTACATTGCATGCATACATTTTTATCATTCAATACCAGCACATTATCCTTAGAATGCAATCATCTTCAGCTTTGAATGCATTCTGTACAATAACTGAATACATCACTGGTGTATCAATCAATGAATACATTCATCATTGAATTCACACAATCATTTAGCTATTTGAATGCAACTTCTTTCAAATGATTGTCAAGTACATTTGTGCCTTCATTTCTAAGTTATGCATTTATCCATTTTCTGTTTGAATGATAAACATTATAGTACATCATTACCAGCCTCTTTTGGAATAGAAATTATAATAATCCCTGCATTGCGATATACAACATCGACTGATCGATGGTCAGGATGACATCAAATTTTCATCTCAGATTTAACCAGCTTATGGCTCCCAACGGATGATATAAATACATTCAAATAAGCAGCTCTCCCATCAGAAATCAAATTTAATCCTCTCCCCTTCACCGGCGTCACCTTCCGATAAAACCTTTTCTCCATGGAAAACGTCTTTCAATTTCATCATCTCCTCCCTGCCTCATCATCTCCTCCCCGTCTCGATCCTCTCATTCTTGAGTCTCTGGTAATACAAATATTTGATGGCTGAATATGGATCTGTTCTGTCGTACAAGAACCATCATTAAGATTAGTTTTGTATTTACTATAACTCTTGATTGACACTGTACATCATCATTGTCTAATCCTTCTTGACATTTGAATACTTTTAGAAAAATTGTTAACTGTTACAAATATTTGATGGCTGAAAAAGGATCTGTTCTGTTGTACAAGAACCACCATTAGATTTGGATTCGTATTTACTATAACTCTTGATTGACACTGTACATCAATATTGTCTAATTCTTCGTGACATTTAAATACTTTAAGAAAAAATCATAACAGGTTGAAACGGACGAGTTAGTAGGGAATTTACTCTTGATTGACACTGTACTTCAATGTTGTCTAATTCTTCTTGACATTTAAATACTTTCAGCAAAAATTTTAATGGGTTGAAACGGATGAGTTAGCACGGAGGAAAAATATCTTATTTACATGTTTTGTCTTCAACTTCATGCCCAGAATCATACTTCCTTGCACTCTAAGCAGTCTATAACACGCTGCTTACAAAATACAACATAATACAAAATGTGCCTTCGCAAGTACACTGGAAGTGGCATTCATTTAGAATCTCAAAATGCTTTTAAGGAGCATATTTATTAATATGAACATGCACTTAGCTAGGTGAACAACTCGGCTCCAGAGAATATCCCACAATTCAATTACAAGTGCAGAATGTGGGGAGGGGATGATTTAAATGGAGATATTGTCGGCTGAGCGACAGAAGGGCATTCAATGTGTGCAAGATTGTATGAGGTAACGTCTTTCTGACTCTTGGGTGATGCACAGTGGACAAGCATTAGCCATCAAGAAGCCAGCTCCCATTTGTGGTTGCGCGAGAAGGGCTCTTGACAATTGCTAGCCTGATGTCCAAGCACTATGGTATTTTTGCCTTTGTGTAAAAATGGGTACAACCGAGTCTGGATATGGTAGACTATCACATATCATTGTGCATCTCAGATAGGAATGTCAGTAGGATTAGTCTACACTTATGTTCACCAGACCCAGTTAAAATTGTTTTCATTTATTGAAAGAAAATGTAAATCTGCCTTGAAAGAGGCTGAATGTCCTTTACTCAAGCCGTATATATCCACAACTGTATGAAATATGCCTTAAAACTAAAACAGAAACAACTAGCCTCAGACTGTTTCACATATAGAGGCATCGAGACAGACCTTTGATGATATTCAGGTTGCATCCTTGGGGGCTGAATATGACTAGAATTTTAAGAATAAGAGGACGATTGAATTTCAATAATTGAATGTCAATCTTTATTGTCTGCAATTGAACGAAGGATATATTGTAATGTATGGAATACTGATTCAGTTTCATTGATAAAAGTTCCATTGAAGCTAGATGTAGATGAAAAAAAGAGGGAGGGCATTTTTAGACTCGTTATGTTTATTCTTATGCGAGTGAAAGAACAAACTAACAAACAAGCAAACACCAAAAAAGAAAAGGAAAAATTATATTACAGCTACTCAGGACTTTGAGGGCATTTCATTAACAAATAATAATTTGTATTTATTGAGATTATGGGTGTTACATTACTTTACTCTTAAATTTATCAGGATGAAATTCTTTGAAATCATTAGTAAATGCCGAACACACAGAAAGACAGACATACTGACCGACCCCATAAACAGACAGCAATACCAGAGTACGCTGTTCACCATTTATTTTGTACTTTGGGGCAAGTACTGGTACGTCGTGGTTTAGATTCTGAATATCTGGATCAAATAAACAAGACATTTGAGAAAATAGCATGCTAGCTCACTCTCCCCGGAATAAGCTGTGGTTCGATTACTTCCATATTGCCATAGTGATGGTATGATAGGCAGCCAAAATTCTACCACAGCCGGAAAGTTCAGTGACCTATTTGTATAGTGTAAATCCTAATAGTGTACCTGTGTAAAATAATGTAGATTTTTGCTCAGAGGAGCCTTTTTAATTTAAATTTCTACTGTAAAACAAGTAAAACCTTTCAAGATGTAAACTAGAAATGCAATCGTGTCAGAACGATGTGCGTGCAATGACGCCGTGTTTCTACGTGTCAAATGAAAGAGCTTCTCTCGGACTATCCAGTGCAATTTGCACGAAGTCTGTAGCTTCTGTGATATTGGAGATAGGTAGGGCGAAAGAAAGGCATCAACAGTGACCCTGATGGGATGGTACTATGCCTACGAAGTTTGAAAGAAATTGGGATAGGGGAAAGAACCTAGAAAGGGCTAAGAAGCACTGCGTGCACAAACCAATGGGATTTGGTGCATGTTTGACATTGCAATCAAGTTCGTTCTGGGGGCCAAAAGCGTGAACCCGATATGCCCCATAGACAATGCGTGTAATGAATGGGCGGAAAACGTGCAGGATCTGTATTATGGCCGGAGTTAAATTGTTTTTCTCTCTCTCTTTACGTCTCTTTATGGGCCGTATTTGGTATCATTAGAAAGAGAATTTCATGGTTGTTATTGTAAACCACTCTCTTTTTTTCTATGATAATCCTATCGAAACACGTGATGTAAAATAGATGTATAGGACAAAATGGCGTCTTAAATGGCCCCCTTGACCAATTTCAAAAATCCGGCCAAGAGGTGCCCTGCGTATTGGAACTCGGCATGTCACTGCAAATTTTCAAGGAAAAAAAAGGACGTTTAAGGGGCGAAAAGCAGTCTGAAAAAAATGACGTCCTAGCCGACACGTGTTAGATTCGGGCGGAAACTCGGCGGAATTCGTGTAGTGACCTTTGTTCAAATGCGATTTACTCACAATTTTCTGTGTGAACATATACTATACTTGGTATCATTCTAAAGGGCACTTCATTGCGGTCAGTTTGACACCATTGTTAACTGCGCGCAATGTATTGCGCGCATTGAACGCGCTATTACGTAATCCACAGTAAATTCATCATTTTTGGCGATAACTTTGCGCTGACATATTTGAATTTTACCAAACTTGATAAACAGTTGTCACGTATATGGATACATATGTCTGCAAAGTTTCATTGATGTAGGTATAACGATCGCCATTTTAGAGCAAGTTGAAGTTATTTCTCAATTTTCTTGAAAATGGCTTATTTGGAGGGCAATTTTCTCAAATTTGGTCAGTGATAGGGTATATAATTTTGTATATGGCTGGAAAGGGCATATCTTCAAGTATCTAAATCCAAAAAAGGGTACGGGTTTGCCAAGCCATTATGGAGATACGGCCACAGACAGAAAGCCAATTCCCAGAACTTTAGAGGGCGCTATTTATGTTGTGCAAAGCCATTGGAGCGTGAAATTTGGCATGGCTATGTGCAATTATGAGATAAAGATACTGTGAGATTTAAATACAAAACGGAATTTATATGAGAAAGTTATGGCAGTTTTAGATTATTTAGGGGTCCATTTTTCAAGAACTTGAGAGATTTTTGACGGAGTCGGTTTTAGATTTGAATTACGAGTATGAAGATGGCATTTTGAAGGTCAAGTCATTCGTCGCAGATAAAAGAACATCTCTCAGACTATCTAGAGGAATTTGTTAGAAGTTTGTAGGATCTAGGATAGTGGAGATAGGAAGGAAGATATAAAGGCCTTAAAATGGACCAGAAATGGACAAAATGGCGCGTGGACGGTCATGCATGAGTGATTTCGAAAATCGAAAAAGTAGGTGACCTTGATGAGATGCTAGAAATGATGCCTACGAAATTTGAAAGGAAAAGGACTTGAGGAAAGGACCTGGATAGGAATAACAAGCACTACGTGCAAAGCGAATGGGATTCCGGACGACAAGAAGAAGAGGAAGAACCAAGAATACTAGAAATGCAATCGTGTCACAACGATGTGCGTGCAATGACGCCATGTTTCTACGTGTCAAACGAATGAGCTTCTCTCGGACTATCCAGAGCAATTTGCACGAAGTCTATAGCTTCTGTGATATTGGAGATAGGTAGGGCGAAAGAAAGGCCTCAACAGTGACCTTGATGGGATGGTAGTGACTATGCCTACGAAGTTTGAAAGAAATTGGGATAGGGGAAAGAACGTAGAAAGGGCTCGCAAGCACTGCGTGCAAAAACCATTGGGATTTGGTGCATGTTCCTCATTGCAATATAGATCGTTCTGGGGGCCAACAGCATGAACCCGATATGCCCAATAGACAATCCGTGTAATGCATGGGCGGAAAACGTACAGGATCTGTATTACGACCGGAGTTAAATTGTTTTTTCTCTCTCTCTTTATGTCTCTTTATAGGCCGTATTTGGTATCATTAGAAAGAAAATTTCATGGTTGTTATTGTAAACCACTCTCTCTTTTTCTATGATAATCCTATCGAAACACGTGATGTAAAATAGATTTATAGTACAAAATGGCGTCTTTAATGGCCCCCTTGACCAATTTCAAAAATTCGGCCACGAGGTTCCCTGCGTACTGAAACTCTAAATGTCACTGCAAAATTTCAAGGAAAAAAAAGGATGTTTAGGGGGCGAAAAAAAGTCTGAGAAATGACGTCTTAGCCGATACGTGTTATAATATTGGGCGGAAACTCGGCGGAAATCGTATAGTGACCCTTATTCAAATGCGATTTACTCACAATTTTCTGTGTAAACATATACCATACTTGGTATCATTCGAAAGGGCACTTCATTGCGGTCAGTTTGACACCATTGTCATCTGCACGCAATGTACTGCACGCATTAAAGGCGCTATTATGTAATGCATAGCAAATTCATCATTTTTGGCGATAACTTTGCGCTGACGTTATTAAAATTTACTAAACTTGGCAGACAGTTGTCACGTATATGGATACATGTGTCTGCCAAGTTTTAACGACGTAGGTATAAAGATCGCCATTTTAGAGCAAGTTGAAGTTATTTCGGAATTTTCTTGAAAATGGCGAATTTGGAGGGCAATTTTCGCAAAGTTGGTCAGTGATAGGGTATATAATTTTGTATATGGCTGGAAAGGGCATATCCTCAGGTATCTAAATCCAAAAAAAGGTACGGGTCTGCCAAGCCATAATGGAGATACGGCCACAGAGAGAAAGCCAATTTCCAGAACTTTAGAGGGCGCTATTTATGTTTTGCAAAGCCATTGGAGCGTGAAATTGGGCATGGCTATCAGCAATTATGAGACAAACATACTGTGAGATTTTAATACAAAACGGACATTATATGAGAAAGTTATGGCAGTTTTAGATTATTTAGGGGTCCATTTCTCAAGAATTTGAGAGATTGTTGACGGAGTCGGTTTCAGATTTGAATTTTGAGTATGAAGATGGCATTTTGAAGGGCAGGTTATACGTAGCAGATTAAAGAACATCTCTTAGACTATCTAGAGAAATTTGTTAGAAGTTTGTAGGATCTAGGATAGTGGAGATAGGAAGGAAGATAGAAAGGCCTTAAAATGGACCAGAAACAGACAAAATGGCGCCTGGACGGTTATGCATGAGTGATTTCGAAAATCGAAAAAGTAGGTGACCTTGATGGGATGCTAGAGACTATGCCTATGAAATTTGAAATGAAAAGGACATGAGGAAAGCACCTAACTAGGAATCACAAACACTACGTGCAAAACGAATGCGATTTCCTGACGATACTAAGGAGGAGAATATTAATGGGGCAGAATGTGAACGAAAACAAGGCAATGACGAAGGTTCGTCATTGCAAAAACTGAAATTGTCAGTTGCCTCCAATGAAGGCTTGTGTGTTAATGCACACGCGGATATGCAATGCACAAACAAGTGTTATTCTCAATGAAACCGTGTAAAATCTCTATTGTGAATGTGGCTGAGAGAGAACAAGAGAGCCCAGTCGTGCACATGCTGTGAAGTGATGTTGTATTTTGTTTTTCGTCTGTGGTTTGGGGGAGAAACAGTGAAAATTATACCACATTTCTATGATTTTAATACATTCTCATTCTAAGACTCAAATTCCAACCACATTTTCACCACAATCCATATATAGCTTACCATTGTTTTCCCTTTGTTAATGTTGCAATCTTATATGAATGTCGCAGTAATATAACGATTTAATGTTGATCAACGTTTCTTTTCTTCTTTGTTCTTTCTTGCATATTCTTCTGCTGCTCGCCTCTGTTTCCTGCTCGGCTGTTGTATAGGTAAGAGATATATCATTATCGATATTTGAAATATTATTATTGAGTATTATGAAGAGAGAATTGATACTGATGGCATAAAGTAATAGTTTAGATATAGAGAGATTTCAAGAAAGGGAGTGGCATAAACAACAAAAGATAGAGATGAAGAGACAGAAGGCAAGAGGGATATATGGAAAGAGAGATGGAGAGGGGTGGAGGGAGGGAGTGAAGGAAGGAGGGGCACAGGGATAAATAGAGAAAGACATATATAGGGAGATAAAAAAAGGGAGAGAGAGAGAGGGGGAGAGAGAGAGAGAGAGGGATGGAGAGAAAGTATACTCAAGACAGACAACATAATGCAAACTCACACAATCCCTTCAGATTATAATGTTCCTGCATCGATCCAAATAAAATGAATGTCAGCGTGGACTTCCCATCAAAGATGCTTGTATTTTTGGTACGAGGTTAAAAGGGAGATGAGCGGAGAATAGATCAGATCAGTAAAACAGGACAAGATAAGCCGATATCCTCTAGATGGTAAGACGAGAAGAACAGCACGTTCTTCCTTCCTCCTGAGTTTTGCCCATCATTCGACCTTGAATTACTGAATGTAATTCATTCTATGGATTGATACATCATATTTCTGTCTGTCTGTTCATTTTATGCATTGTATTTTGGGCTCACGTATCGCCAAGGACGGTACATGATAGACATTCAAACAAAAGAGTATCACTGAGCTTCACTGTTCACTGTCTTCCAAAGATTTGTTTTCTTGAAGGAAATATTAATTTTTTGTAAAAATACATCGGTCCAAAGATGATGGGAGCAAAATGATATGGGCAATAATAATGCTGTATTTAACAACAACAAAAGGACTCATATTAAACATAATTCCTATTTATATTAAAACTCAATCTTATTCTTTTTGTAAATATTGAAAATGATCAGTAATTTTTCAGATGGGACATTGAATGTTTTTCTTCAAACCTGCTGCAAGTGCTGGGATATATTTCTTTTACATTCAAAGCCAATTTGGTTCATAACTTCATATTCATATCAAAATATCTTGGATAGAATTCTCAAAGTTCATTTATGAAAGAGATATACAGTGACATGATCTGTCTCAAGTTAAAAGAAGCATCGTGATATAATACGTTTTACCAAGGAAAGCTTGTCTCAAATCTTCTTGGTTTTTACCAAAGTTATTTGACGGGTAGGCCTGAGGGTTGTATCATAATATTATCCCTTCACTGTCAGACATTTGGTTAGGTCTGGCTGAGCTGCGAGCGAGAAAGCGGGAGGGGGTAGCTCACTTCGATGGCTGTAAATAACGTCATCACTTTTGATCACTGCAGATTGGTCTCGAAATCAAAGGGGACATTGTATCTAAGTATGGGGGACTGTTGGGCAGTGATGATTGTATTAGCATGGGGGCATACCACGAATAGCAGTGAATGGGGATGTCTGTGTGCAAAACATACATGGATGTTTACATGTGGGACTGTAGCGAGGGCAGAACGATACATGCGTTTGAATATGTGGGACTGGTGAAAGTTTAAAGGGATACATGAGTTTAAATATGTGGGAATGAAAGGGAGTGACGATTGCATTAACATGAGTGCATTTCATCTTGACGAAGATTGCATTGAACAGATGTCTGTGTTAAGAATATATATACAGGTGTACATGGGTTTTGATATTTGGGACTGTGGCAAGTGCAAAAAGGAAAGACAAATTGAAATAGACACTGTATAGCACTGTTAAGCAGTAATAATTGCAATATCATGGGTCCCACATATTCAGACTCATATATGTATCCATGTGTGAGTGAGAGAAAGAGATAGGAAAGAGGGAAAGAGATACATAGGGAGACAAATATAATTACAGAATTTCTTCAGTTTTTTAGCTTCATCGTTGATGTGTCCCTTTAAAGTTGTCCATGGTCAGTATTTCATGCTTGTTATCCAAAAGGACAGCCAATATAACTACCAAATAAAATGGAAGAATTCCAAGGAAAAGAAGAAAAACGTTGGGAAGGAATGTGAAAAGGTAGATCTGTTATATTTCATCGAGCATGTAAGTACCATAAAGTGCGGACCATAAGGGTTGTAAATGTCCAGTTTGATGCTAAAAGGTTAGTGCTTGTTTAGAGCCAGAACGGCATTAACTCATATACTTTAATAGAGAGTTAAAACCCTTCTGGCTGTCACCAAATGATCAGGATGTTTATGTGTTGAGTGACTGTCCAGGTGTGCAAGAACCAGTAAAGATGTTTGTGCTTTGCTAAAGAATGAGGGGGGGGGGGGGCAACATGAAATATTAGAAACAAAGGTTTTCGAGTTAACCCTGGATTATGTAACATTTTATCTTTACTACCATACTTTTTGGGAAATGTTTATGATGGGATCATCTTCCAATTTCCAGTGCTAGACTAGCTGGAGAAGTTTTATGTACCTCATGCTCCTGTAAAAGGCTGTATGATTTAAGTGTTCACTAAAGTAGATTTGACTGGTCAAGGAAAGCTATTTTTAAAGGGAATTGTAGCAAATGAATAAAATCCTCATGTAACACCAAAACATGGATTAGCTAAGAGTGCACACATCATAAGATTTTTTATATTATTTTGATAATAAAGGCAAATATGATCCGGTGTTCTCTTTTCAATGTACTATTGAAATGTACCAAGAGACAAATATCAATCATTCATAATTTTGGGTTTACTCTGGCCAGCCTTGTAAGAAAAATATGACAGAGAGAGAGAGAAAGAAAAAGATTGGAGATAATGAAAATATAAATTGTTCAATTGAGAAAGATAATGGAAATGATAATAGACAGATAAAATACTAACAATGGAAACAGAATTATGTAGAATCCATCTGTTAGTTTATAGTGCAGACGACCTCCCTGAAATCATCTTTATTTTCAAAGCATTCCTAAACCTTAGTAAACCGTTTCATTGTCATCATTTAATTGGGCCATCAAAACATTTGGATTCCATTTGACTTGTTGACGCTATATCTCGAGCATTCATTCATTCACGAGCAGTCAACATTTTAATCGTTACCGGACAAAAGATGCCAATTTGAATCTATGAAATGATCCCTTTCCATCGAATCATATCTATTCTTTTGTAGTACGTCATTAAATTCCAACACAGATCACACATGTCTGTAATGCCATTGCCAATCCACTCAGCTGCCTGGCTAAATGATGCACAATAAATTGAACTATTCAAACGCAGTCATAAATTACCTCTACATAAAGAGTAAAAATATAACATAAATCCACGAAACCTTACAAACAAGTATTTACAATCAGAATATTTGTTCATTATTGGCCAAAACCATGGGGGCGGCCCCATGCAGATTTTCTTTTTGTTCAAGGAAGACAAATTTTACAAGTTCTTGTCGCGAAAAAATACCAAGTGCGGTTATGCGACATCGCTGTTTAGCGTTTGTTTGCATTTAACAGCTTGTATCTGGGGGATAATACCGGCCAAAAGTAAAAAGCTGCAGTAAATCTTCAACCTTGATAAAAATTGAACAGCTTTAGAAAAAACAGATTGGATAAAAGTGAGATTTTTGTTGTGAAAATGCTATATTTGTACTTGTGTAATTGCAATTGGAACGTCAACTCTTTGTATGTGTGTGGGAGTGCGTAATTGGTTGGCCTTGGTACTGCTGGTATTATTGGTGTTATGTTGTAATAGATTTATGGATTCAGAAGTATATTGTCTATTGAGGGCCAGAAAGGGCCTTGTCACAATGCTTACACTCTTCTGAGTCTTAGCAGATGAACCAATACTGAATATATATACCAAAATAGTGTGAAATTTGCTATAACGACCACCTGTATAGAAAGACCACCTGTCTATAAAGACCACTTTTTTGTGCCCTTTGAATATTGTTTGTTGTTGCAACATGTTTTAACATAACCTGTACATAAAAACCATGATGAGAACCATCTCAATGTGAAGACCATTTTATTCTTTGTCTCCCTTCAGCGATCTTTCACTGTACAACAGGAACCTGTACATAAAGACCACTTGGCCCTAAAGACAACTTGTAGGCCCTATCACTTTACACTAGGTTACGCCCTTCCATCTCTCAACAGACGATATACCCAATGACCACACTGAAAAAGCCATCGTGGAAATAAACGAGAACTCGTTCACGGTTATTTTGGGGTTGCGTCGTCGTTGTCGCAAATGTCACTTTTGCCCTGCATGCTAATGTCCACATTGCGTGCTCGCCTGGTCGATTTGCGACGACGGAAGGATTTGGAGGCGGGTGTTTGGGGAGAATTTGAGCTGGGTAACGCTAGACGGGTATGCATCGGCATGCTCTGCTTGGCTTTACAACATCCCAGGTCAAACTCAATCAGTCGGTCAATGTTGGGCATTGCTAATGTGATTGCCGGTCTTGGAGTTTTCTATTTCTTCATTCATACGGTGAAACCTGCGTATAAAGACCACTCAAGGGAGACAAGAAAAGTTGTCTTTATGGCCAAGTGGTCTTTAAGTACGAGGCCGCCATCCATTTCCAGCCTAACCGCTCACGATGGTGGTCTCCTGCGTTCCAAATTACCTCTCTAATTTATTGAAAATATTTCATATTTCTTATGTTATTGTATGCTTCGTACATGTTTATCGAATGATATAATTGTACATGATTTTTCATTTAATTACTTTTGTAAACATTGTATTCATTGTATTTGTTATTGTTCGAAATTTTGTACTTTGACTTTGAATTTGTATATTTTTGAACGCAGAAATAAAATCAATCAAACAAACAAACAAGTACAGGTTCCTCTTGTACTTTGATACGTCTGTTGGGTACAGAAAGGGCATGAGCTTGCATCATTTGAGACAGACAGATATATCACCCTAAATGTTCTCAAATGTCTGCCCCCATCTTCAAATGATAATGCCCTTGCTGCCCTCAGCAGATGCCTATCTTAGGGCAAAAAGGGGTAAATTAACCCTGTTTTGAAAATGATAAAAACTAATTCCCTTGTGTCCCTGAATATCTTGATAGAGACTTCAGAATCAATTAGGGTGATGTATGGTGAGCAGGGGGCCCCTCTGCAACCATCAAACCCATCAACCAGCGCTCATTTGCATAAGCATATCAATAACTGGCAGTGATCAAGGCAGTCAGGATGTATCTCTTCGGTAACCACGTTTCGTTACATTCTGTTTCTTTCACAAGAAGTGAGATGGATTGGATAGATGGTAGATTATTGTTATTGCGCTATAAAGATATCCAATACTTTTATTGTTGTTGTTGTTATTATTATTACTATTACTACCACTACTACTACTACTACTTCTACTACCATTAATTCTACCACTACTTTTACTACTTCTATTATTTTTGTTATTATTTGTGAACATTGCATACCGGTAGTTCTGTTTGAATATTTTATTTTAACTTCATATACGTTGTGTTACTTATAAACACACGTTATGTAATGTTATGTTATGTGAAAGAGATGAAAATGCTGGTACATGTAGGTATATCAGAGATAGGTTCTGTAGAAACTGTCTAAATTTTTATTATTCAGAGCAGTTTCTCTTTTCCTCAAATATTCACAGTATAGAAAAGGTACACAACCTATCCTTGCCTATTCTAGGTGTAGTAGATGATTTCTATACCGACAGCCCTACAGCAAATGAAGTCATTTAGTAATTGATGTACAAACATTTTACAGAGGTCCAAATATCAATAGAACTTGGACAAGACATCTCCTAATCCTCGTGCAAGTTATGATTAAATCCATCAAGCGCACAGATTTCTTGACGAGATATGATTTAAGCGATTAAATGAGAACAAGTTTGGTACCAAGGTTATCAGCTGACCTCGACAACCTTAGCTGAACAACAACAACAAAACAAGCTCAGTAGAAAGGGAATAAGCCCATTCACATTACAGAATAACCAACGCGAAAAATCATCCTTTTTTTGGGAACTGCTAGAAAAAGCCATAATAATTGGCAGTGTTTGCTTATTCTGTTTTGGGGGTTCAGTTATGCACATGTGCTATTTGTCGTGGCTGTGCATGTGTTAGTACAAAAGCGAGGAGTGGTCATGTGATCTAAACCGAAAAGTTCATTGGTGTTTTGGGCGTAAGTAGCATTCACACTGCAAAAATCATTGAAATTTTGGCCAGCTTTAAAACAAAAAATACACTCCAGAGGTATTTTTTAAGGGGGGGGGGGGGTAATTTTCCTTGTGTTCATGGTTTGTTGTGTACAGTGTAAATGAAGCTATTGATTCACATCTAAGCGAACATCATATTTTTGTGCTCCAATTCCTCACAACGGATGTCGATCCTTTCCACTCATCTATTATTTTGTCGGGATGAAAGGAAAAAATTTGTACGAAACAAGCCATATTGGGAGCATAATATAGGGGAATATCCTCGAAGAAAGGAATAGTTGATTACATATCCAATACTACAGGCAAGATAGGCTTGTTGTCTAAGAGTCTCAGTACAATGTCTGATGTACGTGATGCTTGTAGATTTCAATTCGTGAATCATGACTTAACCCGAGGGCTATTTCTTGTCCTCTATTCATTCACCGCTGATCTCATTTTTCTCCTCCTCTTTCTCCCTTTCTTTTCATTATCCCCCTTTCTTTTTCATTTTTTGGCCGCTTTTGTCCAATTTTGGTCATTCATAACGCTTGGGTTCACCCCAACCTCGCCGAAAAAAATATGAGATGGTTTATTATTATGTGCGGAATCCCTTTGCATATGGCCCTGCACTGGAGATTGTTGTTGGGTTATTTATGGGGAGATAGATTGAGAGCGGTACAGGGGCAATTGAGAGCGCTTGAACTGTCTTTTTTTTCCATTTTAAAGGGAAGGCCATGCTCTCGGTTGTTTGGAAACTTTGGTTGTCCTGGTTATTTGCAGTTATTGAAGTGTACCCATTCTATGTGGAGAGGATCTAGGTAATCTGTTTGAAAAATGTGATGTGTTTTTCAAAAGGTATTATACATTTATGAAGCATACTCACTAAATGTTATGAAAACCTGTACATGATACATGTTGCAGCAGCATTAGTAGTAGTAGAAGTAATAGTAGCATGAGTACCGGTAATAGTATGTATAGTAGTATAGTATAGTACTAGATGTAGTAGTAGTAGTAAATTTGCAACTTATTTATCCATATAACTATTTAACTTATAGAAAAATAGAAACATAAAATAGTTGAGAAGTAATTTGACAACATATCTATTTAGCAACTTATCAAAATTATGAACCCATGCAGTGCACCAATATCCACTCCTGTATTCTGTTCTGTAAAGTGCATGGAGACATGCAATAATGCCCATGTGTTATGCCACTTATGCGGTACAGTAGAAAAATCAATTATTTGTAATATTATTGTTATTATTATTGTTAATATTATTCCAATATGATGATATAACTGTCCCATATTAATTCTTGTCTTTCTTTTATGAATTAATAAAAATTAAAAAAAATCAATATTCTTCCTAATATCTTCTCCTGGCGCAAACACAAAACATTGGGTTCATAGCGTTAACATATTCACACCATCCACCATGAATAATGATCATGATTTCATTAATACACATACTTACACTTGAGAGCACTGTAGACAATGGTTGCTCTCAAAGTAATTCCAATATGCCGGAAGCTGGCCTATATCTCGACCTCAGATAAATGAATTATGAATGTTTTGTCCAATATCTGTCAAGACTCGTTCCCATATGATACAAAAATCCACATCAATTTTTCCCCCTGATGCGTCACATTTCTCTATCCCTTAGCACACAGATATTGAGTTTTTCTGTGATCCTGTGAACCACAAGGTCCAGGGTTCAAATCCCTGCTACAGCACTTGTGTCCTTTGGTAAGGTATTTATTTACATTTGCCACACTCGACCCCGGTGTATGTACTGAGAGTTTAAGTGGGTATCTGGTAGGATGTATTGAATGCACTGAGCGCGATGGTTGCCTATATAGCGAAAGCCGAGGCAATAATATCTGAAGCACTTTACTAAGTGACTAGTGATGTTATATCATAATACTATAATGATAATAATGTAATGGGTTCTTATATAGCGCTTATATCTTTCAGACTTGAAACTCTGGCTTTTTAACATGGTTGCCATTAGGGTGCTCTAGCATTTCAAAGAGTGGCATATTATTTGTTATCATTATTATTTGAAAATAACCACAACAGTTTCTCGAGACATATGTGAACACCCTTTACTGTCACAGATAGAAGTACATAGCAAAACATATTCGTATTCTCTCCCTATCTCTGGCGGTGATATGACTCATCAGCAAGTTCAATATCCCGAGGTTTTGTTCGAAATATGATAAAAGTCGGCAGAACAATATAGATCCGTCTGCTATGATGCTCATCTCCACAAAAGAAGCATGCAGCATGGTTATCCCAACATGATCTTCGGTATGGATGAATGCCGTATGAGCATGGAGAAAAAGATGTTTTTTTTTATTATATTTATTTTTTGTGGAGGGTAGGAGGGGAAGTGAAGATGTTACATGTAAACTCAACAGACGAACAAACACAACAAAGATATGATTATCAGGACACGATCTTTGATATGACTGAATAGGTACACATTGTAAGCGAGGCATGGAAACAAAATTGAGACAAGGGATGAGGTACGTGGGGGGTTTGATGAGGGGCGAGGGGGCTCTCCATGAATACACCAGACATCGGTTGGGTAGGGAGCTATTAGAAAATGACACGGTTATGGTTATGGTTATGGTTACCGGTAGTAGTTATATGATGTTTCTTATCGCTGCATTGCGTATGAGCATGAAACGATTTTGTTTAATTTTTTCTAAGGAGAACATATAACTTTATAAAGCCTGAAGAACAAGCTTCAATAAAGAGAGGAGCAGTGGCTATGCATTGTGCAAGGGGTTGATAGAGGGCAAGTAGAAACAAAAAAGGGAGACAGCGAAGCAAGGGATTATCTGGTTTGAGCAATGATGCAAGGTAGATGAAAGATATCGAGATATGATTGTATTTTCATCTTTATTTTTTCTCCTCTCTTTCGGGTGGGAATTTGTTTGATGAGCTGTTCTGCTGAGCATATGGAAAATAATGCTTGGCTGGTTTGGAGATTGGTTGGGTTAAACAAAATTATGGTGCAAAAACTTGAGTTCAGGAGAGAAAGAAGATCAAATATAGAAAGAGCGTGCACAGAAAAGGGGAAAGCAAAATAAAAAGATGGAATTAAAAAAGAAAAGGAAAGAAGGATAATGCATACATGGGAGAAAAGGGGAAAGATGGATTGTTTGAGCATATTTAAGAAATCAAGTTCTCTTTAATGACATCTTTAGATATCCTGTAAAAATTAAATTATACATTTTTTCTTTTACTTCTCTTCAAAGTTAAATAATCCACCTCTTCACTCTTATGTGTATTTAAAAGTATTATCACAATTTGATGCCTTTTGTACACATGTCATGTCAGATACCATTACAATATGTAAAAGAACGCTCTTTCCCAGGAAATCTCTGTAAAGTTTTGAATGGCGACCAGAGAAAAACTGCCATGAGCCGTCCATTTTTGATGCTTCTTTAAACGCTTCATGGTGAAGTTCGAGCACAATGACCACAAACAAGCTTGACCCCATTAGGTCACGGATTTGTCCCCGCACGACCTCGGGGCAAAAAATAAGGGGGAGAGTATGGATGGCAGGCTCGATGATATGTAGAATCGAAGGTGTAATTCTTTTTTTTTTGGGGGGGGGGGGATTGTAATGAGATTTGAGGATTATTTTTCGCCACCTGCATGAAATTGAATTGTTCAGAGTGCGAACTGGGGTAATTGCACTTCTCTATTTGATATTTTGTTATGATTATGGTTTTAAGGCTAGACTCACGAGCCAGGAGTTTAGATGATTAATTCAGGCAAGAGGTTGGCCTATATGTAAATGTATTACTTTTGCGTATATATGTATGTTCTCTGTGATGTATTACTTTTGCGTATATATGTACATGGGGTTGTATGTTATCTGTGATGTATTATTTCTGATGCAATTCAGGATTTGCATATCTGATTGTTGTATGACTTGAAATGATTTGGTATCAGGAATGAAATTATTTTAAATTTCTTCAAGGTATATTTGATAATATTTCAGATAGATTAAGAAAGGTTGGAAGAGAGAGAGAGAGAGAGAGATAGAAAAAACAGAAAGAGAGACAGAGAGAGAGAGAGAGAGAGAGAGAGAGGAGACAGAGAGACAGAGAGATGAACTGTTATTTGCTTTATGAGTAGAAAAAAAAAACGATCGGGATATTTATGTAGACCTAGATAATCTTCAAAACTATCTTAAGGCAGACTAGTTTTAGACACGAAGAAGAAATACTTACCATACATGCATTATTGATCCACTAAGTCACTAGAACAAATAATAAATCTTATTCGCAAAGAAAATTGCACAGAAAATATTGAATATGACGATCTATATCCAGTCTAGATATTGAAATTGTCAACCCTAATTGCGATCTCGACCCTTGTCAGAATTTCTTGTACTTTTGAGATTGCTTGTATATCGACTCTGTTTGGAGCCAAAAGGGCGTTATATCCATGTGTTTAACACAGAGTTAATGCCCTTCTGGCTCTGTACAGACAATAAAGCGCAGGCCAAGAAATCTTGAAGATAATACTCTGGCAATGTCTTTTTTGAATTTCTCAACTATGCATTACCATTGACCGGTGGGGTGCCTCAAGGATCTCTACTGGGCCCATAATTGTTCGTCATATTCATTAATGATATGCCTCATTCTTTTGAAAAATGTAAAATACACCTATACACGTAGACTATGACACAATGAACCTCAATGATTTTGTCTTGAGATGAAATATTTCATGATGAGGATAGTAAGCTTTACGTCATATAAGAGTACTCGTCAGCTTGTGCTAATCATATTTTAAGTTTGACTTCAAAGCAAACCTTGAAATGAGGTTTCCTGAGGTTAATACATTGGTTTCTGTAACTCAGGTACTTTTAGGATCATAAATATCTCTTGTCCACTTTAATGATACCAAACCTAGAACTTCGCTCCCTAAATGGCAAATGTCAAGACCATTTTCATCAGCTTCCCAAATGTTGTTTCTTCCTACAAGGTTCAGACTGGTACCCCTAACTCATAAATAACATGTCTAAAGGGCCCTATGGAGACCCCAAAGAAGTGATAAATGTCTGCTCTTACTGCCCTTTCGGACCATGACCATGGGATGGGTAGGAAAAAGTGTTTTATGAGATGAAAGTATTTTTATGTGATGATGGAGAGAGTTGGCTGGATACAATATCAGTAAAATGAAGGTAAAGGAGGATTGTGACAAAAATTGTAGCTCTAAACCTGTTGAAAATGACCATAGGCGTGTCTGCACTATCTCGAGATTGCCAAATATCCAGCTATTTTGAACTATCCCGATCGAAACTATCCAGCTATTTGCGTCTTCATTAGACCGAAGTGGCAAATTAGCTGGATAGTTGGTCGGGATAATATCCCAAGATATCTCGGTCTAGTTTGCAAAATATCCTTCTATTTCCGAACTAGCGGGATAGTTTGCGACCGTCTTCATTAGACCGAAGTACGGAGTCAATTATCCCGATCCCATCATGCACAACGATTTCCGGTTCGCACATGCGATCTATACCGCTCAGCGCTGACCTCGCAACCACTGACCTCGAGTAAACACGGAAAACCGCAACTAGACCGAGATATCTTGGGATATTATCCCGACCAACTATCCAGCTAATTTGCTACTTCGGTCTAATGAAGACGCAAATAAGCTGGATAGTTTGCGATCGGGATAATTCAAATAGCTGGATATTTGGCAATCTCGAGATAGTGCAGACACGCCTCATGTTAAAACTGAACTATGCATGTTGGTTTTGAGGTCAGACTTGTAAGGAAGTAGAATACTGGCTTCTAAACTTCATAGTGGCAATCAGGAAAGTAGGCATACATTATTGTTTCTCCTATGCGATACCATTGAGCTGCACCTTTTCTTTGACTTTTGAGCTAAATCTCATTCAATTTTGAAACCATTCTCCTTATTTGCAAAGTAATGGCTACAATGTCTTATATAGTTTCTCATACGCAATATCATGTGGACACACATCTTTTCTTAGACTCTTGAGCTAAATTTCTTTTAATTTTGAATTTCATTCAATGCTCTGTCTCTGCAAACTATAGGCTACATTGTCTTATGTAATGTTGTATATGAAATGATCTACATACATGTATAAAGACATACTTATTATGTGAACCTCTCCCTATAGAGAAACATCATTTCCCAACATGATAAGGTTTACAAGCTTATCGATATTGTCCGAGACTCTCTTGATTTGCAGCTCTCAGCTACTAGTACCATCTGCAAGTATCTTCAAACCTGATGAAGGCAGATGTAACCCAAAGAAGAAGTATATATTAGGAAGACATAAATCTGCTAAGATTGCCCTTTTGACAAATTATGGAAGAACCTGAAATGCTCACAACAAGCCAGAGACTGTGCTTATGAGGGATGCTCTGTTTTCCCAAAGCTCCAAACAAAACTGTAATGGGTCTCTTGATTTATGATCGGACATCAAGAGGCCTGTCCTCACTATCTCGAAATTGCCAAATATCCAGCTATTTGACCTATCCCGATCACAAACTATCCAGCTAATTTGCGTCTTCATCTGACCCAAGTAGCAATTAGCGGGATATTTGGTCGGGATTGTCATCCTAAGATATCTTGGGATAGTTTGCAAAATATCCAACTATTTGTCCTGTGCGTCTTCACCAGACCGAAGACTCGCACTATGCGCTAACACTGAGCAAAATATCTCGAGCTAATTTCTCAAGGTCAAGTTTCAAGTTGCGAGGTCGAATCTGGAGCTGATGAAGACGTGACTTGTAACTTCGGGATTATTTCCCAAATCAGAATAGCGGGCTATTTGGCAATCTCGTGATGATGAAGACGCACCTAAGACGCACCTAAGGGGTAGTCTTCCCTTAACTGACGACCTTTCCAACCAAAGATGAACATGACCTGGCTCAGAAGGTCAAAGGTCACTCTCTGTAGAGGGACAGGGGTGCAAGGTTGAGGAGGAACCTGTCAGGTTGGATAATGCGGGTTATCTCAAAATCAATGTTCTGCAGATAACGTTTATCACTTTCCCTCTTGTTTTTCTTTGTCTGGAGGTGTTTTTGGGGTGGAAAGTACGATTGTAAGACGAGATGAGATGGAAGCGTTTCATTTACTTCTATCTGGAAATATGTCCTGTCCGAGGAGTTCTTCAGCCTCACAATAATCTAAGGGGGACTTCACTCTTCCTTGCACTTTTCTTCTAAATTGCCCTGATTTATATGTTTTTGTCAGATAGAATTGCTTAAGAAATTAGGCCAACTTTTAACCTCTTGATGTAAACTACCTAGTTTTAATAATTGTGTTTCAGTATGTCAGGATGCTAATACTTTATAGAAGACATGTAGGCCTACTGATCGTCATATAATTTTGGGTAGATTAGATTAAAGATGAATAGAATAAGCAAACCATAGCTGATTATTCTAATTAACAAAATATTGTATGTAACGATTATAATAATAATAATATGCCTTGTTTACCGAGGGTAGTCTCATCAATATTAATACTGTTCTCCCTGAGGGCCCTGCAATCATATTATTACCGCCTTCTTGTGTTTAATGAAGCACGCTATATGATATTACTGATTAAATATTAGAATTAATTTTGCTATTAAATATTTGTACCGTATTGTGCACTTCACGCTTGAGAAAGTGAGGTCAACGTGAGCTGAATTCCCCTAAAACTGAGCAAAGTTTAACTGTGGTTTAGAGGGAAACTGGATTACAAGTGCAACATAAATAATGAAGCTAAAATACCGCTTTTGGCGATGCATTTCAAGATTATTAATTGCTGCATGGCAAAATAATCACATTAGGCTATTACCAGTTCCATGAACTTCTTTTTAATCCTGTTAAATTCCTCAATATTTTACTCCGGCTGTTAGACTAACTTCTTTCTCTTATAAACCAACATTGAGTCATGCACTGCAAAGCCTTGTAATACATCTCTCTGACATGAAACGACCCTTTATTCCGCAAAAAAAAGGTCATGAATTATCGTCGGGATTATAAGTGGATTAACGAAGGATCATCTTAATATTATTGGATGAAATTTACCAGGAGGGGAGGGGCAGTTTGATGAAAAGGGGATTAAAGCTTGCAATAGGATTGGCGTTGAGTTACCAGATGATGGAATTAATTAGCTTTAGTTCTTATAACCTGGTAGCGGTTTCAACTTAGACTTGATTTATTCGGTTAAGTATAGCTTCAGGAAACATAATAGGTTAATAAGAATGTGTGGTCACCTGTGTCTTGCACTTTTAAGGTCGGTGCCTTAGTTGTTGAAATGACTTTCACCTCTCTCTCAAAACATTGTTCAAAAGTCTTCCAGTTATTGATATTTGTCCGTACAACCACCTTATTTATTGTCTG
Source organism: Strongylocentrotus droebachiensis (assembly GCA_035222895.1). Taxonomy (NCBI): domain Eukaryota; kingdom Metazoa; phylum Echinodermata; class Echinoidea; order Camarodonta; family Strongylocentrotidae; genus Strongylocentrotus; species Strongylocentrotus droebachiensis. The sequence continues at coordinate 94,836 of JAVYIG010000946.1, read as the reverse complement.
TTGAGTGCCAGGAGTAGGTATGAAAGGCTAAAGCAGATGATATATAAACTTATAATTGTGTTGAGACATCTAGTGCAGGATAAATCGATCCTGGGCCCCTGATTCATAAAACTTGTTATCGATGACAAGTGTCACATTTCTATAACAAATTTGCTCTCAGCCAATCAAATGCAATGATTTCAGTAGCTTATAACAGTTATCGTAACATGTAATTGATAACAAGTTTAATGAAACAGGACCCAGGTCCTTTCTAAATTTGATTCAGATTCAGGGCATAACTCTGTGTTAAATGAAACATGTATGAGTAAGATATGAGTTATTTAATACCTTTCTGGCACTGAGCTGACAATAGCTTGGTCAAGTACTTTCCCATTTTCCAGATTCAGGCTAAAAAATTGCCGTGTTTATTTGTCCTACCGGTACACTTTTTCTAGCACAATTATTATGCCCGAGTTGCACCAGAAAAAAAGTCCCAATCTTGGCCTAAAGGGATGAAATACTGTATAAATACCCAATGAAAACATCAACACATATTAAGTGCTCAAATTTCTATCGCAACAAAAGAAATACACAGAGGGGACATATGCAATCCCTGCAAATTTGCCCCTTTTATGGCGAGAGAATAATGAAAAGGAATTTTTTTTTGTAGTGGATGAGTGGTTATTAAAAAATGGGAGAAAAATCAAAAGAAAATATGGGAAAAATGAATAAAAGAATCCACACCTGGTTTGGTTTTACAAAACTGACCCTCAGTTCTTAGAGGGATTTTTGTTGTAGCTTTTTTTTTTTTTTGGGGGGGGGGGGAGCTTATAAACCAGTGGTCAATGGTTGTGGATGAATACTGTATAGAGTGGAAAGAATGATTTGCTGTATAGGAGATTTTAAACAACCTTGGTTCTGTTTGTAAGCATTGACCTGAAAATAACTATGGAAGTGAGAAATATGAAAAGATATCTAATATTATTATTCCTGAAATGGATCATATTTTCTTTGTGTAGTTGGTGTGTAAAGAGAAAGAAAGAGGTGTAATCCAATATAGAGATTTCCTCTTATAAGAACTGACCTAAATAATGCAAACTTATTGAAAACTAAGAAAAGTGGCAAATAGAGACATATTTAGAGAGAGGACTAATTTGCTTATTGTTTGTACAATTCATTACGAATGAGGGGGTGATAAAGAGAGGGAGAGGGAGAGAGAGAGAGAGAAAGAGAGAGAGAGAGAGAGAGGGGGGGGGGTGGGAGAAATGTATTGCAATATGGATAGTTAATTTTTTATTAGACTTTATTTAGAGCTGGCCTAGAGATGGAAGTGCAAATTCAAAAATATGAAAAAAAATTATCCAAATCCATAATTAGGATCATTGAATTTTGTATGTAATAGTATATTTTGATTGTAGTCATTTTATGAGGTTATTATTAGAAAGCACATGTTATTTTTAGTAAGTAGTAACACACTTAAAATATGCTGGAAAGGCTTCTAATTTTGATTCCTTGAATTAAAGCTTGTGGTTTACCAAATTACCTTGCAATTATAGCCATCTGTTAACAATACTTTAAATTGTATATTTTAAAACCGTTTATTGGTTTAAGATAGCAATAACCATGGAAATTGTAATTATCCTCATTTTCTCGATCATGTATTTACAACCTGGAGACAAGGCCATGTGTTTAAATGACTTAAATCCTCTCTTTTCTATAACCAGCCAGGCACAGCGGAGCACCCCAATTTGCATATCATTAGCGGCCCGTTCTATTTGAATAACCAACGGACATCTGCGTGAATCCGAACATGTGTGTGCTAGAATGTCAAATCTTAAAATTCGCGTTGCGCCTTTATTACTGCCAATATCGCTATGAAACTTTCCATACTAACTAAAATTATTATGAATTTTATGTCAGTGAAATAAATACGAAATTCCATGGAATAAAACTCGAGATATTAATGTGTTTTGAGCTTCGCCCCTCGAAAAACACGACGTCTACTTTATAATGCGATGACCCTATCAAGCAATGCACGAAGTAGAGACTTGGTATGAATATTCATTAGGGTTAAATCCATACATGGGCGAAATTTTCGCTTCTCCGCTGTATTTTTTTTGGTTATAACGTTCTTTTTCATGGGGCTTCATTTTTAAAAGTTGTAGTCAGCGAACTCATTGAACATGACGTCATCGATCTCAGCGATGTACTGCGCATGCGTCTTAGGCCCAGTGCATGCCAGATCGAAACAGCTGAGCCATTAGCGTGCACGTGTGCAGTCGGCTGGCAAGACATGTATAGCCAACGCACACGCGAGGTTCAGACATGACACACATTTGAATGTATGGGACTGGTCAAACAATTTTGCGACAACGAAGGATTATTTTTGTTCGATGAGATTCGGACATTGGGGTATGTTTTTCTCTGAGACGACCCTATCAAGCAACTATGAAAAGAGATATTTCACAAGGATTGAGATTATTAAATTTTCTTTCTGTTCATACGAGGCAATTCTTTCTCGCTCTAAAAGAAATGGTGAATTTTACGGTGATTTTGTATCTCATTTTTTTCGTTTTTGTTCGTCAAAACTATCCCTTAAATTTCACATTTTCTGTGCATCAATAACTCTTTTTATACACATGAGTGTCTTGCAAATTTATTAAATACTCGATTTAGTAGCTTTGATTGGTGATATTCATCACATTAATGAAGAATTTGTCTTCGAAATTTGTTTACTTTTTTTCGCATCGATCGGTACACAATTGTTGATTTTATGCAAATGATGTTTACTGGACGAGAGTCGATCGCACGGTAATTGGGGTGCTCCGCTGTGCCTGCAGCCCTTCACGTTAACATCTTAATTTCCCCATTTCGGTAGCCATAGTACCACCTATGTATTTTGGTGTTGGGCTTTGTTCCCAAACCCTAAGCCCTTTGTGTCGCCAAAGACTGTATAATTCCGGTATGCTTTTCACACAACATGTTATTGCAGGGCGCGCTATTAAGCGCATTTACGCCCCCTTGTTCAACAGAGGTCGCGCATGTTTGGCCGTTACATTTGTAAATTACGAGGAATTAACAATTTCTTTCAACCCCTCGGGCAACGGTAATTATTTGAAAAGAGAGGAAATAATATTTGCGTTTTTGCCGTTCGATTGTTGGGGTAGATTTGGTGAGTAAACCTCTTACGAGCCTACCTCAAACACACATGGTTAACAGATGTATAGAGAGAAGGAAAAGTAAAGAAAGAAAAGGCAGGAAACGGGGAGAAAAAAGTGGTTTGAAAACGTGACCTTATCCCCATCAGGGAAGGAAAAATGAAAATTGGTCCAAGGTCAGATTTAATGAATGATAATTGTATGAAAAGTTGAGTGGTAATTCCTATATATCCTGCACTCTGTGTATGTGCAATTCCCTCCTTTTGTGTGTCTGGTTTGGCATCAATAGTGGTCCATTTGTGTACTTTCTTTTCTTGCATCATTCTTATTGGCAGTGTTCCTTGTAATTCTTGTTTGGTTTAAAAGTGGTTTCTTTTGGTCAAGATTTTATTGTGAAATGTAGGCCTTATTAGATGGGGTCAGGGATTGCATGCTAGTATTGCTCAATGATATTTTAATGATTTATTTCTTTTGTTAAAAAGTGATGGGAAGGGGTGAGATGATGGAATATTAGACATTAAGCTAGACAGAGAGAGAGAGAGAGAGAGAGAGAGAGAGAGAGAGAGAGAGGGGGAGAGGTTTAAAAAGGGTAAGGGTGAATGAGAAAGTATGTTTTTGAAAAGTAGAGAGACCATGAACAGAGAGAGAAAGAGATGGATAGAGAGAGAGAGAGAATGAGAGAAAGGGTGTGGAGGGGGGGGGGGGTGAAAGAGAGACAAAGGTATTGGGTAGAGAACAATAACATCGCCTAATTCTGATCATATTGATGAAGTATTGTTTCTCCATGAATAATGTATTTTTGTTGAAACCAAACGTACAGGCCTACTCATTATCATGTTGGTGTGAATTGTTGCCCACAGTTACTAACAGATTTGCAGACATTCAAAATACTCCATCTTAACAAATAAGTTCTAAAAGTATATAATGTACCCACAAAATGTACAGTTACATTATGTGTTCATGGGCTTAGAGTACTGGCTACTGTATGTATGCTTAGTATTGCTAAGGAGCTTATGTACTAAGTACGCACTTAACTTGCAAGAAAGCAATTGCATCCTATCTCCTTCTCCTACTAAACAATCAATTCACACTTGCCAAAGTCTGCACATATAACGTTTTGAAGGACGTTTCAGGGCAATGTTGCAGGGCAATGCAGAAGTTTGCCCTTTTTTGTCACCCTTCTAGACACTATAGCCCCAGGGTACAAGGTGTGTCATTCAAAAGGTGTTGTCTGTTCGGACAGCTCTTTTAAGTCTCTTTTCTTTCCCCAGTGTGATCCAATTATGTAGACTAATATCCATTGGAAAAATTCAATGTGTTTGTTCTTTGTAGTTTTTCTTTTGGGACTAATAGCAGTGTGACTCCAATCTAAGTTTCTTTTAGTAGTTTGTAGAAGCAGAAAGTCCCCTGAACTTACAGAATTCAAGAAATTTCAAGAGATTTTTACTTATAGCAGAGAAAATGACACAGTTGGATCACAATATATATGTTATTACAAAAATTGAGACATAATTTAATTGTTTCTCATGACATTAACAAACAATTTCCTAAGAATGAAAGGGAAGTTGAATCAATATATTAGTGTATGTTGATTAGAATGTTATGTTATCAAACCATGCTAATTTTTTTCTTCTCTTCTTTGTTTCTTTCATGTTTGAATCACCCTGCTCTTCCATTGTCTTCTGGTAAAATAGGTAAGTCATATTACTCACATTTCTACACTTGGTTATAATATAAAAAGAAGTGAAAAGATTTGTTAATAAAGATGAAAACCATACACACCTTTTATACCCTCCCCCCAAAGTATGCTTAGTAGCAGCATACAATAGGACCCTTTGAGTTAGTGAACAGAACAGTTAATTTATAGCTCCAAAGATAAAACAGGATAAATAAAATGAAGACAAAAGTACATGGTCACCCTTCAAGCAGGTCCAACGGTTCCCTAAACCCACCCTTCCTCCAATCTCTCGCTCCCACCCTCCATCTCTCGTTCTCTCACCCCAGTCCCGTCTGTCATCACCAGACTTACACCTCTCCATCCCACCGCCGGCTTCTCTTCCCAGCATGCCCCATCACGTATCGCCGTGGCGACTGTCACCATGGGCTATTTTTACAGGACGGGGTGGTGTCTCCGCCTTAACCTACAAATCCATGTTTAGGTTTTGTCTCAGCTTCCAGTGGCCTTTGTCCAGCACTTTCCTGAAACGCCCTTCTTGGAAAGTTTTAAAGGGATGGTAAACTTTTAAAGATTGTGTCTGGGCGTGAAGTAATTCTGGACAAGTCAAAGCCATGATTCCAAGGAGTAATGAATAATACAGTCAAACCTGCTTTAGCAACCACCTGTCTACAAAGACCACATTTTTTCCCCCTCGATAATGGTTTCTCATTGGAACATGTACTAAAGGAAACTGTACATAAAGACCACCTGCATAATAAGACCACTTTTCTTTTAATAGGTCCATGCTTGGACAGTCTTTATAGACAGATTTCACTGGATTATGGAGTAGTGAACATTTTTAAATGACAAAAACAGTTCATTTGATGGTTTTAAAGGGAAGGTGTACTATTCCAGATGTTTTCTTGACAGAATAAAGGACCATTGACTAATGATACATGCAGGCCTAAATGTAGACTAATATCTGTGGCATATTTTATAAAGTGCTAACCACATCAGTGCTATACTTAGTTCATGTTTTACACACCACAAACGAAATGAAGTCAACTACAATTTCACCTTCCTTGGTTACCAATTACAATGGGTTTAAAGAAGAGAAAGTACTTGGACCCTATATGACTGCCATAAAAGCTATTTTGTGGCTCTGTACCATATCCACCGCATTCAAAGCGCTTTGGTTTAACACAACAAGTTCTACTTGTGTAGCTGAACCTGTCATCATGAACGCAAGTGAAGGCAAGAAACAGTATAGGTTTACACACAATGACCTCATAGAAGGGGGGTGTGAGGTTCATAGAGGGTGGCGTGTAGGGGGTTAAGCCCTACTCCATCAGTCACAAAATACCCCTTATTTTTTTATTTTTGGAGGGAGGGAGGGGGAGGGCTGGGACCCTATAGAAATCTAAGATCCAAAACTTTGCTCGCAAGCTAACAGCAACCTATACCGTTGGACAATCTTACAGCAAGCTTCTAAATGTATGCTTGCAAACTTGTGGTGCACAATCTTATGATGAGGGTGGCTAGGTTTAGAGGAGTGAATGCTGTAGGGTAAATTTGTATATACATTTTTCTTACTGAACTTTTGTTTACATATAATGGATCATGAACTACAGGGGGTCTAAACAAGTTTAAATTGTAATGGTCAGTCAATGTTATCTTATTGTCCAGATTTGCTCACGTTTTTCATAATTTTATTTCCAAACAACACATCAAATAGAGCTTGCATAAGTAGGGAATTAGAAAGGGTCTGCATTCATTTTTAAACATTTGATATGTCATTAACTAGTAAAGTAGGTGTTTTAATCTGTTGGCTATTTGCTGTTGACAACTTTTGGTTGCTCTCGGTATAAAAGGGCAGACGGGTTCAGTCATCTCCACAATATTCAAATAATGGTGCCAAAGAATTTTGGTTGGCCACACAATTTGAAATTCATACTCCTTTTCCCCCTTACTCGGTCCTACCACAAGTTTACATCAACAATGCACACTCCTTTGGTTAATGACAGATGCATAGCTGGAATTCTGTATTCCCTAATACATGTAATTCACTATAGTTAATTACCACTGGTGATAATTGATACCATGTAATCTACATCTTATGCCTGTGGTGAAGAAAAAACAGTGGAACAAAGGAGTGGAATTAACACCCAGTCATTTAGACCACCAGCCAATGTTTTGTTTTGTGGGAGAGGGGAGGGATAGATTTCTTTCCATGAAGTCCCCAAAAGAGGGTACTTGATATTTGTTAAACCAAGCGAAAGGGGAGGGGGAGGGATAGATATTCATCTTGTGTCCTGTGAATGACCCTGTGAACAAAAGATTAAGTATAAGAGATTTGTTTATAATGCACCATGGAGTTTATAACCTATTCCTTCTTACTGGCTGCCTCTGAAATAGCCTACATAATCAATAATAATTCGTTCTTGTATAGCGCATAACACATTATGATATTAACCGTCCTTATGCGCTTTCAAATTCCAATACTTTGATAGTGAATTACATTTCCTTGGAGTAGAGAATTAAAAAAAAACCTCCTTTGGTCTGATGGCCAGCCTAGCTCATCAATTCCACTAGGATTGTGGTTAATTGGTATTTTCTAGACAGCGAGGTGTAAAGTCTAGGTGTGGGCTATCGTAATGAACGTCCGGGGAGAGCGCAAGGCGGCCAGGCTGCAAAAACTCCGCGGTACGTTAAGGGATCACGCGATGGTGCGTGTGGATTGCCAATATGAGGATTGACACCGATCCAAAATGATTTCGCCGCCGCCGTGCACAGGGTTCAGTTAATGGGTAATTGAATGTTAGGTTGATATTCTATTTCATAGGGATTGATGTATTAAACCTGCAGTAGTCGGTCAGGTTAGAAAACAGAGGGTTTGGCATGTTGTTCCTGTTTACTACATATGAAATTAAAAAACCATGTGCATTGGAAGTTATCCCTTTGATGAAAAGATTTTTATCACTACAGAATGTTTTATTATGATGCAAACAAAATTTAGAAACATAATAATTGATTTAAAAGGTGAATTATGGAGATTGAAATTAACATCTTCACGTCTTTGAAATTATAATGAGATTGAAATCTGTATGCGCTTTGAATCAAAGGGGAACTAGCAGTGGATAACATATATACAACATATATGCTAGTGAGAATTGTTATTTCGACTTTTACAGCACTGATCATTAAAATGACTGATGGATCGTCTTCTAAGCTCGTCCCCCATTAAGTCATTCGGTCTCAGTTCAACCTAGCTACCTATCTCCACAAATTGAGACAAGGTACACCCGATAGTCTAGGGCTTAATCTGACGACAGAACCCTAAAACGGTGAACATTTTTCAATCTGCGAGGAGGTCTACGGAATGTTTTGATTGCCGGTCGCCGTGATGTGGTGTGTCGCCGCGATTGATAATCCCGTTCGCGACTGTCCTCACCTTCTCGGAACTGTCAAGGGAGCCGTTCGGTCGTGGCACAATCGACACCTGAACTGGGGCAAGCTGTTCTAAAGAGGTTGAAGGAGATGGATGAGAGGGGAAGGTGAGGGAGAGGTGGTGTGTGGAATACAGATGGATGTCTGGGTTTGGAATGTCGCAAGTGGATAGTATAACTGGAGATCGAAATTAACTAGATTTAAAAATCATCATCTAGGTTGAAATCAACTTAAACTTGAAATTGACATGATTGAAATCAACTTCAACTAGAAATTGAAGTGATATGGAAATTATCATCTACATTCAAATTCAAATGCACATGGGTAATGAAACCAATATATCTATTTCAATTTGAATTGGACTGGACTATTAAAATCACAAGTGAAATATAAATAAAAGTAAAAAAGCATCTAGTTTTAGCTTGGTAGGAATATTGAAATTTACTTCAAGTTTAGTTGAAATTGGCAATGCAATCAAGGTTTATATCAACATGACTGGGAGTCACAGACTGAAATGTACATGCTTCTAGAGCGCAAGTAAAACAACAAGGAAAAAGAAAGGCATGGCAATGCATATAAAAGGGAGTGAGCAATTGTATCTTGTATATTTTTCAGCGGTATAGTTTACCTCAAATTCACTGGAAGCACGCCTTGTGCTCAGTATTAATATGATCCAGGTTGTCTTCAGCGATCGCGTACCTGTCCCGATACTACCTAGGGACCAGCAGAGCAAAGAGAGACGGGATCGACTTGATGCGAGCTGGGACTATCGGATGTAATGAACAGGATTTAAAGGGAGTGTTGATACATTCCATTCAATTCAATCCAGATTTATTTCGATTCAAATGTATTCGTCCAAGTTAAATAAATCGAAATGTTACATGGGAGTTTTTTACAGGCAATAAAAATACATTTTTTAATTTTTTTATAACAGTGATAATCGTAATACAGTCAAACCTGCTTTAGTGACCACCTGTCTACAAAGCCCACATTTGTTGTTTCCCTTGAAAATGGTTTCTCTTTGCATCTGTCTATAAAGGCCACTTTTTGTGTTTCCCTTGGGTGGTCACTATAGACAGGTTTGACTGTACATACAAGTGATAAATATACATAGATGTTGACATCTTGGACATGGAAGTAAAAGTTACCATAGCATGAGCACTAAGAAAGGGTAAAAGGAAAAAGAGGGTGATAGAAGAAGAAGGACAGTAGATGGAAATGGGGAGAGAAGGGGAAGGATATTGAGAGAAAGGGAAAGAGAGCTGAAGTGAAGTCAAGAATGGAGAGAAGCAAAGAAGAAAATAAGATATCAAGCAATACAAATGCATGAATATATCGATTTTTAGAAGTCTATTTAAAAAGGAAAGAAAGAGAAAAGTGAAGAAGAAATCATTGCAAACCCACCTGTTTTTAACATGTTTCTTGGTAAGATATGCAATATACATGTACATAGTGTATTGCTGATGTCAAAAGTATTATGTAAAGACACAGCAAGTTATTAATGGGAAAGAGAAACAACCGAGACTGAGAAAGACAAAAAGGATGGATAATTTATGAAATGTTTACCTTGGAGCCTTTAAGACGGGGGAACAACCGATAGAATGCCGTGACGGATTTGTTACATCCCTTTCGATTTGTCGAAAATGTGCGAGGGGCTTTAGCCAAATCCCCAGCTAAGACGGAATTGGGGGATTAGGGCGTTTTGTGCTTTGAAATCAAAATGGATGGGTGGGATTAGGGTGAGCCGGAGAGATGACTTCAAATGAGGATGAGGTAGGTCGTCCACGGCAACTGGAGAGAGAGAGAGAAGAAGAGAGAAGGTGGGGTGGGATGGAGAGGAGGAGAGAGAAAGAGAGAGGAGTGGAGAATGAGGGGAGGAGGTAGGAAGGGAGGGGAAGAGGAGAGGAGAGGGGGGAGGAAGAGAGATGGAGGGGAGGAGGCGGGAAGGGAAAGGAAGAGAGAAGAGGGATGATGAGGGGAGAAGGAATGGAGATAGAGGAGGGGAGAGGAAGAGAGAGGAGGGAAAAGGAAGGGATATGGGGAGCAAGGGATTTGTGGCATATGTCTGCAGATGTTGAGAGATTCTATCTGTTTTCACAATATGGATGACCGTGATTGTACAACCCAAATTATACGATTGCATAGGATTTATGCTCCGTCCTAAAAAAATAGAGGAATTGTCTTGTGCTCTGTTTGATGTCGTCATGACATCTGCCAAAGAGCAGAATTAATTAATTGGACATTAAACATTTAACAGAGCACCCTATCACCTGGCGGCCTTTCATGATTAACTTACCCCACTTGAGCGTGATACTAGAGGCAAATTTCATTGCAAAGTGAGTAGATATTAGTAAATTCAAAGTCAACAGAGATTAAATTTAGATATGAATTGGAGATTAACAAATTTTGATTTGGATATTGGGCAGTAGAGGATAAATTTCTAACTTCAATAATAAAACATATCATAAAAATAAACCTAGTAGAAAAGTGAAATATCATATTCATATTACCCAGTACATAAATATCACACATAATGTGAAGCCTCAAGTGCATTTTGAACAAGCATATACATCCCCCGATATACGGAGGTCAACGAAAGGGATGCCGTTATCAAAAAACCACCACCACACGCTCTCTCTCGCGAGCAACCTCTCCGAACCAAGAAACGCTTGCTCGTGTAATGGAATGTGACACAACCTTGAGTAGATTTCTTCTCTCGTTAACGGCAACGACATCAGAAACCGGAGTGGGGTTTTTAGAGCAATTTATCCGCTCTTGCCCCGAGTCTACTTAGCGCGGTGATCATTTCGTGCGCAGCGCTGAAAGCAAATTTTCAAATTACGGCCGTGATTGGGGAGATGGTTTTTCTTGTTGATGGATAAATGTCTTAAATCATCATCGTAAAGATGTTCATTTTCCTTAATGTGTTTTTATCAATTTTCGGTTTATACTTATTCTTGTGTCTCTGTGTCGAAAAAAATATTATGTGATCAACAAATTATTTGCTGAGAGCCAGAGTCAACGTCCTCCTTATTCTCCGCAGATAAAATAACAATCATTATTATGCTCTTTGTACGAGGCATTTTGTACTCTCCTCTGCGATTCTTTGCATATGTGATGAAGTTTATTGGATAAGAAGCTACAATATAATCTGAACTTGTAGTGGTCCCATCCATGGAGGAAGTATGTATAGGATAATGGGTTGCTATAGCAATGTCTGGATTGCATCGCTGTGAATTTATCTTTGTTATGGTTATCTTGCGGCAAACTTATCAAAAACTCCCTGTTAAGACTTTATGAGTCCGATTTAAAAAAAACTGTGTTAAAATTCATTGCATATATGGCAGTGTTACAGATAGTCAGAATCTTTTCAGTAGATTGTGCCATTTTAAAGAAATTCATCTCTTATTGTTAATTATACCAGTCCCAATCCTTTGTTTTGGCGAGAGTTTTAACACATACCCCAATGCCTTACCATAGCACTCTGAAAAGAATTAGAAGTTATTGAGAACACAAATGTGTGACTTTTTGAAATGCAATTGTCAACTCCAAACACAGAGAAAACCTGAGAAGAACCGCATTGGGATATAGTTGCTGTGTTCAGTTGCTAACTCAATTATGTTGCATCAAAACGGCAAATGAAACAAGGTTTCAGGGTTAATTGCTAAGCCAAACTTGACTTTTTCTCAGCCAACGTCATCAGGAACGTACAGGTAGACGGTGGGAACGATAGTGTTTGCCTGAGAGACGTGCGGAGAGGTCTTTACCTGGCCTAGAAAGCTGTGTAAGATATTAGAGAAAGGGAACAAATATGTTTTTAAGTAGGTTAGCAGGTATTAAAAACAAACACCTGTATAATGTTTGTGCTTTCAGAACAGTGCCGGATATACAGTGGCTGGTGTTTCTGTGCCCCTTATTAATAACCCAATATGCCATCAATTAAGTTCACAAAATGCCCTCCCAGATAATCCTCATTGTGTTCTCGTGCCCCTTCTATTTTTCAGCCAAAAAGAAACCTTCAAATTGTGATTGCATGCCCTTTAAAATAAACTTCTCCCCTCAGACAACTTTTCAGCAGTGTGCCCCTCTTTCAAATGTTCCTGAATATATATGTACCCCTGTTTCATATTTATACATAACAAACTGGAACAAAATCTCCAACACAGAACAATAGTCATTGTTTTTAAATAAGTTGAATTGAAAATTTTGAATGCAAAACATGTTGTGTCATTTGAGAAGTGTGATATATTCTACTACTGAAAATATTTTTGAACTAGAGATGTGTTTTGATACATGAAAGTGTCACTCATGTGATAGGTATTGTTAGCTACAGTCAAACTGAAAGTAGATGTTTATAATGGACTTGTAATGCTTTTCATATGTTGCCAATTTGCACGTGTAACAGTATAAATTGATTACACATGTACTGATTACTGTGCACTTCTAAACGTAAAACAATGATGGGATATCACATGATGACAGCCAGAATTCAATCACACTTTGTGAAGTGTTTTTAATTAATTTATATCCTTCTTGCTCTCTCCCAAAACAATATATCTGCTATAATTGTGTCACAGCAGAGAGTTCAACCTACCAACGTTTTCTAAGCATATAAATTTTACTCTAATAAGAGCCAGAAAGTTACTCTTGGTAAAGTGGTCTTATATGAAGTCACCGCACTTCGAACTCCTGGCAGACATAATTATGCTGTGATTCTGTTGCATAAGTGGTTTCATATTAACACAATTTTCCTGTATTTTGATTAGATTCTTAAATCACTGAAGATATGTATCTCATGGGTAATTTAACATTTATAAAAGGTTATTTTCTTAATTAACAAATTATTTACGAAAAATGACCGGTCCTGGTAATTTTTCAGTTTCTGTTCTGCAACTGCAAGCTTCTTCAAACCTATGATAAGATTCTAACAAGAATGCAACACAATTATTGATCATATTAGAAGATATTCAACAGAATTGGGCCACATCTGATTTGATCATTCTCAAAAGCATCTTGAGCGTCATAACAAATTCAACACCAAATCTGCAAAATAGTTCACCCTAAATTAATCCCCAGTGCAGCAATTATTCGTTCAAAAATAAGGCGATGAATCTGTCGTCACCAACTTTTAGCGAGTCTGAACCTGGCGTGACTTTGACCGCTGAGGCGCTGACCAGACAAAAGTCCAGATTAAGAAATAGGTCTGATTATTTAGCAAGCGTCGAAACCCAATAATCCAGTAATTAGTCCTTCGGAGTGGGAATGCAATTATTTAATTGGGTTAAAAAACACTCAGATTTATATTTTGGGTTCTAAAGACTCAATAGTAGGGTAATTAGTCTATTCGTCTGGCATTGCAGTTATTGAATCAAAGAGTTCATATTTTGGCTAAAAAAGACCTAAATAGTCCAATAATTCATCTATTTGTCTGGCATTGCAATTATCGAATTGTAGAATTGATACTTTGGGTTTAAGAAGTGGGTTTTGGGGCCAAGACGTTGATCAAGACGAGCCTTAGGTATGAAGGATGAAAGTGTTCCTTCTGACAAACTTAATTTACATCAAATATGTTTACACTTGGGAGATGTTTCTCCATGATTTTATAAAAAGGCAAAATTTTGCCTTTTTAATTTTTAAAGGAGATTAATGCATTTAGGCTATAAGAGAATAAGAAAACTATGAGCAGTTACATGATGATGTGTAATTGCTCTTTAAGAAATTAGTCATGCTGTAGATTTTTCAGAGATTAATGAATCTAATTTGTTTAGATCTTGTGGTTATGTTTTAGTTTCTTTTCTACCAAAAAGGAAAAATTGAAAGAAATGTTGCAAATTTACTTCTTTTTTTCCAGTTTTGAAAGGAAAGCAGTATTGGTATGAACTCATATATATATATATATATATATATATATGTGTGGAATTTCATAGAAAATCAGTCATATTTTAGCCTTGCCCAAGGAATACCAGACATTGCACCAACATTTAAATTTTCTTGTATTGATTCTAACTAGTTAAATGTACATCTTGTGGTCATACATGAATGTGAAACTGATTTAGTCAGATAGTCACTGTTAGCTTACATTGCAGATTGCGTAGAAAACGTGGAAAAACCATTACACCACGCACTTCACTTCCAATAATGAATTGGAGAGTGCGATCGTTTCCGAGGTCAAAGGTCGTGTCAGGACCTCATCAGAATGAGTCCTGTAGCATGTTCGGCTAATGTAGCATCCTTTTGAGTGTCGCCGGTTGCGCTACAGATTAGCGTCTTGGGGCGCGGTCACTGTGGAATACTTGACACGCATGTTTGATGCGTTTAACCGATGCACCTTGTATGTAGCGCCCGCTTTGTCACGATTTGCTTGTTATTTGTGTGCAATCTGTGTAAATGTAGATTACTACCATCCATATTTAGTGGGAGGGGTCAGGTGAAACAAAAAGGGTTTCTACGCTTGCCTGACATATCAGCAACTTTGTTAAATACATTGATAAGCGTGTGATATACATGTATTGTCTGTTGATAGTCTAACAGGAATGAATGTATGCAGTGCACGACCTGCTTTACTTACAACATATACATGAAGAGTCAATGCCCGCTAACATCTTGAGAAGGTGTCTCTTCTAATCAAAATGAGTGATATTCTATGTTTCAAAAGACAGTGTGGATTTTCAAGCATGTGACTATATGTCGCTTGTTAGATTAGTTTTCTTGGAGTTGACTTTTACTTCTGAAGGTTAGAGTACTTACAACAATGAAAGCTGAGCTCAAAAGGCTGTGAGTCCAGCACTTACAACTTTCTTGTCTTCAACAAACAGTCATACTTTATGAATCCTACAACCGCAGATCTATGAAAGTTAATAATCAACTTTATTTCAATACTTTCATCAAATTAAAACTCCCATTAGTTCTCTACTTTCATTTATTAAGAATTGTCTCCAGCTGCTCCGAGCATGTGTTCATACCGATGGGAAACAAATTTGTTCTTCGGGGCCGCTTAAACACATGGTCCTGCTCGTCAATTTGTATTTCAATTCCAGTCATGTTAACACTCCCGCTACCACAGCTCTCAAATGTCATTGACTTTATACAGTGTATGTCTGCCTGTGGTAGTGTCATTGTTAACACGGACAGTTCACTGATCCCTCAGCAGTACTTTCTACAATGAACCCAATAATGAAAGGTTGGTATGCTCTTGTTAGTGTACATTTAATGGTGTACATTTCCTTAGTAGAAATCTACTTCATGTAAATATCAGAACAATTGAAAGTTGATGAAATGAAAGAAAATGGAGAAAATATACCCCTTAAGGTGTTTGATTATAAATTCTTAAAGATATAGAGCAATGATTGCTTCTATGAAAATGGCCCGACAAGATATCGCCAAAAGAGTTACACGATTGATTGAATAAAGATTCTCAATGCCTTCAAAATAAGTATTTACTTGTTTGTCAGTGTAATCTAAGATTATATCAACCAAGAAAGTTGGTACATTCAGGAAAATGCGAAAACAGTTGTTTAACCATAAATTATCCAGCATAAAGTGCAATTGTTTGCTTCTATGAAGTCGCTTCTGTTTCTATGGCGATTGAAGCGTATTAATGACACTGCCTCGCGGGTGTGAATCTCACCCAGCTTTAACAAGAAATCACATTTGACACCTACCAGTCCCACGCCTAACATCTCACGTTGTCTTTTCACGTCTACCCCTAAAGTACATCGACTCGACACATGTCGCCTCTAATGTTTCCATGTCTTACTGAGATGTGAATATATTCTTCATGACAATGATAATGACCGTAACAGCCCTCTTCGAAGACCTCAGCGCTTATCAATTATGGATCTTTTCTCGGGGGATAAAGATGGGAAGGTGAAGACCCTTTTGATGAATGCAGCAGACTTTTGATTTCAGTGATTTTTTATTTATTTAAAAGCAAGTAACTGTTGTGTTTGATGATAAAAAGAGAGGCGATTAAATGTATGATTGGCAGTGTCTACTAGAGTCATACTAAATCATCTTGCTATTTCCATGACTTCTAGTTCTACCTGGTAATCTTTTATAGCATTGCACAAATACACAATACAACAAAATATACAAAATAATGTGGTCCCTGTGAGCGAGGGGAATTAGAGTCAATTAACAGATACATTTAATTGCATCCATTATATTTAGCATTGCATTAGGGACTACTCTAAAAGTCTTACATTTATAGATGTTATACATTTCAGTGTAAGCCTATATACGTGTACGTACATACATACATATAATTATACATGCATGTGCTACTGTGAGAGATTTGTTGGCCTGTTGGCTATATGCATACATGTTACTTCCTTTTCCACTCTCATCCTGAAACATCTTGGACCTTCTTTGCTTAGACCAACAAATACCATCGACACCCACCCGAGAACTTAGTCCAGTCAATAGGTCCAGCTAGTCCTCTGAATGGACCCCTTTAGTCCTGAATGGACTGGGTCTGTTTGAAAACAAACTCTCTAATAGTCCAGGAACTATTTGAAGAGTGCTTGGACCCATTGTTCGAGACTTGCTACTTCTTAAGAACCAGTTTGCATAGCAGTTGTTTGGGTCCAGCTTTCCTTTCAAGCTCTAGACTGTTTCTAGTAATGTTTACTTAAAGGGATTAAAAGAATCTCTTAAAAGGGCTACCCAATTATATGCATACTGCCTCGAAGCTTCATGTAACAAAGCAATACTGAATATTGTCTGGTCAGAATCAGTAGGGTGGTCACTCATATGCTTTCATGCTTTTGCACAGAGTTTTTTCCTATCTGGCTCTTACCAGGCGATATACAGTTAACAACTAGATTATTTATACCTCTTGTAAATGTTATGTTTTTGTGTGCATCGTAACTCAAGAATGAAAGATGGACTGGTTGAATTAGGGCTTCTGTTGAATATTTCTAGATGTAAGCTTTAATGTGTCACATCTGTCACAGAAACACAATTTGGGACAAATCCACTTTTCACATATTGGTCAAGTGTGAATATATACGGTACCAATTCAAAATGAAAATAGGAATTCAGGCAAAAGTCCAAAAAGATAAGCATTGTTACCATAAACACAAAAAGTAATTTTGAAATTGTACTTATAGGTTTATATAGACTTTTCATAGAGAATGGTTGTATTGTAGAGAGAAATTAATATATGTACAATTGTAAGATTTTGGTATCGTTTGCTTAAAATTGTAGCTTAAAATTGTAGCAATAGGATTGGATCAAGCATTATATTATACCATTAGATGACCTATTTCTCAGATATAATCCTCTTTCAAAAATTGAGAATGAAAATATATAAGATACTATTTGATATGGGCTTACAGTAATCATTTCAAGTTTCTAATCTTAAATTGTATGTCAATAATCATGAACACATGTTCATTTCAATATATTTCTATTGTATTAGCTAAACCAAATTGACACATCATGTGACAATGCAGAAAATAAGTTATTTGATCTTGTTGAGTATGAAATTAGTGTTTATTTGAATTTCTTGGCGAGCTGTTCCTAACAAAATCCCAAGAAAGGGGTTTAAAATTTTGCCCCAAATTGAGAAAGAAATGATAAATGCTCTGTAGAGGTGTCGAGTGGGTTATAACAGCAATGGTTTTGACGACCTGTCGCATTAAATTGTTGATAAAGACTTGGGAGTGATGACTGTAAATATGCGACTGAACCAAGGCCCAATTTGTCGGTTATTCGAACATGTTTTTGGGGCATACCTGGCCGCATTATCTGGGCGACAATACGATCGCTCGTTCACGTATTGTTCCCCTTTGTATCGACTCTAAACCCCGACTCACATTCAACCTTTTCACTTGACAATCGAACGGAGCAGAAGTCGAGAGGCATTCTATTTGGTCCACCAGAGAGTCCCTTCACCCCTGGGGCCAGTTTCACAAAACTTGTCATCAATGACAAATGCCAGTTTTTGTTATAAGCTACTGAAATGCTTGCTTCTGATTGGTTATCAGCAGATTTGTCACTGATTTTTGTCATTTGTCTTTGAAAAAATGCTTTGTGAAACGGGTCCCTGGTCCCCAAGCAAAACTCTAAAGATGATTAGGGACGTTTTTTTATCCAGGACCTTCGCGCCTCTCTCTCTCTATTTTCTTTTCAGCTGAAAAGAGAAGAAAGAGAAATAAAAAAGACATTATTATTATTATTCGTCTCTCTGGCATGATAAAGTGCTGAAATGTACCAATGCCATGTAGCCTGAAATTAATGGGGCGTTGGACCCTAACAAGCTTTAACAAAAACTTGGTAACCGTTTGAAGGTTTTTGTACATCTCACGGATAGCTCAGCTGCCATGACCTGCCTAAAAAGTACAAGTCAACCTTGGTTTTGCAGGTCGGGGAAAATGCGTGGTTATATCGTGAAGGCACGAAGTGTATCGCTTATTGCCCTAAAGTACTATTTTAAAGCAGACATATCTCTGAATTGGTGCCACCTATTAAACTCTGGATTGTTCCACTTTTAAAATGAAATAATGTTTTGAAATCCTTTTCATCGATCCTATTATGGTTTACTGTGTAAGAAAAGCCAGTTGTTTTGACTTAGGCCGCGTTCATGCTTGATTTTGACGGCCAGAATCAGGCATCTGTTACGTGTTTAGTTTAAAACACGCTTGCGTTCATGCTCACTTTTGTAGAATCACCGAAAAACGGCGATCACGAACGCCGATCGTAAACTCACAAAAAGATGCGTTTACAATTGTAAACGTGTTTAAATGGGGTCAACGCACTGACCTCTAGTGGGTCTACGTAGCATGCACAGTGAAGGTCACACAATGCCACACAAGGAGAATTGCCTGGATGAGCCAGAGAAGTAAGCATGAACAGCTACACCGTGGAACTGCGATCACGATGAGCGTTTACGATGAGCGTTTCAGATCGCTCATTCTACCTTCAAAATCAAGCATGAACGCGCCCTTAGATCTCTTGTATAGTTCAAGGTAAAGTGAACAAATATGTTGGGTAATTCAAAATACATTGTGTAAACAACTATTCCAAAT
Source organism: Strongylocentrotus droebachiensis (assembly GCA_035222895.1). Lineage (NCBI taxonomy): Eukaryota > Metazoa > Echinodermata > Echinoidea > Camarodonta > Strongylocentrotidae > Strongylocentrotus > Strongylocentrotus droebachiensis. Next base: position 75,565 of record JAVYIG010000946.1, on the reverse strand, counting down.
TGCCTTAGGACGTAGGCTTAGATTATTTTTTTTGCAAGTTTTTCTTTCATATTGTATGAATATCTCTTCATAACCGATATAAATATTTGCCAGTTTTTATTATGGAATGTTTCAAATTTCAAAACATAAATTACATTATCTTATGAAAGAAATTAATTATCCTTCAATAGCAAGGGGTGGATGAACTTTTAGAGCGTTGAAAAAATGTTGCCCTCTTTGCACTTTTCAGATGTGATTTATGACATTGGTCTAGATTTGTAGAAGTCTCTTTTGAAAAACAAGACAAATTTTTACCACAAACCATTTAAAAAGAATATCGTTATAAAAGAGAAATTACTGCAGGGTTTTGATATAAGCAAGGGCACTTTACATAACCCCCAATCACTCAAACTTGAAACAAATGCAATCCCCATAACATATGGCCCGTCAAAATTTAAGAAATATCATATTATTTGGGGGCATTGCACTTGAGCCCCTTAATTTTTTTCCGGAACCTGAGAATATTTTTAGGTTATTTATTTTTTAATTGATATGCTTTATTGAATCAACTATAATAACCTTAATTACATATAATTTATAAAGATGATTGAAGTAAAAAGTAAAGAGTTAATGTAAAGCCCTGACTGGCGTGCTAGCTGGTATGAAAAATATTAAAGCTCCAGATAACGAGAAGACAAACCATCTTTGGGAGCTAGAACGGTGTTAACTCTCTGAAAAATGATCTGATTAAATGCCCTTTTGGGCGCTTCAAACAAAAGGAAGAAGAGAAGAACGAAAGAGGGAAAACAAAAATATATCAATGTGCATTCAGTCATCCCGCCCTTGTCTGTTCATTCAAATGATCCCGGAAGAGGAAGAAAATATAGAAGAAATGAAATGGAGATGAAGAAATAACCAAATTGCTTGAGACACCTCACTTGAATGCCAACTCAAATAACAATCCAAAAGTCAATTACGTGTATTGATAATCAAACCATCGGGTCTCGTTTTCAAAACACCACTTGAAGAAAAAAAGGGTTGTAAAACGGAGAAGGAATTTTATCAAAAGAGGGGGGAAAATGGAACTAATTAACCAAGAGCTTGCACCTGGCGTGGTGGTATTCAGATGAATAAAACCACAATTGATTATCGCGGAGATGAGAGATGATTTTGTTTTGATAGAGCAACAAGTCGTAAGGGAGTGACAGAGAGGAAGAAAAGATGGGGTTCCGTTCTTTTGACGATTAGTAAAGCTGAGTTGAAGTGTATAAGCCGAGTCACCCACTGGGCTTTTGTTCACTGCTTTCTTGTATCGAGACTTTGATGTCGGTTTGGAAGATGAATTAGGTTGGTGTCAAGTTGTCTGATAATCCAAGTGAATTTTGAAAATATGAAATTGAGAGTGACTGAAATGGTCACTGCTTTTACTACTAATATCATTGATTTTACTACTAATATCATTGATTTCTGCATCTCCAGCTAATTGTATGACTTGTATATATGGCTGCAATACCAAAATTCACATTTTGACTTACCAGTAAATATTTACAAAAGTAATACATCTTCATATCACCATTGTTTCTTTAATGTAATTTACACCACACTTGATGATTCAATGAATATGCACTGGTATTTACTCATAAATATGATATGGTATGGTATTTTTCCACACAGGAATGTTCTTGATGCAATACTTACATTTTATCTACATACAGTCAATTTCACAACTGCTTATAGTTGATTACCAGACTCTATCATCTACATGTATTTCAAGTTCATTTCAAGTTCGGTATGCAATACTCTCTTAAAAAAAAAGAGTGAATTTTCACTCTATTTTCACTTTCTTGGGAGTGACGTCCGTGATCACTTGTTTAGGAGTGAAAATCGATTGATTTTAGAGTGCTCTCTAAGAAGAAAAGAGTGAATGTTCACTCTATTTTCACTACATTTTCACTCTCCAGAGGAGTGACGTCCGTGATCGTGAAAATTCACTCTTTTTTTTTAAGAGAGTACATGTTACTGCCCATCAAAATAGGTACCATTTCAATAGATGATTGTAGGATTTTATCTGTTGTTTGTCCTGTGAAGTTTGTTTTGGGAGATCTCTGTTTTGGGGACCTCGAAACCCAAATTGGAATCGAAACGGACCATTAATCCGTGACAAAGATACGACAAGCTGTCTAGCCTGAAAATAGCCTTCTTTAGCAGGACCCAACCCAACGCGTTCATCGTTCATTATCTATTTCTATTCTTGTGTCACTCTGGTTGTAATTCTGTGTATTCAAACGACTTTTACAAATCATTGTCCTTTTGAACGATATCTGTGGTGATGATTTGTGTCTTGATGATTTAACGACATCGCAAATCATTTGAATTTTATTCCTATTGAGGAACTAACTACATTTTCATCCTAGCTCTATACAGAGGTACAGAGATAGCGATGAGAGATAATTTCATCTTTATCGCTCATTTCCTTTCGAGTTTGTGGCATAATTATCATCTATTCTTTGCTAATTTGCTGCGGTATCGTCGCACAAACACCTTTCAGAGTCTCTCAACTTCTCTCCCCCTTGATAGACACAAAGGAAAGAAGTTTCTGCACTTTTTGAGGTTTTGAAGTTTAATGCACTTTTATCATGAAATGAAATAGTACTGTTGGATAGTTCAAAGTTTAAGATTATCCCTTTTTTGTTTTGTTGTATTTTAGGTGTGGCAAATTTGCAAGTTCATGCGCACTCTTTGTCTAAGCTCTTTTCTACAAATATTGAAGTTTTGGGATCATCTACCTCTTGCCAAATTCCTGCACTTACGGCTTTCTGGCGCTTCTCAAAATAAGCTAAGCTCGTCTGTCGCCACTGATGTGTTCACATGAAGAAAACATGGAATGGAGTGTTTTGTAAACGTTTTTGGTTTAAACAACGTTTTACTCTTCATCAGATATGTGAAGAAATCTGTATTTTTTGGCTACCAACCTCTTCTTTATACCTTATATCATGCTTTACTGCATTCTCTATTTTATGAAAATGATTTAAAATGTACTTATACAGAATAACAATAATTCAGAAAAGAATTTAGTCTGGTTTTGAAATAATTTTTCACAGACACAGAAATGAGATGCCCTTTTTATTCCTATCGAGACAGTTTGAACGCTTTCTTGTTTAACAAAAAAAAAAAAAATGAAAGTACTTGATGGTGCTCTCAGCCTACGATTCCTTAAAGGTAAAGACCAGTATTGGAAACGCCCCAATTTCAAAAAATGAAGTGGAAGCTCTTATTACCAATCATGTGAAAGAATATGTTTTGAATAATACATGATGATAAAAATGTTGACGGGAAACCGCCTACTAATTGATATATTTGGTAAATTAGTGTATCTCTCGCCTGTTGAGAGATACAAATGCATGTGTCGCGCACGTGTGTGTAGTCCCATATACATCTTTCTGTGTACAGTGATTCTAACTTTATGAAGACTTGGCCAAATTTCTTATCATTTTGATGATTCCAGAACCTTGCAGTACATCTATGCTAGATGATCAACCTTTTCTGATCGATTTCACAATGTTTCTTTCACAATGCAATCGCATGACCATAACTGGTCTTTAGCTTTAAAAAGTCTACTAATGTTCGTTTGTAATTCTAGAAGTGATGAACTCGTATGTCAGCGCCTGTAGTCCCACATATGGAAATGATAGCTGTCTCAAGGACCACTTAGAGTCTTACGTAAATATTGGAAAAATGATCGCAAAATCCACCCCCTGGTTATTTGAAAATCGGTATTCATAGGCACGTTTTGTTGGCTTCCTTGCTGCATTTTGGGGGTACATGTTTGATTAGAAGAGATTGTTGAAAATATTTGATTACTAGTTTTTAAAGCTGGTCTGCACCATGTTTTGGTAATTGTAGGTTTAAAGATGCAGTGCCCCCTCCCCCACACAGCATACTGCTTTAAAAGCAATGTATTCACATGTATTTGGCTTGCAAGATTGGTGGGCTTGGCTATTAAAGGTAAAGACCAGTAATGGTCATGCGATTGCATTGTGAAAGAAACCTTGTGGAATCGATCAGAAAAGGTTGATCATCTAGCATCTAGCATCTGCAAGGTTCTGGAATCATCAAAATGATAAGAAATTTGGCCCATTCTTCGTAAAGTTACAAGCACTATACACAGAAAGATGTATATGGGACTACCCTATCTCTCTCACCAGACCATGAGAGAAATAAATTTACCAAATATATGAATTAGTAGGCGGTTTCCCGGCAAATTTTTTATCATCATGTATTAGTCAAAACATATTCTTTCACATGATTGGTAATGAGAGCTTCCATTTCATTTTTTGAAATTGGGGCGTTGCCAATACTGGTCTTTACCTTTAATCATTTTCCTATTACCCTGTCTTTAATAATTGCAGCTGCCCCAAGAAATCACTTCCTACCAGGGGGGTGTTTCACAAAGATCCTAAGTAGAACTTAACTCTAAGTTGGACTTAAAAAATATGGAAAGCCATTAGCATCCTTGAAAACATTTTGTAAAAGTTACTTTAAAAGACATAAAATGTTGATTCAAATCATTCATATTTTCTATTATCATGGGAGATTCTATGTTCTTGATGTGGAATTTATAAAAAAGTCTAAAATACTTGAATTTCTGCTTTTGAATATATTTCATTTTAAGGCTCCAATGGCTGTCCATAATTTTTAAGTCCAACTTAGTGTTAAGTTCTACTTAGGATCTTTGTGAAACACCCCCCTGGTATCAGTATACTACACTCGGGTGGATAGCGGCAAATGTAGATGAATGCCCTGCCAGATATTGAAAGATGTCCAAAATCAAAATGAAAATAGTCATTATCTTCTTTATTTTTAATTCTGTTGTAGAATTAGGAGGGATGACTTTCTATGGCTACGTAATGATTCCTAAAAAAGTAATTTTTCCCAGACTCACTCTCAACACATGGCATTTTATCATTTTGAAATTTCTTTACTAGCAAAGGTGCCTCTCATTTCATTCATCAAACACAGCTGTACTGAGTAATAAATAAAAACTGTAAGCATATCTGCATATAGTAATTGTATTTACCATGATCATATCAGCATGGTAGTTTAATTACTATGATTATAGCAGCATAGTAATACTTTGACGAGTATAACATGCGTGAACCTCTATGACGTGTCTGTACAGCGATCCCTAGCGCTGTATTCCTACGACCGTATCCCCGTAATTAAAACGACATTGCATGATAATGACAATGGAATTAGTCGGGTGTACCTCTCTGTCGAAACCAGTACGCGGGCGACCTTTAGCGACAGATTCACCCATTCACCTCCCCGTGCTCAAATAAGCGCTAAATTTGGTTTCCAAGGTAACAGATGAGATATCATCTGTTTGGACTGGATTTGGCAAAGAGAAGAGAGGGGGTATGTAGATGAAAAGAGGAGCTTGGTCGGAGATGATATTTTGATCAGGTTTCATCGAAATTTAAGTGGATTATTGCTTTTTGAGTGATTGTTCATTTAACCTTGTTAAAAGTAAAAGAGAATATAGATTTATTCAAAGCACAAGAGAATACGATTTTAGCATCACCTTCGGTTTTGGTGCGAGGAGGGAAAATACAGGTGCAATTTAATTAGATTACAAAGAAATGCACAAAAAGGAAAATGAAGGTACAATATAATCTAATTACAACACAGGTACTAACTAAAAGGAGATGCAAACTTAAAACAAACATACGTCGATGGCATATATTAAGTTTACAAATGAAATAAACAACAACATTGCAATTTTGACACATTTATGCATCAATGCCTACAAATTTGCAACAAGTTATATTTACTATACATTTACAACAAAGGATATAATATCAAATCTGTGAATCAAATCAAATGCTTATATTATTTGATTAAAATTCTGGCATTTACAGATTTAAAGGCACATGAATAACTGTATTACAGCTTGGACATATATATATATGACAACTAATTGGGGTTACATCAAGCAATTTCATAGATAATGTTTTGATAAGTAACAGTTTGGTAGGTCAGTTATGAAATTTAGTTTCAAAAGTTAATTATTTATACCATATTGCTTAGTTTGATGATGACATGACTGCTTTGATATCTACAGCATTAAACCTAAATAGTCATTAAGCAATTCTCACCAAAAATGACATTTCTCTGTATAAAAACAAGTGGTATTGAAAACCAATATATTCAAGGGCCCACTCAACAAAACGATATTGCAAAACTAACATCATTAAACCCAGTATAGCACCACAATGTTTTCATTCCTCTTACCAATCAAAACATATATAATTTATTCCGCATCGACCTGCAGTTCACCGCTATGGTGGTTGATCGCTATCGGCGAGAGAAAAAAACGGGGCTCGAGTCGGGGTAGATGTCAAGCGAACCTTAGTCCCTTTTCTCGCCGTGCAAGGTCGTAGCTACCGCTTTTCACGAGCGTGCCTATGGTTCTTGGGTCGACCATGCGGAAGATTCACCAATTCACCAATGGCCCTTCACGATCTCTCGAACTCCTATACATATCATCGCTCCCACGTTTATTATTTTTAATTCTCTACTTTCGCTGAGGATGAAATAAGGCGATATCTTCCGCTCCCCTGCACGATCTTATTTGCATGATAACTCACACAGACATGCACACTTCACTACATGTTAGCGACACAATATGAGCTTGTTCAGACTATGGGAAATTCATACAAAGTTCGCGTAAAGAAACGTAAAGAGGATCATCGTTTATCAAACAGGGCATTCAGATTAGATAACATCGTATAAAGAAATGTTGTATGTCTTTAAAACTAGTTTGTAAAAGGTCAATCATGAGTGCGAGTTAAGAATAAGTACAACTGAGGTATATGGCTTGCATCTGACATGTTTAGAGTAGAGCAGAACCTTGATTTTCTATTGAGTTATCATTTGAAACGTTGCTCAAACATGCATTTCGCTCTACAACGTTTCATTATACAACGCTCAGACAAAGAAACAGCTAATATTTATCATAAAGTTATACAATGTTAACCGTTTGGAACATTTCTTAAACTTGCCTTTCGCTATACAATATTTCATTACCGGTATACAACGTTTCTTCATACAATATTCATACAAATATAAAACGTAAACAATTATTGTATACTTATACAATGAATTCTGGTAGTCTAAACGCGAGATAACCCCTGCACGTAGATCATATCATACAAGCATTTTCAAACAGCAAAGCTCTCCTAGGGAAATACATCGTACCTCACGCTGCTTTTAACAATACTCACCCCCAAAAATCACACAAGACCCATTTGACATATCTTCCCCATTTGTAACCGTTCTGGACTATTCACCAAGAATAACAGATTTCCCCCATATCTAAATATTCCTCAAATTTGACCTAGAAAAATTATAAAGAACTGTGCTCTTTGTCGGCGGTCTCGGTAACAAAAGACTATGGCCTTCTCCTTCTCTTGAAGAAAAATATGAACGTGTGTATCTTCGTCATCGCCAAATACCCGATGATTTTTAAGATTCGCCTCTCATGTGGTTTCTTTGTTCTTGGTAATACATTTAAATCTTGGTATTAAGGTCATACAGCGAGACACTAAGAAAATATTTGTATTGTGACAGATAAAAGAATCGCATGGGAACTAGACATTATTTTGTTCTTTATTTTGAATGAGATTTGATATTGCATTCGATATTGGAGAATGCTCTCTCTTTTTTCTACCAAAATTATATTGGAAATGATAATTATGATGATAATGTATTGTCCATGTTTTATTAAGAAAATAAAAGAATAAAGACGTGCAGATTTTATTGAATTTGTTTATGATGAATGATATTAGCGAGTCTTTATACATGATAGATTTTCAGTTAAAATTGGTTTCTCTTGTAAAGACAAAACATGCACTTTCATTGATTATTATTTAGAATTCTAATGATATGTTCTTTTTTTCTCTCTTCTTTTCATGTTGCTGTTTATTGCTGCTTCTTCTTCATGATCTGCTTGCAACCCTCAGGTAAGTCATTGTTTCAAACTTTCACTTTTAGAAAAATATCTGCTAATACAAAACCACTTTCTAGACTCTCAGTAGAGGTTAAATGTAAATAGTGGAGCCCTGTTTAGCAGCAACCTGTATAGAAAGACCACCTGTCTATAAAGACCTTTTTTTTTAAACGGTGTTTCCCAATGGAACCTGTACTAAAGCAACATAAACATGAAGACTACCTGTCTATAAAGACCACTTGTTTATAACGACTTCATATTTTTACCCCTCCCCACAGTTAAAGCTACAGTGGTCTTTATATGTATGCAGGTTCAGTATATTTAAAATCAATTTAAGTTGGTTTTTAAGCCCTGTTCGAATCACATTGATTCAAAAATTGTAAATAGCACCTTGAATCGATCACGATTGTTATCATGCCGACACCGACTAAAGCTTGTTATACCATTCACCTCCTCTATCCAATTACTCTATACAGGTCTGTATTATGACTTAATTACACATCGACTTGCATTACAATGCGACAATACACTGCAGCCTGGTAATGCGATGATACATAAAGCACATGGTTTCGGGGGGTATAGTAGTGCCATCAATGTTGTAGGGTTGCCACTGTGCGCTACTTGATCATTAACATTATGGGTTAATTGCGGTTAATTGCCGTTGATTACATGGCAGGGATAATGGAGTAAACTCCCTCTGTGTGTAAAATTCATGTGAGTGGCCTTGTGTTTATGTATGAAGGAGAAGGTAAATTATGGAGGGGATTGCGATGAGTAATTCGGTGAGGGTGTGTTAAAAGTCTGCATTGTTATAAGTTATAAATTGATGGAATTTGGCAGTTCGAAACAAAATGTTTGATCCAAAGTACTTTACTAACTTTAAAATTGTACTGAGTGAATTGAGTGAGTATCGTGCTGCAAGTGAAAAAAATGCTGAACTTATAATGTCACTCTGTCCCCCCTCTTTACTTAAAGTTTAAAAACACCCTTAATATGTACCCCCATTGATTCACACAAGGAAGGTCTGTATTGTAGAATGAATACCCCATAGTGTTATGCCCCTTTTGCACCAACATACACCGTATTCATTAAAGAGTAAAGACAAAGAAGATTTGTATTGTTTAAAGGCACACTGCCATACTTGTAGCTACTTGCTCCCTCTATATAGAAAACTTCCCCAATCGGTGCCAGTTGGTCCCCCATGATCCTCTTTTTCTTATGTTAAATGAGAGCTGAGTTAATGAGATAGCCACCTGTCACAGTGACCTCGATGGCTCGCTGTGTGGTCTAATCCCTTCTTGCCCAGTAGTGGTGACGGTCTTTAAGTTTGATTGGTGTGTACCTTTTGCAGGCATTTCCTTTTGAATGTGTCTTTAGAAAAGGAAAAAATGTTATATGTTGAATTCTTGTGAGAGAACTTTTCAAAAGAAGTTCCCTTTTGAGAATTGTCTGTTTGGAGCCAGAAGGGTGTTAAAGGTAATACAAAGTTTTGGGAAATTTTGAAAATTTGGTGGATTGAGAATCTTTACAATTTTGATATATTTGGATGCCCCTGTGGGTGTATTATAAGCACTAAAAAAATTAGCCCCTAAAACACTTCTGTTTTCGAGAAAAATTGAATATAAAAATTTACCGGTGCTCCCGGTAAATTTCGATAAATTTCAAATAGCGCCTATGGCTGTACAATGGTAGCTACGACCATGAAAATCTCAGAATATGTAGTTGTGATATATAATTTCCAAAGGGAATAGCTAATCGGTCGATTTTAGTCAAGAAACATAGTTTCATAGCTAAATTAATATCTCGACCTTGAGAGGGAGCTATACAACATAAAGAGTTTATTATTTATAATTTCATAACTTCAGACTCGATTTCAACCGCGACAACGATCAATGAATATTGTAGGAACGCATATGCTTCCAATATTTTAATTTGAACCGAATTCATGACCCCATACCAAAACTTTGTAATACCTTTAACAATGTAAGATAAAATGAGATAACTTCCTTCTGCAAGTTCTGGATGGAAACGGATGATATTATCTTTTGTAGTATGATAGTAGTATAATGTACACTGATATTCTTTTAACTGATCTTTCTGTCCAATGGATACATAGCCTTGAGAGGACTGCCACACTCTATACAAGTATATCACCCTAGAATTAAAACCAATCAAAAACAAATTGATTCGATTTACCCGTCCAATAACGTCATATTCCCAAGCTAGTCCATGCACTGCACTTGCCTCCAACTGTACTTGCAATTATCCTCGTTGCAATGCAAGCATTCTTTTAATTCATGTTTCTGCGTAAACCTGCATGTTTTTTTCTGCAAGATTTAAATTCAATCAGCGATTTGATATCGTCAACCATGGGGATTAATTATTTGGAGTCTGTATCGTCATTGGAACTTGTAAGCCTAATGACAAGTTCTATTGTAGGGGCGGGGCATGTAATTTGTGAATGACCCTGGGTCTATTTGGAATTGTGTTTCTATGAAAGCGAGATTCTTGGCTCTTTCTTTTCCTCTTCTTGTCTTTTCACTTTCCTCTCTTGTCATTTTTCCTCTTGTCTCTTTTTTTTGTGTGTGAATGGTTGAGCATAATGGGTAGAGTTTTGTTCTTAGGAAGTTTGTGAATATAAATAGAGGTATGATGAGAAAGGAAGGGTAAAGAGAGAAAGATAGGGAGAGAGAGAGGGAGGTAGGGGAGGAGAGAGAGAGAGAGAGAGAGAGAGAAGGTGGGGGTTCACAAAGGAGACATACATCAGCGATGGAATATATTTGATTACCATGAAGACTAAAAATAGAGAAGCAAATAGAAATCCAATGAGCAGGGAGGGAAGATAAAAACACAGACGGTCATAAAAAAGCAGATACATGTTTGTAATTGAGAAATAAGATATGATGCATGCATTGTACCGTGGCTCCAAGATGATGCAAGTGATACATGAATCAAGCAGACTCAGGCTAGGCAAAATATGAGAAAAATACAAACATGACAGAATTGTCGTGGGTAGGGAATATGAAACGCTTCCGAGACTTGTCTTTCAAGTTGCTTTTGTATGTTTTGTATGAATTGTAAATAATCCAACATGCCTCGTAATGATGCAGCGCTCATAACATGAAAGCATTATTATTGAGCTCATGAAAAGGATATAAATGTATTCTACAGTTATGAGATAACAGATTGGTCTTTTATCTTAGGAGGGAGAGGATGGAGAGAGGGAGGGAGAGGATGGAGAGAGGGAGGGAGGGAGAAAGGGAAGGGGGAAAGGGAAGGGGGAAAGGGAGAATGAGAAATTGAGAAACAAATGTATTCATTGTAGATGTATAGATGTCAAGATGATCAGATCAGATACACAGAAGTATAGATAAGATAGAGAGTTCTCCTATAGATAAATAGATAGATAGGGAGAGACAGAGATAGAGAGAAAGAGAGAGGGCTAGATACATGTAGATGCTTTGAGTTATTAAGATAAAATCAAGAGGCAGATATATATATATATATATATATATATATATATATATATATACAGACAGACAGACAGAGAGAGAGAGAGAGAGAGAGAGAGAAAGCAAAACAGAAGGGAGTAGAAATGGAGTATTTCAACAAGAGTAGATACCATTTATACCTTTAATTCCTTAGATATTACATTTGGAATAAGTCCAGATTTTATCCCCTTCATTACCAATATTCAAAAGTTCCTCGTCTTTGCTTCTCCGTAAACCTACAGCCTTAAAAGCCCCCTCAAGACAAACATACATTCACCATACCTTTTAATCTAATACATTTTTACCAGTAGCAACACCTCCCAAGCGCCATGGAGTATTTTCCTCCTTCATTTGTTCAAGGAAACGAACTGCTTGCTATTCACTGCTAATTTGATTTGATTTAGGATAAAAGGTGGGGTAGGGTTTAACCATAAGGATTGAGCATTCATCATGGAGCTGAGGATGAATGGAGAATGAAGTGCAATTTTGTGTTGAGAATCAGCGGCAGATTCAGGATGTTATGTTGTATGTGGAGGGGGCACTAGCCCTGAAAATTCTGTGACACGCAATCCAAATGATGGGGGGGGGGGAGGGGTAAGTAAGGGCAAGTTATTAACTATTTAGTACATACTATAGGTGTGCCAGATTTTATATCCTCGTAATTTTCTAATTTCACATTGCTTAATTTTCTTATTTGCTTACCACTAACATGGGTCTGGTGCATAGGGGCATAGGGGCCCCAGAATTTCAACCCAAGACCCCTCTCCCCCCCCCCCAACCAAAAAAAGAAGAAGAAACTAAATTCAATCTTGTGCCCCTAGGCATACAGACCCTCAGAATTCCAATCCATATCCTATGTACAAAATATTGCATGTAGTAATGAACTCTTGCGATAATGTTACTTGCCCATTGCTAGAAGGGCCAGTGGAAGAAATAGGGCAACTTGGACGAGGAAGGCAAGAGAGGCATTTACGAGGGGTAAGTGCTGAGTAGCCCTTTACCTGACACCTCACGACCTTCCAGCAATCGAAGAACCTCATTTCCTTCTAACAGTGACCTCAATAACGTATTGATTAGATACCCCAGCCCTCCATCTCGCTCTCTGTTTAATCTTCGTGCTCTTCAACACAAGATGCTTTCCAAAGTAACATCCTCTGTTTGCTTGTACCAAAGTGAGTTATACCCACCATGCTATCACTATCGCTGCGTCTTCTGCACTTCTTCTGGTCAATGTCTACTCAGTGTTAAGCAATATGGCTCAAAACTTACCCAATGTGTTGAGTCGATATTGACTTGAGATGGTTCGATAAGTCGATATGATCTTGGCGCTAATTTGAGATCACGCAGAGGTGTTGTCATGTTTGGTTTATTTGACGGGGTGTCATTTTTTTTGAGGAGATTTCGAGAGTGAAACATCTTTGTGGTACTTTGTGCCATTTATCTGTATCCGTCAGGATTATAGACAAGAGTATTCATTCTTCATTCATTTTGAACGAATGTCACTTGAATGGTTAGTTCTGTCTGCACAATCATTGGGAAATGACATGTTTTGGTAAGCTCTCACTCGCTGGGCTGCAATCATCTTGTTGTAGGTCTGAAGACACTTGCAGCACGGCAAGCGAAAGCTCACCAAAACATATAATTTTTCCCATTCATTTTGAATAAAGAATAAATTTTCAAGTTACATCCCCAATCAGATGAACCTCTTCAGCGATTTAATGACTTTCACTGTTAATCATGAGGACACCCTATACTCAGTCAAACTCTTATTTTAGATAATTTCATAGGGAATGGCATAACATGTGTACTGCATACATTTGAGACAATATAGAAAGGATGCAATAATTATCTAGCTGGAAATTCTTAATATGAGCTCCAAAAAAAAGAAGAGTAAAATAAAGAATTGGTACTTGAATCATTTCTTGTGAATATTTCTTTCTTGCTCACTAGCAAATTAAAAACGATCTCCTGTTAACATAGTACTTTTTCTGTTTGTGTATGCCATTCAATATTGAATTTGATGTGAGCACTATTGATTTGACATAGATCTTGTAATACTAGGCATGCGTCCTCTCATTATTTTCTTGGAAAGAAAGGATGACAAAATAATCAATAGCTGAAAAATAGAATTTGTAATTTAGATGACATTAAGTATTCAAAATTGATTGATAGATATGCTCCCATTTTGCACCAAAGTACTTCAGCATTTAGCAAAGTCAGTGAATTGAACTTGATGAAAATCTTGCTTATCAACCCTGAAACATAATTCAAGTGGCAGGGTAGTAATTCATTCATTACTCTCTTCTTAAATGCTTCCAAATCCCTGTCCTCCGACCAGATTACGAACCCCACCTACAAAATCAGAGCGGGCGATTAATGTGATTACTCCCATTCGTTCATCCACCATGCCTTGATTGCGTCGGATGAGCTCTATCGTCAAGCGTTCTCATCGCTTGTCTAGTTCGTGCCTCGAACAGCTAACCGGGTCCGCGAGGATTGGGGCGCAATTAGAATTAATGAGGGAGCAATTCACGCTATGAGCATTGGCAGCACGTCATCACCTAGACCACGCGTTCGGACGGAGAGAGGGGGAGGGATGCATTGATGAGTTTAAAGGGCTCTTAATCTATTTATTATTCATAGTTTTAAGTGTTGCATATTTTTTGCCTCCTTTTGTTTTGTTCTTATTCTGTAATGTATTCAACTTTTGTTCTATTGTGTATACTTTGGGGACTACGCTTTAAAAAAAGTTGCCAATTTTGTAATAGTTTTCATTTTTCCTTAATTTATATATCATTGTCATTGTTTTTTGTTTTTATGATTGAGAAAAAGAATAAATTGAACCAATGTTCAACCCTCCTCCAAAAGAAGGTTCATAAGGAGCCCTGCTTGAAAGTGATTTGAAATGAATTTGATGATGATATTTCGCTGCTCCCTTTAAAACCCCCCTTGCATCATGCCATCACACTTCAGGGTTTGAGGTTTGCGGGGGCTCATCTCCTCATCAATGCCTAACGTAGCTTGACATTGTTTCGCATATTTTCTCCCCGGGGAATAACTGTCTTTTAAAGGCATCATCAACGCTTAGGAATTTCATTACATAAATTGGTAATATTAGTTACAAAAAAGGATGATTGGTCCAATAAAGAAGCCTCTAAATTATTGCTAAATGACTTCTTCAAAAAACATCTGATAACCTACCTCTTAGGTTCTTCTTAGTTTCTTTATTGACCTATAGGGACAGCACCTTGTATGCTCTGGAAAAGGTGCTATATAAATTCAATGATTATTCTTTTTATTATAACCTTTGAATGATGAGTGTAGTTGACCATCAGTTCATATTTTCTTTAGAAAAAAAGGAAGATTTTATATGGAGTCCTACATGGCCATTTAAATTTGCTTGCTGTAAATGTTAAGGTGCAATACATGTGTCCCACTCCTTGCAAACTGCGTAGGCTACTCCAACTCCTCGCCCTTTAAAGCAACCACACTGCATGTCGTCTCAGTCGGGAGTACTCTCTCTCACTCAAGAGGATGCATTCTCGTCGATTAAGAGGGAGCAGGAGGGGGGTTAATCAATCCTTTGTCGTCTCGTCATGGCGCCCCGCATGCCGCACGTAGCAACTGCTCAAGCGCAGCCCGCCTCTCTTCCGCTCGCGTCCCGCGCTCCCCCTCCCCCTCCCCATAATCAATTTCCCAGTTAAATTCGACATAAGTAGGTGAGGAGAGTTGTGGGTTAAGCAGTACATTGTCTAGAGAGAGAAAAAAGGATGAAATTACGGACGAATGTCTCCTTTCCGATCGAAAATAGGTTAATACAAGCTCATGGGTTGACTGTTTGGCAGGTGCAGTCCGTCTCGCCGAAACTGACGCTTTAATGCGATTTCTGCGCCAGTTTAGGATCATGCAGGGTACTCATTAGTAATGGAGAAGGTAACGATGAGATGCTGTGTATTATAGGAATAAAGGTGCATTATCTGTAGTTCATAGTTGAGAGTTGCGACAAATTGTTTTAGGATGGAATAATATTGGGTTACATTTGCTCTATTTCTATCTCTGTATTGTGAAGGTACATGCAGATTGAGTCCAATCGTGTCATGTATTATGTATTCAGTCAAATACAAATACAGTATAACATTACATGTAGATACAGACACTTACTGTTTTTAGTTACCGGAACTGTAATGTATTACAGGATACCATTATTGTCCTGTATTCAAAACTTCTAAATACAGATCAATTTAAAATTGCTGTATGTAGCCTTTAACAGGCATATCTATGGACAGGATCCAATCAAATATTCACACTTCATCTTACATGTGAGGTTTTGCAGCTAAACTTACAATTCACTGACAATATAATATCATACAATGTATATCAGATGTAAGTGCAAATACCTGCCCTGTTTCTTATCATTGTCGCATGTATAACAGGGCAGCATCTTCGTGTCATTTAAAGGCTCTATCTGTGTCGCATCCTAGCTGTGATCCCCTACGGACTCCTTCAAGTTTCGGCCCACTGAAAGACGAGCCTCGCTAAACGTTACCCAGTAATTTGTTCGGGGCGGTTTCGGGGATCGAGCTACCAACGTTGGATTGGGCCTGGGGGAGGGCTAGGGCACTGTAAGACTAGAGTCAGACCTTATTTTGTTTTTATGGGGGATGATGTTGGAGGGCAGATCAAGCTATTTGGGTTTCGGATAGATAGGTCTTGAGATGATTCTGTAAGTCAAAACTAAGAGCGATGGTATTGTTTTTGTATATATTTTGAGATGGTTATGATCAAGCGCAGATTTGTAACTTATTTTAACATTATTGATTTTGGCATTTATAACACCAGCAATGATTGGCTTAAGATTGATAATAATATGGGTAGTAATTTGAACAGGATAATGATGATGATGGTGGTGGTGTTGGGGATGCCGTGATGATGATGATGATTTTGAAGATGACTGTGTTAATGATGATGAAGATGATGATGATGATAGTTATGATGATGATGATGATATTTTTTATTATGATGATGATGGTTATAGTGATGATGATTATATCGATAGTTACAATGGTAACAACAATAATGAAGATAATAAAAATAATAGCCTTTATATTTAGCATTCAACAGTGATGATGATAACATTAGTGAAAACAAAGTGCTATTAGAATCACAACTCTCAGTCATAAACTTTTAAAAGTTTAGATACTAGGTTAACTAACCAAAACATACTCTTCTGAATTGATTTCACAAAAGTCAAAACACATCAGACTGACATATACACAGAGGTGAGAACACATTCTGTTCATCTTGGAGCATATAAGCATGTAAGCATGGTACCTTTCTGTTTGATTACTTTGCCTGAAGTGCTGTAGGACCCGGGAGATGAAATGATGAAAAATAGAAAAATCAATTATTAAGGTGCGATGTCTTCAAATATCCCCAAGAAAAATGTTGGCACGACCTGGTGGAGTGAGGGGAGTGACAGTCACAAGCGAGATATTTTGTGTTTGGAGAAATAGCTTGCATCTCGATCCCGCCTAGAGGTTGTTGGGTTAGAGACGGACGAAACACCCCATGGGATGGTAGCGTGATTGAGAGAGGGGTGAAGGGGAGGGATGAGGGAGGGGGTGTCGAGGGAGAGGGGTGTAGGGGAGGGATGAGGTGGGTGGGAGGGATGAGGGGAGGGGTGAGGGATAAGGGGGAGGAAAGAAGAGGAAGGGGAGTGTTAGGAGGGGGTAAAAATGACCTACTCTTGCATCATATTCCTCCAAAACCGAATATTCAGACAGATGCAAGATGGAAAAAAAAATCATATGGATTTTTCAGTTCAGTCAAATGTATTTGATGTCTTGGTTCTCTCCTTTGACAGTAAAATTATTTAATACATCCTGGGATATGCATATACACGAGATTGATGTGTTTGTGGTTATGTCAACATACAATTACAACTAGCAAGTGGAGTATAGCTATAAGAAAGAACAGACAGTATTGCCCTAGAAAAATAACAATGATTGTAAAATTTGAAAAAGTCATCATTGTGAACAAAATTTGACAAGCTGCAACCAATATTATATGAATTTTTTAGACAAGCTTTGATATAAAACACAGTCATGTCTACTTTTTAATTCAATTCTACTTGAGTTTATAAGATGCAATATGTCAACATTTATTCGGAAGACTAACACAAAAGTGTAGGAGTGGGACTGCAAGTCACTGCAGTGGTATCTTGTATTCCGATTGTATATCAGGTGGAAAAAATGAGAACATCAAATTATTTTGGCATGAGCTGCATTGGTTGAAAACACCCAGATACCTTGGCCATTTGCGTCGATCGAAGGCGGCCATTTTTAGCACCAGCTGCCCCCTTGTCTGCTGTATTTCCTCTCCCGCTTTCTCTCTCTCTCTCTCTTGCCTTCTCTGTTGCCTCGTCTTTCCCTCTCTCTCCATCTCTCTCGTGCCACCTCTTTCTCAGTTTCATCTCTCACCCCTATACTAATGTTGTTATCCTGTACGTGTTTTTCTCATATCCTCATATCCCTCTAATTCTTCCCTTTGTTTCTCCCTTTTTGTGTTTGCCCCTTTTCCCATCTTCGTTTTCTTCTTCCTTTCCCCTTATTTCAACCATTCTCTTTCTTCTTTCTCCTTTATGCCTCTCTTCCTTCTCTATCTATGTCTTCTTCTCTTGTCTTATATCTCTCCATTTTCTCATCTCCCTCTCTTTCTATCCCTATGTATTCTCTTTTCTCTTTTCTCTTTCACACTCTTCTTCTTTCTTACTCTTTCTCTCCCATCTCTCTCCCCATCTGCTTCTTTCCCTTTCCTTCCCTTTCCTTCTCTCTCCCTCTAAACCCCTCTATCTTTATCTCTATGTTCCTCTTTCTGTTTCTCCCCCCTCTCTTTCCCTATCTCCCTCTCTCCCCCTCTCTCTCTTTAATATCACCTTGCCTCTCACCCACCTTTTCCCCTTTGAGATTGAATCGCAGACATATTACGGGGAAGCAGATGATTTTTCTCCGTCGGTGCATCGTCAAACGTCGTCAAACCGTAGGAACTAGGTTAGCGGGACATGAAGGCATATGAGGGACGACCGCCCCACTCGCTCATACCAGGGCAACATTCAGGCAGCCTGGGATTCAGGCTGAATTGAATCTGGGATGCTATAAAAAGTATAAATGGACCCTTTCTCATATAGGCTTTAAAAAGTTTAAATACAGGATTAACTCTGTATTAATCCATTGCACTCCTCTTGAAGTGAATTTTGTGTATTTGTCACTCGTGTAAGAGGTAAACTGGCTCAGTGGTAGGACAGTGGTCTCATTTACCGGAGGGCCCGGGTTCAAAACCAAGTCAATGTGCAAGTGCTATGTGGAAATGAGATAATCCTCTTAATACCAAGTCCCTCTGAGAGGAGTTAAAGCCGTCACCCCTGGTTGCTTACCTACAAGCACATGCTTTCTTAGCAGTCGGGTTAAACAACCAGCAACTATTCTTCAAAACAACCATCATTTATCTTACAACTTCCAAGGATACACTGACTGTTGCTGTCTGTGTAGGAACAAGGCAGGGATCTTCTGCTGGATGTGGAAGGGGCCCTTAGCATCGCGTAACCTCGTCGTTCATGTCTATTGCTCAATTATGTTGACTCTTGTCATCGTTCGTTCTTTGGGAGAGGATGGGACGAGGAAAAAAGCGAGCCGTTTATGGACTGGAAATGGGTCAGTGGCAGGCAAAGTTTGAAAGGGAAGGCATAATAAATGTACCTAGGTGAACATATGGGACGGAGGTAATGAAGGGTAATGGGGAGAGAGGAGGGAGAGAGAGGGAGGGAGGTAGAGAGGGTGGGAGAAAGAGGGAAAGGGATAAGGGAAGGAAGGAAGGGAGGGAGAGTGAGGGAAAGGGAGGGAGGGAGGGAGAATGAGATATTGAGGGGAGATGGGAGGAGAGAGAGGGAGATGGAAGAAGAGGAAGGGAGGGAGGGAGAGAATGAGAGATTGAGGGGAGATTGAAGGAGAGATGAGGGAGGGAAAAGGAGGAGGAGGGAGGGAGATAGAATGAGAAATTAAGGGGGAATGAGAGAAGAGATAAGGGAGAGACAAGAAGGGAGGGAGAGAGACGGAGAGATGATCGAGAGAGGGAAAGGGTAGCACAGATGAGGGAGAGACATGTAGGGAAGGTGAGGGAAGGAGAGGAAGGAGGGAGAGAGATTGTGGGGAGATGGGAGGAAATGAAGACGTATTGGCAGAGGAGCTTGGAAATGCTTACAGAGAACGGTAAAAGGGAATTATTAGGGGAATGGATGGCAGTTTATTTACCAATGACAAATATTTTTCCATGATACTGCTAGCTTGAGTGACAATGAATAGAAAAGGGGCAAGATAAAATCAGATTGATAGTAAAGGAAAGAGATGTGAGAAATGAAAATGTGAAAAAAGAGTTTCTTGTAGTTGCAATTATATTTTAAAGCTGTATTTCACTAAGGAGTTTCAATATAGCTTCATTATAATATATATCTTATGATGCATAGCATTCACAGATAATTTATAGTCTAACCAATTGAATAACAGCGCAAGAACGATTTACAGAAAGAGAAATTGACAAAGAAGTTTATTACCATCTGTAGATCTATTCATGATAATTGCACAATGTACATTATATTTGTAATGCTATTGTACATCTCTATTCCCATTCATTGCATAGTGCATATTTATTTTATTATATTGCCTTCTTCAAA
Organism: Strongylocentrotus droebachiensis; assembly: GCA_035222895.1. Classification (NCBI taxonomy): domain Eukaryota; kingdom Metazoa; phylum Echinodermata; class Echinoidea; order Camarodonta; family Strongylocentrotidae; genus Strongylocentrotus; species Strongylocentrotus droebachiensis. The sequence continues at coordinate 55,362 of JAVYIG010000946.1, read as the reverse complement.
CATCTTTTATCTATTTAACTACCTTCATTCCCATCTACTGGCAAAGTATACTCATCCTTAATAAACCTCGCTCTCTTTCACCAATGCGATGTGTCTTCAAGATATGCTTGCCTTCTTATCAAATTATCCAAAGAGAGAACGAGAGCTCCGATAAATGGGGACCTGATTGAGTTATCCCTTGGCAAGCAATGTATTGTAGCTGTTTTTCCTTTCGTCAGCCAAGCCACCATACATACATATGTTCATTGTATCACACGGCCGCAGGGGAATAAGGAATATTCGCTCTGGCTATAAATTTGCTTTCTTCGTAGAAAGATAACTGCATGAACGTGTATCTTATGTTTCAGTATTTCATTTGATGGCCTGTATTGATTAATTAAGGTAGCCTATTTGTGTAGCAATGTGTCTGCTCTTTTTTTAATATGATGTGAATGAAAATGAAATGAAAATATGATTTCTGATGTTACTCTATACTGCTCTCAAATCACATCAATTGATGATCATGATTATTGCCTGAGCTATCACTGATATATCGCCTAGTGTTATGGACGATTGTCAGAGATGTGATTTCTTATCACAATAAACAAATACATGGAAAAAAGCATTAACTATACTCTTCCGCCATGTCTGTGTAAACTACAGACTGTTGGTAGCATATCCCTGTTATACTACGCAGATACTGAACATATACCGTCAATTTTCATTAGTTTCCTTTCATACTTGGAAGCGAATGATAAAACAAGTCTTTCCTCATAGAAATGATAGCCTATCATGGTAATATATTTTGATTTTGATTTATCATTTTATGAAAGCATTTCTGATAACATAATAGAGAAGAAGAGCTGGTGGAAATTTTAATGGTCACATCTTACTCATCAATACCACCAGGCCTATATCTGTCCTCACTTCATTGTTTGTATTTTCCATGTACTTTGCCTGATGTGCCGCCAACCGATGTCATCCCTGAGGGCACTGTTTTCTTAGAAGTCTGACCGATGACTTAACAAACGCATCAGTTCTAACATTGTTCTCACTTATATTTATGTAACGATGAGCTTATCATACTCATCCGATTTGCTACTCTCAACCCAGGTGAAGTAAGTGGCTATGTGTAACAGTGGTAGAAAGAAATTCTTTGAAAGCATGAGCACTGTATCACTCTTCTAGCATGGCAAAAGCTATGATCAATACTCTCGATATTCAAATAAATAAAAAAAAAATATCAAGGAAACTGTAGGCCTACATGTATGTAGTTGTATATTATTTGTAGAGTTTGGTTGTGTATAGCATGCAATAATTTATTGCATTACTGTATAATCAAACCTGGGTTATTGATCGATCGATCAATCAATTGATCGAAAGAATCGATTGATCATTTGATCGATCGAAAGAGAGTGGGAGAGAGGTTCGATAATATTCCTTCATAATTATCTGGAGATTACGCTTTCTTTTAGATTTGAATATCATAATCATAACTATTCATAAGCCTATCTGTACATACTTGAATGGAAGTGAATCAAATTAAAGTCTCACGTGTAAACACAACATCCACCATCATCCAGTATCTGAACACACCCTTCACTCACTCATCACATTCATTTAACCCTTCCCATGTTGCCACAGACGAACTTCTCAAAGATGACACCATTTGGTCATTTCTGTGATTTCTTTCTAAACATCCCGCCGCATTCCTCGGACCCATTCCCGGTGTTTTCTTTGCCCGAGCTTGAAGAAACCGAAAAATCCTGGAAAAACAACGGCTATAGCTTGTTGACAAACGTTCAACAGCTTTGGTGTAACCATGTTTCACTTACCAAGCCCATTTGTACATTAGAGATGGAATTAATCATTTAGTGCCTTGATTGTTTGGTTAACGTATGAATCACTTTTCCACAGTTATGTTTTTAAACTATAATAAAAGTAGAGGTAAGCCTGTATATGAATTAAAATTCCTTTTCAAGAGGATTTTTCTAAGAAATGAACTTGAACTTTTTAAATAAATTTTAATATCTACGGAACTAACAGAAGATAGATTTGTGGCATTGTTGCCTCATCAAAGCTGAATGCAAAGGACCTTTTTTTTTGTTTCTTCACAAGTTACCAAATATTCCAGACATTATTTCGAAACACAACAGTGTTCTGTGAAATTGAAGTGTTGGAAAATGGGTAATTATTACCTGACATTTTCATAAACAAAGTTGAAACAACTTTCGTAAGTCCAAAACAACTTCATAACTTTGGATCTACATAGAAAAAAATGCAAATGGTTTTGATTTGTTGAAACACCCAATCTTTGATGTGTTTCTTTATAAAGAAATGCTTCAGAAACTGCATGTGCAAGATCAATTCCTCTCCTTATTTGTCAATTACATGTACATGTTAATCTATCATGTCCTTTTTTGTTCCTGGTACCTGTCAGAGAAAATTCTGGAAAGTCATTTGAAAGATCACTCACCTTTGGAATCTTATCATGTTCATTTCTGTGCAGTGAGTCACCCTAATACACTTGTTATCGCCTGGGAATTAAGCAAAATGTTATCATAAATATGTTATCACAAACCAATTATCATCATGGTGCGCTTGTGTGGCGGAAATGGGGAAAAGGTTCCCAGAAGTTGACTGTTTTTTTTCTTTAACTTTCAGAAAATGATTTGTGGTATGACAGAGACAATCTCTCTTTATGCAAATCACATTGTAATGTTGTTACTTCGTTTGATTACCGGTAATGGTTTTCCCAGATTTTCAGCTTTCTTTCTATATTCCATTTGTCATTTTAATTGTTTCTCTTATATTTGTGCTTTTTCATTTTTTCTTCTTCTGTATATCCCTTTATCTTGCGTTTCTTGTATCATTCATTTGTCATTTCTCTCTTTTCTCTTTTCCTTACCTCTACTGTACTTCTGTAAATTCTGATGAAATGTTGATCAGAAAAAAGATGCTTGTCTTCCCTTTCTCCTCATCATACAAATACAATAGCTTTCACTTTCTTATATTTGTGCTTTTTCATTTTTTCTTCTTCTGTATATCCCTTTATCTTGCGTTTCTTGTATCATTCATTTGTCATTTCTCTCTTTTCTCTTTTCCTTACCTCTACTGTACTTCTGTAAATTCTGATGAAATGTTGATCAGAAAAAAGATGCTTGTCTTCCCTTTCTCCTCATCATACAAATACAATAGCTTTCACTTTCAAGGCTTAAAAATGTTGTGAATTGAAGAAGAAAAAAATGTTATAGATAAAATGACACAATCATTATGATGCATGAAACATCACAAATGTGGACCACTCACAAAGTTTTAAGATTTCATCCACTCAATTTTTCTACATTTAGCTTGCATTTATTAATTGTATCTACTGTAAAGTGGATTGAAATATATGATGTAAGATTGTACTGCTGTATACAAGACCAACCAATTATTATTACTCTATTTTTCACTCCACTATTATTGTCATCAACCCACTCATGCCCAAAAGTACAAGCTGAAAAATGTGGAAGCAATGTACAAGGGCAATGTTTGGCTATTAAGGAGAGATTGAAAAACATTGACTGAATTGTTCGTTTCAAGTACCTGAAATTAACCTTGGAATTCTAAACATTGGTTAGTGAAAGTGACACACCTGGTTCAATTCAGGAAGTCATGTGACATCTGAATATACAATCTTGGTAGTATCAAGGTTATAAAACGGCTGGGAATCATCTTTATGATGACTGTATCTCTATCTCTTTCTCTTTCTCTTTCTTCACCCTCACTTTTTTCTTTCCTTCTCTCCCTCTGTCATTTTCTTCAGGAGTGGAGTAGAAATGATGCTGAGGGAAGAAAAGGCATTGGGGGAACATTTATGTCACTTGCACTTTTCGCAGTAACTCAACTTTGTCACCTCCCCCCCCCCCCAAAAAAAAGGGGGAAAATAGAAAAAATAAATTTATTGGGCCTGGAATTTTTGAATAGGGGGGAGGAGTATATAAACCCTTAGATTCTTCCATATATGGCAGTGGCATATCTCTTATTACAAATCATATTGTTTGAGGTGGGGCCTTCATTCAGATTTGGAGATGCTGTGAATACATCTGGCATTCAGTGAACTTTTTTTTCCATGAACCTTTTCACATTTCCTTAGCAACAAAACAAACATTCATTCATACTTTTTTTTGCTTCTATCTGTTGCTATATTTATTTGAGAACTTATCCTCATGTGTTGTAGTTCATGTCATATTCAGATGGTATTGTTGGCCAACATAAGTAGTCTGCATTTGAAAAAGGGCTTACTTGACAAGATACCTTACTGGACTATAGCCTTTATGCTCTGATGACTGTAGGACATTACTGAAAATGAATATTAATGACAACATTACCAACGTGACAGGCATCTTCTTTGATGCTTCCTTTCTTGGGGATTTGATCAAGTCTCTGTTCTCCCGTCTCCAGTGGATGATAGTGGTGTTGTAGATGGGAGAAGGTTCTAAAGGGCAGATGGTTGGGGGTGGGCGTTGCTGGGCCTAATGGGCTTTGTTCTTTAAAAAGAAATATGTATTTTTCAAGTCGGTGTTGGGGAGAGAGATGAAAGGGGTGTTTGGTGAAGGGGGAGGGAGAAGGTTGTGTATGGAAGAATTTGGAGAAATGGAGTGTAATGGATTGTAAATGACCTTCACAAAGGATAGGGAGAGAGAGATGGAGGGCGGGGGGGGGGGGGGGGGGCTAAATTGATGTAGACAAATATAAATATAGATGCATTGATGAAAATTATACAGAAGGCATAGATGAATAGAAAGATATAAATAAATAAATATAGATGGATAGATAAATAAATATAGATGTATTTAACAGATCAAGAGAGAGAGTTATAAATTTAAAATGGTTTCGAAAAACGGGGAAGGAAACGTATATAATAATAGTAAGAGAAGGTGGAAGAAGTAGAAGAGGAAAGGGAATTAAAGAGGGAGAGGTGGAGAGATAGGAGAGAAATGTAATGAGAGGGAGAGAAAGAAAGTGGAATGCGTGAGACAGACAATATGAAGATCGAGGGATCAAATTCAGAGAGAATTATGAGTAATAACACAATGAAAGGAGCGAATAAAATTGGATTAGAGATCCGGGGAAATGAAGAAATGAACGTCACTCAAACATCCATGATTAATTTCATGGTCGGCGACTCAAGTATGAAGGCCTTATTAATACTCCCAATCATTATATAATTTATTCATGGGCAGAAATATTGAAAAAAAGGGGGTAGGCAAAATTGCTAATTAATGCTACGTGCTTGGGGTTAAGTTTTAATTTTGTACTAATATGCCTATGATGTCAGTCTCCATTTATGACTTTATATTAGTTTGCAGTTAGATATGAGAAAAGGGAATTTTTATTGAGTAAGAAAAGAGGAATGAGAGTCCTTTTGGAGCCAGAAGGATGTTTTCACATATACTTTATTGTAGAGTTGATACACACACTTCTGACTCTGAAAAGTTGATGTTTCTTTGTCAGAGCATAATCCATATTAAATAGAAGGATATATCAAATATTATAAGACTGAAAGAAATAAAGATAATAGATGAAATATTAAAAGAGGAAGTGTTTGTAATCTAAAAGAAGGAGAGGGAAAATCTGAATGTTAGTTACAGTTGAAATGAACGATGAATAATGTTAAGGATGCATAATGTACTTGAACATATTGGCACGTGTTATGCATACATATAAGCTGATTTAAGTGTCTATACCATGCATTTTTCTAGCATTACCGGTAGTTGTTTTGTCGATCCCACCACTCATATGAAGAAAGGGAATCGCTTGAGCATCTATATGGTTTCACCTCTGCCCATCTGAGTCACTTATTATCTCGAGACCTCATCTCTTCATAAACGAAAGGCAATCGAGATTAGGCCTGTCCTCATCAGCTTGAGTTTGCCAAACAACCCTCTTTCAACTATCCCGATCGCGAAATAACTAGTTGATTTGCGTCCTCATCAGCTCGCAGTTGCAACTAGCGGGATATTTGGTTGAGAAAATATCCTGAGAAATCTTGGTCTTGTTTCCAAAATATCCCACTCTTTGGGAAATAGCTGGCTAATTTGCGCCTGCCCGAGCTAGTTTGTGATGAGCGTATCGGTCTGGTGAGGGCACGATTTTGAGCTTGGGGATAATATCCCAAGTCTGAAAATAGCGGGTCATTTGGCAAACTCGAGCTGATGAGTACAGACCTATTGATCCAATGAGCACTTGCAAGTTTTCGGGAAACCATTAAAATTAAATGGATGTCTCTCCATATTAGATGGGTGAATCTATAAACAACTTTGTGCAGCATTGTTAATGTGAGATCGGTCACATGCCTTCACTTAAATATTCTTTTGTACCCCTTAAAATCTTATTTTGTGACCTTAATTTAGCCGCCTTTCAAATTCATTAAGTCAATGACTTGGTGAATGCTCAAGGAGAAAAAATGTTAGGGTCAAGAGGTTTCATTTTTTGTAACATTTCTTGGAAACGTAGGCTTTTCATATGTTTCATCTCAATCATTCAATGATTGAAGTAAGTAAAAGACATGGTGAATATATTTGTTTAATAAGGGTTCTATGGGACATGCACCTGTAGCGATCGCGCCTCCATGGTCAATTTCTAATTATTAATTTAATTGCTAACACTTTAACATGCCCCTAACCCTAACCATGAAGCCCAAAGATGGCACCCGTAACACAACCCTTAGCCTAACTCTACATCTTCCATGACATTATTCACAGAGCAAACAAACAATTTTGTTTTGGGTCTATAAATATCATTCCTTTCTACTCCTCGAGATGTTGTTGGTTTTCAGATCACGCAACATGTTGTTTGTAGGTGTTGCCAATCATGTATCACTTCCTATCGACATATTTCCAAGGATTTTGTGCTAATTCATTCATTTCAAGCATTTATAAATCGCTCATTGATACCACCTATTACATCATAATCTTACTTCGTAAGAAACTATATATTAAGGTACGAACGCTTAGCATCGTAAATATAGTCTTATTTTGATGACTAAGCACCACTCATAACAAAAGATGTTGGATGCTTGCCTCTTCACTTTCCAATCCTAAGCACCTCTGTTGCCATACATGACACATTTCCCTTTGTCCCCTAACTTCCTAATCTATTATTAAAGATCCACTGTCTTTAGTTCCGAGCTCTAAGCAGCTTCAGACCAGGTCTGGGGGTGCCAGGCTCCATCTTAGGGACAGGACTTTGGCGCGTAGGCCGTAAAGTCGCTGCGGACAAAAGCGGGATGAAAAGATGATGACGGTTCCATTGTGATGGATCTGGACAGATTAAAGGAGATTAACATATTTGGGGGGTAGGGGATCAATAAGGGGGTGAAAGGGATGAGCGGTAATCGGATAGGGGTAGACCATAGGTGCCATGCAGGTGGACAAGGGGGTGTGAGAGGGGGTGCAGCTTTACCCCTTCCTTAGGATTTGGATATTAGAGACAGATGAAAGCTCTGAGATAGAGATGGAGAGAGAAAAGAGGAAGAGAGAGGGAGAGACAAGGAGAGAAAAAGAGAGAATAGCTTTGGAATAATTTAATTGTTAATGTAAAAATATGAATAAAATCTTGTGAATATTATTGTAACATAATTTTCCCAAAAAATATATATATTAATGAGAAAATATTTAGAGCCCTACAATTAATTGGCACTGATCATGCAATAGGGGGTATCGATCGGCTTTGATGCTAGTGGATGAGAAAAATGCAAATATGTTCATAAAATGGTACATCTTAGGAGTAACAACACTCTTCATACAAATCAAAAGTTATTGAAGACCTAAACATGCTACTATAAAGATTATCCTTAAAGACAATTTAAACAGATTAATTTCAGGACCACCTAAATATCCTCATCTCTACTCATGACATTTACGATTCCTTTTCACTTTGAACGGAGTACCGACCGGTGGGATATTTTGAATTAAGGAGACGAAAACTAATCAATAAACGATCGCTTTGCCAAGGAGAACCCAAACAATAGGGCCGGTCACATCTACAGACTGTTGGCCCCTAATGCGAGAGACCCTGAAAGCTGTGCGGTTGTACAGTCGGTTGATTTTGTCCAGAGTTTGTTGGTCAGTCTGGACTTCGTGGAGTCGAGTAGCAAGGATGTTTTGGTCGGTTAGGTTTATTGGGATATGAGGATGGTCAGCGAGGCCTGAGAATAGTTGTTTTGTAAATTTTGGGGTCGCTTACGATGCGGTATTTGGGATGTGTTTATCATGGATTGAAATGAGTAAATCTGTCTGTTATTGCACTGCTAATATTCTCACGGACTACGCAGAGTTTTTGTGATGTTTTATCAGTGGTGGAAGGGAGAGAGCTTTGTGAGAATAATAATAATAATAAAAAGGAATATCTGCAAAGTTTAGTATCATCAGCTCCTGCTCAATAATCACTACTATTACTATTATCCTTTTCATAATCCTAGTAAGCTAGCCATCTTCGTAGACTCGTAATCATCTTCATCATTATGGTTACATTATCATATCACATCATCATCATTACGATCATGATCAACAACATGATCATCATCATCTTCATCATCATCATCATTATCACCACCACCACTACCATCGCCATCCTCATGAAGTCATCACCATCGTCATCAACATCTTCATCAACATCTTCATCAACATCTTCATCAACATCTTCATCACCACCATCATCGCTATCATTGTTATCATCCTAATGAATAACAGTTGTCATATAATGTTAGACATTGTCATAATTACAGACACCACCATCACAACAAATGTCAAATTTTACTCTACAACCACTCATTACACTACCATGGTGATCCCATCCTAGCCCTGGCTTCAGCATCTCGATCACCACCAACGAACTTCCAGTCCTCCTCTTCGTCTGTCAATAGCTCACCAAATCTTTCTTCAAACCAAATCTCAAGCATTTGTCTTATTTCTTTTGTCGGATATTTCCCCAGCCTACCTCGCCTTTGCACCCGTCCTCCAAATTCCTCCAAAACAAAGCTCTTTATTCTCAAATATCCCCCCACCCAAACAAAGCGGTAACAACAATCCTATTTGTGCTCCATCCTCTCTCATTTCTCCAGTAGTTCTACTCTTACCAAAACAATTCTAGGTTCTTAATGTCTTTCCATTGCTCAAGCCTCAATACAATGTGATTCTAGATTTCACGTAACCTAAAAACCTATTTTCGTTTCCTTGAACATAGTCATCCAAAACTATGAATACACATCTATATTGGTTGAAACAAAAGCTTTTGCTCCAAAACCTAACTTTTTTTCTTTGTTTCCTTGAACGTTGTCATCTAAAACTATGAATACACAGCTAAATTGGTTGAAACAATAGCTTTTGCTCCAAAATGGTCAGCCAATTTTGTCTACGGCTTGGTCTAGATATTTCATTTAGCCTATTTCTTTTATTCATTTTCCTGTTTATTTGTCCTTCAATATACATTTCAGCCAGATATCTATTGACTAATTGGCAATTTCATATTCAGGATATATTTCTGATAGAAATGATGAAACTCTATTTGGAGCATTTCCCTTTGCTATTTTCTTCCATATACATTGGTTGTTGGTTGTTGATGGTTATTTTACCTGACTGCTAAGTAAGCAACCAGACGGCATTGGATATATGCATCTGTATATGAGCAGTTAATGATTTCAAGATTTATTTCATATTTATATATGATAACAACAGTATAAAAATGTTTGATATAGCGCATACATAGATAGACCTCTACTTGTGCTGCTAAGCTTATACATTATATTGTAAAACATACAGCGATGCTGAATCTGTCATGATTCTCATCAATGTTTTGTACCAGGCAATTTGATGTTTTCTTTTGCCCATCGATCCAGTCCATTTTCTTCCTTGCCTGAGACTTCTCTGCTAATTCTAGACTATGTTGTTACAGCTTGGTTGCATATTTGAAGGTTGCGCAGATAACTTGACCCCAGCACGCAAGGGCACGTGGAAACCTTACCCCAGAACACAAGTACTACCGAGGGAGACATGTGGGTCCTGGTTTCACAAGGAACATTGCATTTCTCTCAATTCACTCATAATGTCTGCTGTCAATGTTGTATGTTACATCCCTTACTTCACACAATGGAAAAATGATTTATTAAAGGCCCCCAATCCCTGCTTAAAAGAAGAGAAAGGAGCCCCTGCCCCCCCCCCAAAAAAAAAAAATAAAATAAAATAAGAGTACCCCAAAAAAGGGTATGTCAATATGATAAAAGCTTGAAATAATAAGGTCCAATAGCTAAGCTAGTAATTGCTATAAATTATTCATAGTTTACGTTCTGCCTCTTTATGCTTTTGTCCTCACAAACAGAATCAAATAGGGGTAAATTGAAAAATTGACGTATCCTAGACAAGGCATTTTCCTGCATCTGTCTCTCTCGGTCTCTTGACCCAGGTGAATACTGGATGCCTTCTTGGATTAATTCCTTCAAATGCACTCTGTACTAATAAAGGCTGCTAGAGCCATAATTAATGGGTGGTGATTTTCAAATCACTGTAATAAACTTAAAGAACTGCCTTTGATATATGAAGGAATATAATATGCTCTGTCAAATTCTTGTTGGAGCTGACAGAAATGTTCCAGGATAGTTTGTGAAACCTGGTTCTGTGTCTGTACACTGGAGCATATCACGGAGTCAGTACAAATACTCTGATTCTCAAGAGCAAGTCAAATAGGGGTAAATTCAAAACCCCTCTGTTTTTTCGCTCAAAACTACTACTTTTACTCCCTACTTTGTGTCTATTTCCAATATCTTGACATTTTCTTTCTCTCTCTTTCAGGTTGTGTGCATTATCTATTTCTCCAATGTTCTTTGCTTGTGCTTTACCTATCTATCTTTCCTTCTATATATTTGTTTCTCTTTATCTTTCTCTCTCTCTCCCCTTCTCTCTATTCTCTTCTCCATGAGTCTATCCGTTTACTTAGCAACGTGAATGCAATTGGCATATATCTTCCTTCTTATCCGTTCATTCCTCACCCTCTCTTTCTTTCTTTCTCTCACTTTTGTTCTCTCAGTCTCTCTTTTCATACCTTGCATCTCTTTCTCTTTGTTTCTCTCGTTTTCACTATCCTGTGTCATTTCATTCTTTGTGTTTCTTATGATTTTAATTTTAAATTTCTGGATATTTGTTCTCTCCATCTCTCTCTCTCTCTCTCTCTCTCCATTTCTCTCTAACCATCCCTCGTTCTTTCCTACCATACCTCTTTCATTCCCCCAGTCCATCTCCCCTGCACACCCTCCGCGCACCCTTCGCAAACCCCCACATTTCCTTGAAACAAAAAATCGAGAAGGGTTTGGAGAATTTCAAATTTCAAAGTCAATAGCGGGAGGTGTAAATGAAGAACGCTGACCTATAGATTTGCACTTTATGCAGAGCGTTTTACTTCACTCTCTACATGTGTATTCACTGACTCTGTTCAGACTGTAGAGAATTTGTATGAAACACGTTTAAAAAAACGTTGTATGAAGATTAATTGAATAGTAAAAGGAGTGTACAGAGGTAGTAGAAAACAACATCTTGTAAAGAAATGTTGTATAAAGAAACTAATTTTGGCAAGGCCAGTTGACATGACAGCTGGCAAGTCATGAGTGCATGCTCATAATAAGCTCAGCCCAGTTATATGATTTTCGTATTAATGTGACATTCAGACATGAGTGGACCCTGATTTGTTCACTACAGTGAAGTTTTTGTTCGAAAAGATGCTCAAACAGGCGTTTCGCTATAAGTTTAGTTGTATGTTGTCTCTTCATACGACTTTGAGACTAGTAAAGATTTAATTCCTCATCGTATAGCTTTACAAAATTCCTATAACTAAAATAGGTATTCTGTGTAGTGTGAATCATGGGAGAACTGTGATGTTGGAAAGACCGCTTTTAAAGTAGGGCGAAGATGCTATAACAAGCGTTTTAAAGTGGAATACATATATTGAAAGTAGTGTTGAGAATGTTCTGTTTGCATTGATTGTTTGAGAGATAGAGGATGGGAGGGTGAGAGCGAAGAAGAACAGAGTAGAGTTGTGAGGTTAGAGAGAGAGAGAGAGAGAGGGGGGGGGGGACAGAGAGAGAGAGAGAGAGGGGGGACAGAGAGAGAGAGAGGTAAACAGACAGACAGACAGAGAGAGAGAGAGAGACAGACAGAGTGAGAGATCTTTATAGGAATACAATGACTGGAAAATATAAAGATAAAAGAGAAATAGATAATCTATATTTCATATTTCTCAATGAATACCTTCTTTCAGTAATAGGTTTGTAACTTTTAAAAGAAAATAAGGAATCCAAGACCGATTTACCATCAAATTTGAACTATTTTTGCCTCATGCTTTCAACGCGGCTGTCAGATTCAGAACCGCTTCCCAGATCAACTCAAATCAAATACCCATTAGACTCAACACATGCCTCAACTGTTGAACCAATTAAGACGATTATTGACCCGTCAAATGGACCAACCATCGCAAGACGACTAAAACCATTATGACATTTCCTTATTCATGTCCAAGGTTCCATAAAGCATCTTTTATAGGCCTGTCGTCATCAGCTCAAGATTGCTAAATATCCCGCTATTTGAACTATCCCGATCGCAAATTATCCAGTTAATTTGCGTCTTCCATCAGCCCAAAGTTGTAATTAATTTGGTCAAGATAATCATCCCAAGATATCTTGGGCTAGTTTGCAAAATATCCCGCTATTTGTCCGGTGTGTTTTCACCAGCCCGAAGACTCGCACTATGCACGGACGCTGAGCAAAATATCTCGAGCTAATTTCTTGATCTTGAGTTTCAAGTTTCAAGGTCAAATCTCGAGCTGATGAAGACGCGATTTGTAACTTCGGGATTATTTCCCAAATCAGAAATAGCGGGTTATTTGGCAATCTCGAGATGATGAAGACAGGCCTTTTATTCCCCCTCGCCCTCCTTTCGTCCTTAAGCGGCCCGAGGTTGGGAGAACGGGGGATGAAATAAATTGATATATCAGATAGACTTGATGCGCTTAGGAGTGGGAGGAGGAAGACAGAGACCGGAAAAACGACATTTGCCGGCGGTTGGGAAATCGTTTTGGAGATTCTTCGGGGAAAGGTCATCGAAGGATAACATCTTTATCCTGGTTTTGGGTCGTCTACGGAGAGATGGGAGAGCGTTTATGGGAATGTGAAATTCCCAATTACATGAGCAGCAGGGATATGTAGTTGGGGTTCATGAAGAATTGGAGGGTAATTGGCCTTTATATAAACCTGGGCAGCGTTTCATGAAACCGTCATAAATAACAGTTTCTTACAGATATTTCTTCAATTTTTGTATATTTTTATCATTGTCAAGTTCATTGCTGACTTTCTTTAGTTGAATTCAATATTGTTCATAATTAGATAACTAATCAGATTTTATCTCTTTTCTTTTTCTCTTCCATGTTCATCACTTCTGTGTCTTCTCTACATGATGTTATCTTCAAATAGGTAAGTGGATTTCTTTTTAAGCCTCTCACAAACACACTGAATTTGAAGTAGTTTTCTCTTTATAGCACTGAAGTGTTCATTAAAACAAACAAATAAACACACAAATATATGAACTAACTGAAAAACAGACAAATAAACAAACAAACAAACAAACATAAAAACAAACAAATATCTCAAATATGAGAGTGTCAAGAACTTGACAAATGCACATTTTTGAATATCATAAGTAACACTGTTGTCTTTAATGTACTGAATTGATCTAGGGGGAAAAAGGGCATTTTCTGTGAAATACACAAGGTGGTCTCACTGAAGGAAAAAAATTAGTGAAACTATCTCTTCCCTTCAACCTATGGGAGTTAATTTCCTTTTTTAATGGTCAGTTTTATCCAGTGGTCAATTGTTGAGATTGACCACAAATGACCACCCACTTCAATACTTACTCATCCAGGAAAAGCTGGCATCTTGGACAATTTAAGATTTAATAATGGGGTGCAAGACTGCCCCCCTCTTAATCCAGCCGTCCAGTGTGGATTAAGTGTATTGTTCAAGTTTAATTCGGCGGTGAAGAGCGGCTGGATATCTTCCGCCCGCAGCCTGTAAGACTTGCTTGAATGCTTGACCGGGGATCTGGTAGATGGTCTGATATATTATGCTTTTGACTCTATTTCTTCAAAGATATAGGGAAAGGATTTGGTTATAGTTTGGTTTAGTGTTGTGTGCGGGTTGAAGTTACTTCTGTTCAGTTAGGAATTGACGCGGAGCAATTGTGAAATGATATTAATTTTTTTTTTTTGAGGGGGGGGGGGGGGGGGGGACCGGAAGAAGGAATATGTGTGAGAAAAATGTGCTTGAGGCATAAGCATGCTGTTGAGATTGAAGAGTATTTCACTTTTTAGACATGAAAAGAAGAAAAGAATTTGGAAGAAGTTGCAAGGATAAAGAAAAAGGAAAGGGAGGTATAGATTTTGACAGGTATTATTGGAAAAAAGAGAAAAGGATGACAAAAGAAAGCTTTGTTCAAAGAAAATGAAAAGACGATTGATAGATGACGATCAAGAAGTACCAGTTGATAAAAGGGATGAAGAAGAAAGAGAAGACTTTATTTATTCTTTGTCGAAGGCCGGACACTTATTCTCCGTTTGTTTCAGACCAGTCATATCCCGCTTGTTGAGCGACAGATCGCTTTATTTGCATAACGTTTCATCAAACAGATCAATATTTCTTTTCTTTGTTTGATCGCTAGCGGTGACCTCAGGAATGCGAGTAATGTTATGAGCTGTTTGTTAGTGACAGGAGGATGGTAGCCAAGGTCTCCACTTATTTCATGATTAAGACTTCAAACATTAATTCATTTAAATTTTTCAACTCAATTCAGTTTATTTGGCATGATAATAAGAAAAATACAAATCATAAATATGATTGGTACTACAAAATCAGAGAATAGCGTTGAAAAGAGCCATAAGAGTAAAACGCAAGAGCAATTTGTGCTTCAAAATGAGGCCCCTATCAAGGTAAACACAATATTATACTAAATTGGAAAAGAATTTAAACTTATGGGGTGTATAAATATCCTTTGTAATGTTCAAACATTGCAAGAGGCTGAATTAACACTGAGCAATCCCATCTAGAAATGTATGAGACAATCATACTCACAAATAATGTGGTAAGGGATAGCCGTTGGCGATGTGATATCTCTTCTTAATCCGTTTAAAAGAGAGCACCAGCTGCACGATGAAATCTATACGATCTATTTATGCCTCTCACTCCACACATCAATGTTTTAATTGTGCCATTGCCCCTGTAACGGTGTAAGGGGATAGCCTGGGAGATATGTATTGAAGAAATATGGAATGGTTCTTACATGATGCAGTATTATTGGCTATGATGTGCATAGTTATTGTAATGCAATATCCATTGTGTTCAGAAATCCAGTGAATTCACCTTCTTTGAAAGACTGCAAAGAAATAGTTGCTTTTATTTTGATGAAAATTAATTTTGAAATTGTATTATTCCTGGCTAAAATCTACTATTTTAGCTAAAGATGTATACATCAGTATATCCATAAGTAACTTTTATTTTAATACTTAAGTTCATACTGGCATAGTAAAATATGATTGTTCTTGAAATAGTGTTTATTGGCAAATAAATTTAATTTATATAACCTCAAACCTGTGGCAAAACGCGAGTATACCGTACTTTAATTGGATATATCTTGCATTGTATAACTTTAGCTTCAATTGAAAGGAAATGTGAAGGGAAAATGGAAAAATGGAGACATCTGTAAATGGTCCCTCTGCCAAGTAGGGGAATTAGGAGGGAAACAAAAATGAAAAAGAAGAAACAAAATAGTAGAATATTGAATTACATTTGCACCTGACATTGAAGAAAAAACATGATTTTTATACATTTCTGAAACTTTGATATGAACATGACCTAGCAGAAATTTGAAGGCATCTATGAACAGCTCCTATGTCAGGTAAAGGAATTGGGAGGAGAAAAGGGGTGCAATCCGCATCTTGGTATGGGGGTATATGAGGGCTATCATACTTACTTGGGGTACATAACTCCAATACCTTCAATGATCTGACACATAACTTACAAGGTCATTGGCAACAAAGTCAAGGGGATAGCTAGTCTTTGTGTACAGGCTGTAGATTGGAAATTAGTTATGAATGATTAATAATTCTTATCTATTAAATAATCCTTTCCCTACAAGCTGATAGCTTTTTATATTTAATTGAACCTTTAGAAAATATGTTTTTTTAAAGGCTACATTGCTTTAATTTGTGAATTCCTCTTCACCAAAATAGAGAAGTAGATAAAAAAATAAGAGTGCTAGCTGAAAATATCATTGAGAAAATCTTAATTTCAAAAGTAGCAAAAGAAAAGAAACATAAAAAGAAGACAAGGAATCTGGTTTTCATTTTCTCTTCCATGTCTTAACTATAAGCTGCTGTTGACTTGTCTGTTGGTGGTTTTCTTTGAAGCCATACTCCCCTCCTTTTATCTCTGCCAAACACCTTTTTTATGACATGACACCTACCTGTCAGAATACTGCTACCTTTTTGTTGACTAAGCCGCTCATTTTATACCCCTATTGCTAATTTAATGTTGTTTACAGGGCAACAGCTAAACCTCGGCTTTGCAGTGCTCTTATAACCTGTTAAATGTTACAAGGGTAATCCACCAAAAGTCAGGGATATGTGTCATCTGTTTTCGAAACTATAACTTTGCTGAAAGAATAAAAACGTATGATTTAAAGTCCTAATAATTTCATAGAGGCTTAATTGGTATTTGCTTTGATATATGGTTTGAGTAATTGTTACACTTTTTTTTTATAGTTTTCTTGACTTTGTTTAAGCCATTCTTTTAGTTTTAGAAATTCTTATTTTGCTTGTCTCATTCCTTGAAACTCTATCATGGCTATATGTTTAATTCTTTTATCATTTAAAAATCTGTAATAGTTTTGTTCTTTCTCACTTGTATATTTTATCCAGACATACATATTATAATTATGAGTACTTCACATGTACAAAACACATTCAAAAGTGTTTTTTCCTTTAAATCTACTTAATGCCCTGAAATTCAAATAATTTTGTATTTTCGTCCTTGCAATACTTGTTTTTCTTTGTCCTTCTATCGGTCAATCAATCTTGCCTTTTTGCACGATTTCATTAGCACTATTTGCGTAAAGTCACAATGCCACTGGAATTTTTATGGCTTGATTGTACTGGTCGATTACTCCCTCGATGAGACAAACAACAAAAATCAACAAAAAGGATCTTTTAATCCTTTTCTGTTGGTGACATTCTTCACCCATTAGTAATTTACACAAATATCAGTTTTGATGGCCTTCTCCCCCAGGAATTATCCAAATTTTCAGGTGAGAATTCAAGGTAGTATTGAACTATTTACATAGTTTATGGTCTTGTATAAATGTCATAATCTTCCGCCAATCAAGTATCTCAGACCAAATGTACAAACAAGGTTTTGCTTTGCCCCCACAAAAACAATTTATATATCACTTGTTTGGAATGATTGCCCTTTTGCCCCCAAGACATGTGTAGTTAAGGTTTTTCATTCAAAATAACAACTCTTGTAGATACTTACTGGAAATCAATAACATTAATGAAATTAAATGAAATTAAAATTTTTGTTCTGAAATCATTTTTTGAATTTGAATGCATTGGATGCAATTTGCTTCATTACATTTTCTTATTCCATTATTTGATAATTGACACCCCTATTATTGTACCAATTACCCAATCTTCCATTGGCATAATGATCCCTTGGAAGCATTATGGCGACAAACTATTATAAGACCGCTCTAATTGCTCTCTCCTTTGCGATATCTACTTTTGTTGGCATAATGCCTTTCCTACTTCTGCCCCCATGAGATGAAATCTACCAGCATGTCTATGCAACGAACTACAATAGAAATGTACACCCGTCGGAATTCCATTGTTGTACATGACCTCATATGTGTGAAACCTACAATAAAATGAGGTTATCGACCTTTAATGTGAAATGAACAAGGGCATACCAGGGGTATACCATGTGATATGTTTGATTTTTAAATCAATATTTGTTCAATCATTAATTCTTTATTTTGATCTAGGTTGAAACGTTAAAATTGGATGTGATGCGCTTGAATTGAAAAATCGATAATTGGTCGATCATGAATTCTTTCGCATTGTGTGATGTAACAATGGAAGGCTTTCATTTAATGGCATTAACGTCAACATAATGAATAGCTATTGATCACTTTTGATTTCTTTTGTTTCCTGAAGTAAGTGGAGGATATCAGGTTATTGGCGGCTTTTTCTTAGAATTCCTCTTTTACCTCGATGGCAACTTCAGCTTCCAACCTTTTCCATCCTGTTATCAGTTCTCTTTTAATGCACTTGATTTAATTTTAACAGTTTCAAGTTTAATTAATTGTGTTCCATAAAATATTATTAGTTTTTGTAGGTATTTTATTTCAACTATGTCAAACATCCATGATTTTGTAAATTTTGTATAGAAACCTTCATCATTTTCTCCATTATCTTTAATCTCTTTTTAGATATTCATTCATCCAAAGAAGAAACCTTATCTAAAATTAAGTTTAAGATTGATGTTCTTGATATAAGGAATCTTGTGTAATTTCTTTATAGAAATTATTTTGATTTAACTTTACTTCTGCCCAGTTTTTTTGCTATTCCTTTTACATTCATACCACCACACTATCAAATGTATTTATTCCTACAGGTCATTGACTGTCTCACAGCACCTGGAAACAAAAACGATTTAATGCCATCCTAAAAGGCTCTGATTTGAAGATGATGGTCTCTTAAAGATGGTCACTTTAATGACGCGTCTGTAAACTTGGGTTTCAATTCTTTGTTTCTAAATAATCAATTGTAGGTATGTGCAGGAATTGTGGTGTAGCATGGGTCAAGCCATTAAGGGGGGGCACTGTTATCTTGGAGGTGGGGGGGGGGGCAGGTTGTAATAGATGAAGTGCAAATTGCAATACTAAAAAAGGAGGGGGGATGTCAGACAAGGTCCATAGATCTTCCTTTGACTTTCAATTTTCTGCCTCTCTTTTTTCTGTCTTTTCCCCTATTTTTCCAATTGAATTGGGGGGGGGGGGGGGTATGTGCCCCTGTACCCCTTTAGCTATGCTACTAGTGAAGAATGCAAGGATGTCTTAATGAGGCGCATTTATATTGGATCTAGACCACAAAGTGAGGTGTGAAAAATGATGGTTATTGATTAAACATTGAACCTGCAGGTGGGAAAAGAGGGTCAGTTCTCATGGCGGCTGCCAATGTGGAGAGAGAGAAAGAAAGGGGGGGGGGGGGGCTTTAGATTTAGATGAAATGAATCACATAGGCCTATTGCCTATTAGAGACAAGCTCGTAAATCCACAGGTGGGAAACGATAGTTCGCTCTGATGCTGGGGGGAAGGGGGGGGGGGGGGGGAGGGGGTATTATGGCAGTGTTTAAGCGTAGGGGTGGGGGAGGGAGTCTTCAAAGCTGTGAACTATAGACATGTTTTTTAAATGTAATGCTTCCTTGTTGAATGCTACATTTTGTAATTGATTTTAAATTGTTTTAATGTAGGGTGAAAATTTTAAGGATACAAATTCAAATGATGATGTAAAGCTTAAAGCCCAAGTCCACTCCAAAAATAACTTACTTTCAATAGAACCAGAGAAATCAGACAAACCAATAAAAAAAAAGTTTGAGCAAAATCGGATAACTAATAAGAAAGTTATGAATTTTTAATGACATGAAAAACTTTGAAAATCACTACACAAATTGGCAACTCACTCATGAGTCTATGACGTATGGTCCTCACTATCCACTTATTATTTTCTTTATATTGATAATATAAATTTCCTATTTTCACCCTAAAAATCTTATTTCTTCACACCAGCATCCAAGTAAGATTTTTAGTAATATGTTTTGGGGTGGATGCACAAATAAAGAGTAATTTTTGTCTAGTTAAATCATGAAAAATTGAATTTTGATAAACTATTTATATAAAAATCAATGATTATGAATATACAATATTCAGAAAATAGTATCAATTTTTCAAAATTCATAAAGGTTTTTTGGAAATGTCATGCACGCAATATGATACAAATCATATAACCTGGGCAAAGGCATGGGGAAATCTAGTTTTGGGGGATAAAAAGGGAAATTAATGGGATTAAACTATGTAAAGCAATTGATAAGTTGTGAGGACATGACGTCACAAACTGATAACCATCTTGGCAATTTGTGTTGTGAATCTCATTGTTTCATAGTTTTAAATACTTTTTCAAAAATTCATAACTTTCTTATTAGTTATTCGATTTTGCTCAAACTTTTTTTGATTGGTTTGTCTGATTTTTCTGCTTTTATTGAAAGTAAATTATTTTTCGAGTGGACTTGTCCTTTAAGTAATCCCTAATGAAGTTGCCATTTTCCCTCAAATTTATAGAAATATGCATTTTCTATAAAAGATTTTGATATGAAAGAAATAAATCAAACAGTGCATTTGTATGATTCCGCAAATCATTACCTCACAGAGCCAAATATATGAAGAATTCATGAAATATTATGCCTACAGCAAACTGCAAATATAAAGCATATGATCTCTATCGATCTATTCCACAATGAGAGGATACAATAAGAGGATAAATTAATAAGAGGATAAATCCCTCCAATCAGAAGAAAATGGGGCAGCATCAGATTATTGAGCTCAAATCATGACATATCTGTTCTTGAATGACCTGAGAAATTTCTCTCCCAATTACCCGCTAACGAGAGGCAGCTATTAAAAACTTGCACCTGCTTTATCAGCTGACTAGCCTAGCATCCAGGCAAAATGATTTTATTCCTCTCTCGATGGGAGGGATTTTCAACCATTTCAAGTGTTTATGCCTTTGTTTTGTATTTCCAATGAAGACTAGCTCGTCTCAACTTCAACTTATTGTATAACAAGAAAACTTCAGGCATTATTAAAGATGACTATTTTTCATGGCAAGAAACAGTAAATTGCATCAATTTAAAATAGTATGGCATCGATTGTGTTTTCATCATGTCACAGAATAGAATTTTCATAAATCTGAAGTTCTGAAAAACAGATGTACTCATGAAAAATAAAATATATTGATTTGAATTGTAGTTCTAAAAAAGATTTTTTTTCTTCACACTACTGTTGAATGAAAGGGGAGGGAGAAGGGAATGGCAACAGTTATCCAACATCTACCTAGCTTTGTAGAATCAAGTTTGTACATAAATTTTGAGAGGGTTAAATAATCGCAGTGTTTGGAAGTGAGGCTATCTCTTCAAAGGCAGTAGCTGCTAGAAGGAGTGGGAACAGCGGGTTACCAAGGCAACGAGATAACTTGCCGCTGAGATGATAAACAAGGCACAGTGTGTCGCCTGACCTTAGTGGGACATTGTTAGCACATGTAGAAAGAAACATTACTTTCTCATCACCTTATGCCTAAATCAAACTTAAAAGGGAAATTCACCCTGGTATTATGTTGGTTAGAGCGAGAAAACTAGAGAAACTGATCATTCAAAGTTTGTGCAAAACCCCCACAAAAACAAGGCACAAAGATGAGAATGCTAGGAAGTGTTATATTGTAATTGAGCAAATGCATAATGCAATATGGCAACTCTTTGTTGTACCTTACAAGCTTCTCTGTATATGCTTTATTGAAAATGTTATGGTTCCATTTTCATAACTAAAAAAGAATGAAAAAGATGTATGGCGTTGGGGAGAATGTTAAAACATATGTCCAGTGATATTTGTTGTGCAAAGGTACATGTAGGCTTATGATTAGATAAGGCTTATTTTCTTGCAAAAACGATATCAACAGCAGCAAAGACAACATAACTATGGAAGAAAAATTTGAAATTATCCGTTCTGATTGAAGACAAAAAGGAATGAAATCATAGGCGTATATGTATATTGTAGACACAGTTAACACTCTTCTGGCTTTCAACTGACCAAATGTATTATAAAAATAGGCTAACAAAGACGTTTTCATCTGTACTCCAAGTACAGTCCACCTGAAAAAAGAAAGCTTTAGAGCAAGACTAGCTCACATGGTGTGATTGGGTGAAGGCTAGTCTTGTTTAGAGTATTTTGTTAGGTATTTTGCGGCCAGAGAGGGAATGATAATATTTGGACTGGTGCGCTCACCTAATCAGACTTGTCAAGTATTTAGTGTTAGATTGATTGGAGGACAATAATTCATTGGAAACATATGTGTACTTGTAGGTATAGGTGTCATGTGTTACTCCCTCCTTCCCTCCCTCCCTCTTTTTCTCCCAGTCACTATATGAACAAATGATGGGGGGGGGGGGGGGTCCAGAAGTATCAAAATCTGTACACAAGGAATACAAATTTTGATTTTGGCATGGGGGAATGTGCCCCTCTCTTTCTAATAATCCTCTACTACTTTTACCTCCCCTTCCCCTTGCCTGCCCCACTTTTTCTCTGTCCCGACTTCTTTCTATTAAACTCCTTCAAGATTTTGATACACATTTACACATATATCATATTGGTGATGACGATGATGCCTTCTTGTATAGCGTCGGTGACCACCTGTGCTGGACGCTTGTGGCGCTTGCTCTGCAAGTCTCACAAAGTCATGTTTCAAATCACTGGACCCACAGGTCTACATGTAATTGCATCAGCTGATGCACACCATTGTGTTGACAAAATGCTTCCAGTTTTGATCAATCATTTTTTTCCTCATCCGACAAAAAGTAACATTTAGCTCCATTCTTCCTTGAAATCAATTCTCAGTAACCATTTTTTTAATCAGAAACTGAAGCAGTTTTGCTGGATCAACTGTATTTTTGCAATTCTCAGTGCAGAAAGGCTTGAAATTGGCGAGGATTAGGGGATTCCTGAAGAGTAATCTTCTCTCACAGAAGTGTGAAATTGAAGTTAATTTCTTTCATCTTCCTCGACAAAGGTTTCATGAAACAGAGAAGGGATGAGAAAGAGAATTGGAGAGAGAGAGAGAGAGAGAGAAGGAGGAAGGGAGGGTTTGATAGAAAGAGGAAGAGAGAGAGAGAGAGAGAGAGAGAGAGAGGAATAGAGGTGAGGGTGTGAAACTGCAAAGATGATTGTACTTACCGGTATAAGAATGGTAGAAAGGGAGGGGCCACAGAGAGAGGGAGACAGAGAGACAGAGAGACAGAAAAAGATGGACACAGACAGGAGTAGAGAGGAAATTAGATAGAGAAGAGAAAGAAGAGAGAGCGATGGGAGGGGGGTGGAGCTTAAGCAGAATGCAACAAGAAAAAGGATAGATTGATGGACAAGTTAATAGGTAGATGATTAGATAGATGGATAGGTAGAATAGATTGATAGAACGAATAGCTGGATAGCTTGCTAGATGGATACAAATATACAATTTCTAGAAAGTTAAATAGAGAGAGAAAAATGAAAGTGACAGATTTAGGGACATCTAAGGTAACTGGACATACTAGCAGAGAGATTATGAGAATATGGAATGAACGGTCTGTCACCCTTTGAAACACCTCAAATTTAAGTGAATCCATGTTTTAGACGATTTAAAGAGTATTCACCAATCTATGGCACCACCTTTAAATTGCCATTGCCGACAAGCGTACAGCTTAATGAGACCCACTTACATCACATTATGAATCATGATTAGAATTCTAACACGATACCATCATCAAATTTCCTTGTCTCCCGATCATCATCATCGGTCGATCTGTGCTCGCGTTCAAGGCCAAATGTACCTGTCATCACGTTCTGATATCCGGGGCCTGGCTCGATATCTTAGCCGGCCCCGGATACGGATTAACGCCCTCGCTCATGCGCGGTGATTACCCGTGAACTTTCGCGGGGCCGTCGTCGATTAGAACGGTATACGTGCCCGGCGTTCGGATGGGCCGATCGTGATGCAGTATATGAATTAGTTATAGGAGAGTGATGATGTTATATATAAACATTAAGATGTGATCATGACATTGTGTGAGAAGAAATGATGAATTTTAAATTTTTCCACCCACTTGTATTTTTATCAACGAGCATGTTTCACCGCTTAATTTGTTCAGAATTTTCAGAGTGATTGCCCTTGAAAGTGTCCTGTCACAGTTACTTATGGATTGATTATTTCATTAAACTATACTCAAATAATATTTTAACAAAGATATCAAAATTTGTCTTGTAAATTGTTATTTAATTTTCAATATTTGCTGTATTTCCCAAGAATGAATCAGTGAATGGATTGATTATTTTATTAAACCATACTACAATATTGTTGAAGAAAAAAATATCAAAATTAGTTTTGTAATTTATTATGAGAATTTTAAATATCTGCTGTATTTCTCAAGAATGAATCAGTGAAGGTTTTCTAACCCATGTTTTTCTCATTTCTCTCTTTGTCCTTTCATCGTCGTGTCTGGATCTTGCCTCCCTTCCCATCCTCATCATCTTAGGTAAGTGGATATACGTCTTATCGGCTGTCTGCTTGGAGCTAGAACAGCGTTATAGAACTCATTTACTTTATCACAGAGTTGATGCCCTTTTGGTTCCAAACTCACATCATTATCTGCTGAGAGGTGTGAGAGCAATAGAGAAAGGGGTACAGATTAGGGGGAAATAGTTGAGGAGAAGAGAAGAAGGAATCAAGGGGAGAGAGATAGATACATACAGACACAGACAGAGAAAGAGAGAGAGAGAGAGAGAGAAAGAGCGAGAAAGGGAGGCACAGAGAGAGAGAGAGACAGAGAGAGACGCACATATACAGAGAGAGAGAGAGAGAGAGACAGACACAGAGAGACACATACATACATAAACAGAGATATACAGAGGCACACATACAGAGAAAGAGAGTGGAGAGACAGAGAGAGAGAGACACATACAGAGAAAGAGAGAGACAGAGAGAGACAGAGAGAAAATGGATGATGGAGAGATACAGAGAACGAAGGACAAGTGAATTGAGATGGATAGAACAACCATATTCAAGACAATTGATGGTTTGAGTATCTCCATCTAGGTACTCAAGCTGAATTGGTTGAAATTGATATCCCGTCTTCTCATGCATCCCAGACTACTCAGATATGATCCGTTCGTAAAACAGAGAAATATGGGAAATATTTAATACCTCCGATCTCCGGTCGATGACTTCCCTTTGCAAGTATTCTGTCTTGCACTTGCGACGAGGAGAAACATGTTCGACACACCACCATTTCATAGGCATACCGAAATATCCATAAGATAAAATCGGAATGATGTTTCATGGTGCGTGCATTTTCAGAAAGTAGATTAAGAGGAGAGATGGAGACAGTCTGTCCTCGCAAATCAAATACCCAAATGGAAACAGAATCACTTGAAGAGATATAGCACACATTTTAGTCGCAGTCACAATACACTGTTATGACTACCTTTGTTGACTTTGTGTCTCATCTCTCAATTGATGCATGTGTGTTTGTATGAATGATGCCGATTGGAGTGTCGAATGTAAAGTCATGTGCAAACATCTCGGATCATGTCGCCTCCCCCTTGCTATTTGCAAAGCGCTCTCCGGTAAGAGTTTACTGTAACAGAGATGTTTGTAGCTAGTAGGAGGAGGATGCAAGGGAGGAGGGGAGGATTGGAGAGAGGAGGGGGAAGGAAGGGGAAGAAAATAGGGGGAAGGGGAAGAGAGGAGGGGAAGCGGAGGGAAGGGGAAGGAGAAGAGAGGAGGGGGAAGGGGAAGAGAGGAGGGGGACGGGGAAGAGAGGGGGAAAGGGAAGAGAGCAGGGTTGCGGAAGAGGGGAGTGGAGGGGAGAAGAGAGGAGGGGGAAGGAGGGGGAAGGAGAAGGAAAGGGGTAAGGACAAATTGGAGGGGAGGTGATAGGGGAGGGTGGGGAGGAGAATGCATAAGCTCAAGGTGTATATTATTTTGAGATTATTGTTTTGATAGGAAAAAAGATAGGCAGTTGGTTATAAATGTAAATTTAAAGAAATTTGATTGTATATCTCTTTTTTCCATATTTAGTTTCTGGAGTTAAAAAAAGTAGATGCTTAGGTGGTAGGAAAGGCAGAGTAGAAATAGGGGAAACCAGTGAAGGATTATATAGTGCATTATCATATTTCTTAGGTCTCCCTGAGTGTCCTCATAGTTTCATATATTGTGTAATACAATATGAAATGTCACCTATGGCTTTGAAAGATTTATGTTACAAAAAACAAACTAGAACTCGGCTGTTATTTATGATCAGAAATGAGGTCTTAATTTGGGCAAAGCGTTTTAACCAAAAAATCTACCATTACATTCTAAAACGTTGATATTCTGGATACATTTCCCTCCAAACAAAGCAGTCCCTGTATTGAAACATCAAACTCTACGAGGCCCTTGTGAATAAAACTAGAGAGACCTGCATGCCCCTCCCTTATAACCTTAATAAATGTATCTCTGGGACGCTGATGTGAAATCGCATTCAAATCCTCAAGTCGGTCGTTCATAAGCTGCAATTTTCGGCAACATACTGGCTTACATGCCCAACATGACGTTCGGCCAACTGCAGCCCGTCCGAGCTAGATTAGTACAAACTCCGCGACGACTGGATTGTGACAGAATTAGCTCAAACATAATGGTTGCCATGGAAATTGATGAGTCTCATGGTTTTGTTGGAGACAGGGGTAGAAGACAGCCAATAGTGCTCCTGTCTGCTTTTGAGGTTGTAGGTCAAAGGTCATAGAATAATTGGGGAACTATTTAAAGGTAATGTTGGCGCTGTGGCTCTGTGAATGCTTCTTTGGGAAGATTTTGAACATCTCGTATGAAGATATACATGTAGATGATAGATGTTGACATTAAAAACCAAATTTTGCAGATTTTTTTTTTTTTAGATGTTATTCCAATCTCTCGTCAATTCGAAGCGGGTATGTCAGTGCATTAATGATTGGTATCAATGCGTATCATCATAACATTATTCAGGGCCTTAAAATTAATAGAAAGTGAGTACCAAAATAAGACACAATTTTGAGGAACAGGGAATTTGTGTGTGTGTGTCACTACAGTGTGTAATTCATGCATCTGACTTTAAACAATAATATATTCACATGAATGGAACATAAATACATGCTAAATCGCCTTAAATCCATAGGTTGTAATAATTGAAAATGAAACATGTTGTTTTATTTTATTTTTGAGCGATTAGTACTGGAGATTGGCCAACCGCTTGTACAGCTTTTGAGAATAAAACTATAAAAAAAAGAAAAAAGACTTGAATTGGAATAAATTATCAATGGTTAGTTTAAAGAATGGGATTAGCACAAGAAACTCTTTAAAGCCCGTCTGTACTAGTTTGGCCAGAGGGGATTAGACCTCCCTGCAAGGTCACTGACAGGGTGTTATCTAATCAAATCACCTCTCAATTAACATAAAAAGGGGACCATGGGGGATCAACTGTCCCTGCTTAGGCATTGATTGCTATATAGAGGGCGCAAGTAGCCCTAGTAACTGCAAGTACTAAGTAGTGCAGTGGGGCTTTAAAGAAGGAAAAGGTGATGAGATGGTACAAGGTGCATTGAAGAATGTCTGTGTCTGTATTTGAAGTAGAAACATCTTCACGACTAGAGTACGATAAGAGGTTATCACAGTACTGTAGATTGCTTGCTGTGACAGGGCGCAGACATCACTAAAGCTCCTCAGCTTGGCAAGGTGTAAACGTGTTGAGAGACACATACAAACAATACACCCATTATCACTTCGCTAATAGGCGGCTAGGTTCAGCAGGGTTCAAGCCATCTTGAACATGAATGATCGTGTTGAAGTCGGAGAGCAATATCATGTGAAGCTCAAAGACAAACATTCCAGAAAAATCACTTGTCTTTGTTTTGTTAGGAGAGGAAAGGGGGATTTGTTGTAGGTGTGAGTTGTTCCAGAAGTGAGAGTGAACTTGTTGGACACAGAAAAGTGTTCTGTAAAATCGTATAAATTCTATACTACTACTAGGTCCATTTTCCTTGTTTTTGTAGGAAGCAACTCAACCTATCTTTGTTCACAAAAATTGCACTTTACTTGTTTTCAAATTCTTCATTAGGTTGAAACATTTTATTTTG
Source organism: Strongylocentrotus droebachiensis (assembly GCA_035222895.1). Lineage (NCBI taxonomy): Eukaryota > Metazoa > Echinodermata > Echinoidea > Camarodonta > Strongylocentrotidae > Strongylocentrotus > Strongylocentrotus droebachiensis. The sequence continues at coordinate 27,304 of JAVYIG010000946.1, read as the reverse complement.
ATTAAAATTTCTATTCAAGTTTCTATTCAGCAAACATAATTAAGGAATTAGGCCTACATTGGCAACATACCGTAATGTTTTTGTAGATTTGTTATTGCTAATATTTTTATAAACATTCGCTCTAGAAGTATTCCAGTTGCTAGATACAAATAATTGCCGTGATCACTTCTGAATTTGTAAAATAGAACTGGAACTGCAAGATTTCTTCCCCCCCCCCCTCCTTTTTTTTACTTTTATTAAATCTTGTGAAGAGATTGGGTGCCAACAATGCGCTGCCCCATATGCTCGTAGTTGTGTTGGTGCTCTCATGGTTTTCTGCAAACCTCAGTAAATTAACATTTGCAGGTGTAGAAAAAGTAATAAGATGCAATAATGTATGTGTGTCTGTTACGAGCTTGAAAGGCTTATCAGAGTTAATTCCATCCCACTCTCATTTTCAAAGAGATGATAGATATATACATCTACAACAATATCAAGTTATCAACAGTTTAGAATCCATTTCAAACAGTTTCTCTCTTGAATTACAGTTAAGTTTGAGTCTCAAGATAACTCTTTCCGCATCCTTTGGTTGGTTCCCGCTTGGAAGCACTAAGATGCTAAGAGGATTTCATCCCCCTTGAATCTGCTGCCAGTTTAGCTCCAATCCTCCTCAAATCCTCCGTAATCGTGGAAAATGTTGGGCAACAAAGGATTAAATCTCTCTCTCTTTTTTCCAATCCACTGAGTTTCTAAATGATTCAAATCTGATTAGGATTAAAGGGGATTATACAGGATTAGAGGGAAAGAGAAAGGGCTGTAATACTTGAGAGGAAGGAAATGTGGTTGGTAACAGGGAGGTGGGGAGAGTAACAGAGTCCATGTGTATACCAATCAAGTGCGTTCACTCAATGATATTGTACAGTAACAAAACACCCATTTCGTGTCAGAAGTGCTTTTTTTGCAACACATTTTGTATACAAAGCACATCTGATTCATTTAAGCTCTGCTACTTGAGAGTTAATAGAAAATATCACTTCATTTTACCCTTTTGTTCCCATTTAATCTCAAGAAGTAGCGCATCGTCTTAAGATTGAAATGAGACATTTGCTATGTACTAAACTAAAGACTTGTGGTTAGAAATTAAATTTAGGGGGTGGACTGGCCGGTTTAGGGCATGTGTTGGATGTTATGAATGAAGTTTAGGCCCAATTAGCTTTAGAGATGGGCTGTATTGTAGTGATCATAGATTCATCTGCTCAGAGGTAGAAAGGCATTAATTCATGTCATTAAACAGAGAGTTAATGCCTTCTGGTTCGTAACAGATGATAGCGTGTATTGAGTAGGGGTGCTGCAGGAAAATGCAAGAAAATGTGAACATTTTAGGCAAAAAGTAGTTGTGCTAAGTAATTTTTGAGAGCAGTTTAGGAAAAAAGACTTAGAAATGAACTGAGAAAAAAGATGAAGGAAAGAAAGAAAGAAAGATAGATAGAAAGAAAGGGGAGAAAGTGACAAACCCAACTGAATTTTCTGTTATTTTATCACACTTTTAAGAATGTTTCCCTTTGAATTTTGCGGGGGGGGGGGGGGGGGGACAGGGGAGGATAAAATAAAGTTTATCTTATTTTGTAAACATCTTTTGTCTTTATGTTTTATTTCAAATCTTTTATCCTAGAGCTCTACATTTGTCAGAAGAAAATCTTTGTAAATTGAATGTTTCTCTTTTGTAGACTGCCAAAAAATGGTTAATAGACACTTTTAGCATTATCGGGTTGTAGCTGTGTGGGATATTTGGTTTTGCGGTTGTTTAATTGATATAAATGTGTCTGGAATAAGTCTGTTAATCTATCTTCAGATTAGTTTACATTGCGTGCTTAGCGTCAAAATGGCATAAATTCTATAAATTACATGAATTAACATCCTTTTAGATGTAAGCAGATTATGAAAGTGACACATTCTTTTGGTTCATAGCCTTGCTTTAAAAGATGTATAGGCCTTTATCCAGCTCTGTTTATTTGTTTATAATTCCTAAGTCAGAAATCCATTTTTAAGGATTTAAATGGTCATAGCTGACAAATGTCATCTAATTGATAGATGTATAGACCGTCATCCAGCTTGGTTCATTTGTTTATACTTCCTAAGTCAGAGATCCCATATTTTAAGGATTTAAATGGTCATATCAGACAAATGTCATCAAATCTTTTTCACCCTCCACTCATAAGTCATAGGATCGAGAGGAAGATTAATGAGATATTTAGGCCCTTCTGTTGCCAAATCCAATGTGTTAGGTTTTTTTTTCATTTTCTAGGGATAACACTCAATAGTAGAATAATGAGACATAAGTCCTTTTTACTTGTCATTAGGCCAGCACTTTTTTCTTACTGGAGACAGTCTGGGGAAGCTTTTTTGACCACCTTTTTGTTTGTTTTGGTTAAAAGAAATATATGGCATTGATACGAGATTTAAGTCTTCCGTTTTGTCAATATGGGATCAAATCTGACATGCTTCAAATCACATATTGACCAAATTTTTAATCTTTTCTCCTTTTTTCACTGCTAAAAGGTATGTGTGTATATAGGGGAGATTAAAGATTTAAAATGACAGCATACGTTACATGCTTGAAATCACATTAAGGTCACATTTTTTGTAACCTCTTGTTATTTCTCCAGCAAATCGTTTGATTAATGAGGTTTAATTCCTTTTTTGTGACGTTAAGAATCCATTTTATTTTTGTGAAGAGACATCTTGTCTTTCGAAGAGACATCTTGTCTATGTTATTTGAAGTCAGATGTGTTAAAGGGATCCGGTAACTTTGTCTCAGATTCTGAAACAAAATTCTGGATTTAGCTCATGATGCAATGATAATTATAAACCTTTAGGTCAGTCAGGAACCCCATGACTTTTACCAGCCAATCGCCTGTCTGATTATCAAGATATTTATGATTGGAATTACAAATTTTGAAAACCGTTCGCCTGACGGTTTTCATAACACTACAGTCTATTGGGGAAAACGAGTATGGTAAAACCGGTCACTCAAAGATTTTTACTTTTTTGAGGCACTTCTTGATCATTTTGAAGCGCGATTTTTTTAGGGCTTCAATATTACACCATATCACAGACACTAATAACACGTAGGGCCGTGTATCTCAGATTTGACAATGTTAAACGATCCCTTTAAATGAGGTGTAATGTCAACTATTGCCAGTTTGAACGAAATAGAAATAGAAGAAGAAGAACCATTGATTACAAAAGCAGTCATTTATCAGAGGAAATGTTTTTTTTTTTAAGCTATAAAAGAAGAAAATGTGAATAGAGTACATCAACTAACATAACAAATAAAAAATCCAAGCATAGCAAAATCAAGCCCCACCCTTCATTCTCCCTTTGAAATATATCAGGAATGATGCAAATATAATTCTTATGGCTGTAGTGCTGTCCAAAATTTGGTTTAAAATGAACAAAACAATTTTGCCACAACTTGATGTGTTTCTTTGATGTAAGATATCTAATAAAACTTTTATGTTATGATCATCATTTCACTTTTTCAAAGTCGACCTGATATTTGAGCAACAAAAATACTAACTTGTGCCATGAACCTCAAATAATTTTGCTCAGGTTCAGAACGTTTAAAGTTCAAGACCATAAACGTCAACCAAACACTGTTTTTAGAAGTTATCTGGAAAATAATACCTTTTCCCAGTCAGAACACATTCCTTTCTTGTAACACTACCTCATTTTTAATCCCATTTTAATCTTTGTATGCTTTGTTTGGGAAAGTAATTACAGCATTGCTCCAATTTCACTTACCTTTTTTCATGATTAATAACCCTCACTTTGGACTCTCAACTCTGTTCAGTGTATAGTACTCTATTTACACAAGCAGAATCCATCGTATAGCTCAACACGTAGGCCTACACTCACAAAGCTATAGCCAAATGAAAAGTGATCACTTTTTTGTAGTCTTGATATCATTGAACAAAACATCCTATAGCAAAATGTTAGTTTTTTCTTGATTAATAACATTTACTGTCGACATAGAACTCAGTGTCACCTTGTCTCCCCCCCCCCCCCCCAAACAAAAAAAAATATTTGTACAATATTTCTTTATACGATACTTATTTCATGTGAGTATACTATACCTCTTTCATAAAGGACAATTTTGTTTATCACACACTGTTTCTTAACACATTAGTGTCAGCTCGACTTGATTTTATTTGTACAGTATTTCTTTATACGATACTTAATTCATGTGCATACACTACTCCCCTTTCGCAAAGGATAATTTTTTTCTATACACCATGTTTCTTTACATAAAGTTCATATAAATTTTGTTTGGTCTGAACAGGACCCCAAGATCCCCTGTCTTATACCCTTGAGCAGAAAGGTAATCCAAGCTTTTTCTGTATTATTAAAAAATAGCACAGAGAAAATTAAGTCATAAATCAGAGAGAAATTTAATGACCGAATTTGCCATAAAAATATTTCTTAGGGGGCCTGTTGATATTGACTTCAATCATGGGTAAATCTGGCTTGAGTATGTGTACGTGTACAGGTTTGTGCTTAAATGACATCTGTCTCTATCTGCACATATATGACGTTTTGTTAGTACATTTGTTAGTTTGTCATTCTTTGAATTTTCTTAAGAATTCACTTTTTATTAGTGTTTGAATTTTTTTTATCAGATTAATGGAGTATCCAAAGTGTCCAGTTTTGCAAGGAATTGCAGCAGATTAGGCCAAGATCAAGATCAATTTTCGCTTTAGGATTAAGCCAACTTTAAAGAGTAAAATCATTTATTGAACTTTGAAAAATTTGAACTTGTTTCAAGTCTAGAAAGCAATTTCCCTCATTCCCAATAGACTAAATTCGGTGAAGTGTACAGTTCAATAACTACATACCAGCACATATATTGTTAATTGATTTAATACACCTCCCTGCATTGCTAGACTGTGAGTCACTTGACACCGGGTGACCCCTGACCTCCCACAGGTCGTGACCTCTGACCTGTATTAGCTACCTATGCTGTTGTTTCTTTCAAGTCTCAAGAAGCAATTTACGACCCGGTCAATTAATTTGGAAGGCACAGTGAAGTAGTTTGAGAAATTTATTAAAGCGCTTTTATCGTTTTCCTTGAAAGTTCTTTATGCGTGAACTTGGGAGGTGCAATTTGATGCGATATCCAGATGACTTTTCGTAACCGCTTTTGTTTCGAGAGCCGGGGTGAATCGTTTCATGATTGCCGTGCGGCATAACTATCTGATGATACTTCTCTACCTTTTCCTTTGCTGTCATATTTCATGTGTAAATATTCTTGGGGAAGAATTTCTTTTTCTTTCATCATTTCTCTTGAGTTCTTGAGTTAGGAAAAACACAAAAACAAATTTTCAAGGGTTGATAAATAATTTAGTTGTTAACTGTATATACTGCATCAAACATTGTTTCCTGAGTTTTGGTAGGACCAAGATGAGGGGGAGGGTGTCGGGGAGGGGACCAGGGTGGCGGTTTGGGGAGGGAGGATAACGGACACACGTCATCATCGACTGACCAACGGAAACTCCCAAAATAGATCCATGCAGCTTTGGAAAATATTTCATCAATATAATTGACTTAGCGCCACCTGAGTGCCTTTCTTAAACAATTCAACAATGTATTGTCTCAAGATCAATAAAAGCCCATCATCCGACCCCAAACAATGGGCGGCGCCCCAGATGGTGATATTAATGGCAAAGACAATAGGGGTATCAAACGACGGGTGACAATCGCCCTCTTTGTCTGCCGCAGCGGAATGCACCTGCAGCCGAAAGTGGTATCGGGGAGTTATCGATTGGTGAGTAGATGGAGGGGAGAAAGGATTTTTAAGGGGGTGGAGACAGTGGTGACGGGGTGAGGGAAGGGTGGGGGTGAGAAGTACCTGAAAAGTTTCCTGACTGTGACAAGTTTTTGAAGATCTGAGTCATCTTAACCGTAAATTTCAAAAAGTTAGATTTGATAATCATGTACAGAGGGGGAAGACAGATAGACAGCAGGAAAGAGAAAGAAGAGTCAAACAGCAAGACAGATGCACAGAAAGAGAGAGGGGAGAGAGGGAGGGAGGGATGTAAGGAGGAAAGTAAAGAAGAAAGGAATGAGAGGGAGAGAGGGGGTAGACTGAGAGAGAATAGTGGAAGGTCCCAAGATGTAGTATTGCTGTTTTGAAAAAAAGATACAACCTGAACATCCCTCGAAAACAAACATCCTGACAGAAAGTGACAAATTGAGTCTAGTCTGCACACAATTCCATCACATCTGAAGGACTTTTTAACACTTTATACATATGTCTACATCAGTTATTACATCCAAGACTAGACTTACAGCAATAAAATCTTGTAACTCTAAACAATTTAAGAACATTTATTTGAATTCTGCTCCCAGATTAAGTCGTAAAGGAAACAACTTTCTGAAAAAGTCAACTGGCTGTCGCCATGCTAAACAGAAGGAACACAAAAGAGATTCTGCCAGAAATGTTGTATACAGAATATACAGTTGTAAAAGGAAAGAGTGATTCTTTGGATACATGAAGGAAAAAAAGGGGGATAGGGGGATGAGAATTGAGAAAATGCATCTTGCTTGACAAGAAGAATGTTCAGAGAAAATTGTAAATGAAGAGAAAGAAGATGCAGGGCAAAGTGAAAGGATTGGAGAGGAAAATAAAATACAGATATCTTAAACCTGCAAGAAGATTATTGCTGACTTACAGTTTACACCAAGAAATTGATTATTTGAATTATAATGATGAGAAATAGAATAGGATGGAAGGAAGGAAGGGAAAATTGACCTAGCTTGTAAAACAGGAACTCATATTTGTGTATTGGTTATGAAGCAAGTGTTTCATTTTAATTATGAAAGAAAAAGAAGGGAGGAAGGAATGAGGAGGAAGGAATGAGGAGGAAGAGCTGCACATTGCAAATAATAAATTGTCTTTGAGTTTGACCACATTTAGACGTTGATGAGGGGCTTTGGTGATTGGCCCAATTCAGTGGGCCGACTGTTGTGGGCCAACAAGACTTGGAACCGCTATTGTCTAGGACCGAAATTCCTTAGTCTATTGTCCCTCTGGTCCCTTTTATGTCAGACTAAGTCTTTAATCTGTCCCATCTTCCCTTTGTCACGTCACCACCAAATCATTGAATTATCGATCCGGATTGCTACACTCCACTTGAGTTCTAGTCTTCGTGTTCCAGACCCAGTGGTTGATTTCTTCCGTCATTTTGGTCCTTTGAAATTGCCCCAGATCCTGTGTCCCTCAAATAACTTCCTAGTGTTGCTATGGACCAGTTGTAGTACCTTCTGGAGTGTCAATACTTTCCATCTGAATATGTTTGAATGATTTTTGTTGTTATGAATTACTTTTAGGAACAGTAAGAGATTTGGTCCAAATGCAACAGTTCTTGAAACATCTATGTATAGACCCTTTTCCATCTAAATTGCGTTCATGACTAGTTTGTAAATAGACCTGTAGCCGTGTCTGATGGGGCTTGATTAGTTCAAAGTTTAGATATAACATTTTTTTAAAACTATATATTAGCCATATAGGCCAAAACACAATTTGCCTACAAAACCAAATCTTATAAGAGTGAGATATAATACTAAACTATATCATCGCCATATTTCATGAAATTACACCCTTTACAGATATTACAACTACCATAATTTTTCCATTTCAAGAAATTTTCTAAGAACTAAGCGAGATAACAGTGAATCTGTTGATATCAAATTGTGTGAATTGGAAAGGTAATCATAAAAATGGGCACTTTGCTTATTTCTAGAGAAAATATCTGGACAAAAATATACCAATCCACTTTAAATAAAGGTCAAATGTTAGTCTGAAATAGAAATAGACTACCATCTCGAATTGGATGGGCCTTTCATTTGCCTCTCCCTTTTATCTTTTCCATCTGCCGTCAATCTGCCAGATTTGAATTTTAAATTTGACGCATTGGTTCCAGTCTACCCCTACCTATCCCCCTTTTCAACCCCCCTTTTTACCCCCCTTTTAAAAAGTCACGTGGCTGTTAAGGGCTGACGTAATTTGCCCGCCGATTTTGTAAGAGGACTTATCTCCCTCCATTAGGGGACGAGTTTGCGATCGGGTTGAATGGACGCTTGATTTTTAAGGGTGACTCACCGTCCGTTCTCCCTAACATAAAAGAGAGATTGGAGGAGTGGTATAACTTCTAGGAATATTACATTGATGCACGCTTGTTCATTATATCTGCTATATTACCAGGATAGGAATTTTAAATTGCATTCTAAGTAAATCTTAGACTCGGAAGGGCATTTTTGATTGAAATTGTATTAAAAAGATGAAATATTGGGTTCAGTAAACGGACAACATGCTCCCAGATTCATGGAAAATCTGTGATGGAACAGGTATCTGATGTTTGCCTGTATCGGCCTTCTCTTTTGGGGGTGGTGAACTGGCTGTAATAAAAGGAAATGTGATTTCTTTCCATCACACTGGCCTGTCATGTATTGTTTTAGTTGCTAGAAAGTTATTGGGAGATTTTTAGGGGATTTTGTTTTTATTTTGATGAGATGCTTTTTGTAGGCTTCATCGTCTTCAACGCGTCTCTCTACAACATCACCTTCTCATTCTCTCTCTCTCTCTCTCTCTCTCTCTCTCTCTCTCTCTCCTTCTCCCTTCTCCCTTCTCCTCCTTCTCTCTCACTCTCTCTCTCTCTCTCAGGGGGGGGGGGGGGGGGGGGGGGCTTGAGCTAGATTTTGGGCTCCCATGTGTTAGTGGTGAGCCCTTCAATAAGTCACCTGCCCCCCCCCCCCCCCCCATTCTCTTTTTGACCTGATTCTTGTGCTTTTGATACATACCAATTTCCTTAACGAATCTCCAGTATCACTTCTGCAAATGCTTCAACAGATGCATTCTACTTCTTGAAGCATCTAGCGTCTATGGTACTCAGAGCGAGAAAGGCATTACTTACCCCAATCTAATCATAGTTAACACCATTTTGGCCCTCAAAACTCATAAGGCAATTTCTATTTGAGGGTCCGTTGGAATTGGGAATGATTTGGAGGGGATGGGTCCTTCATGAAACTGTTTTCAACACTCGAGAAACAAACCCACGTTTCTCAAGCCCCCCCCCCCCCCCCCCATTTTTTTCAATTCAAGAATTGTACATAGGGCTCAAGGCTTTTAGACCTACAAATTTCAATACTCACCCCCTCCCCCATGAAATTAATTGGGGGGGGGGGCAGTATAGAAATGTTTAGTTCTATATGCCTTGAGCCTGCAACATGTAACTACCTAGCTTTATCAACAGTTATTGAACTGGTGTTTAACATCCGGCAGAATTAGCCTGGAAACATCATGAAGTGGATTAATTATTATTATTGTACAAATTAGTCTGCTGACTTGTTTGTGGAATAACTTCCATCCAAGAAGCAATAACAAAATTACAAATGAGTTTCTCTCTTAATTACCAGAAAAGTTATTTCTCAAGAGGGTAGAATTCTCTGGGGTAAAAATGCAATTTTATTTGACATATTGTGACAAGGAGATTAAGTAGAAGTGATTATTGGCGAGAATTGATGGGTATTGGATAATCATGTGGAAAGAAAATGTTGACTTTTATTGTGGAATTCATCAAATCGTCACGGAAGATGATCAGTTTGCATGGCCTTCTCAAGGAAAGTTTTATTTCCAGTTGACTTCTTTTTTGTTCCCTATCTCCATCAAAAAAAAATGGAGGTTGCTGTTCTGCAGAGTTGATGGGATTTACTGATTAAGGATTAAATCAGATTTATAGTAATTTATCATCTTTATCGACTAGACATCTATAGATGCTTCGTAGTGTGTAACCACCAAAACAGATTTATTCTTCTAATCTCAAGCAAACCAAATATAGCTTTTTTCTTCTTTAGCCTCCATTTCTGAACCGTGAAATCGGATTGGATTGTTTGTCAATAAATCTGTCAATATTTTGACAGGAGTGTCAGTATTTTGGTTAGAAGTTGTGTGGAGTTTGGTAACATCAATCAATCAATGAATCTTCTTTTACCAAAAAAAAAGTTTAGACCCTATGCTAATGAGTATTAAGCCCTCATCATTCATGTGGTGTATTAAGATGGATTCTCTAGGGAGTGACCACTCACAATTGTCCTGCACCGCGTGGCTGGCGGTAGGCGCCAAAAAACCACCCAATTGATTTGTTAGGGCACAAATTGGGCACTGGCGCGCCCATGATGACAAGATAAAAAAGCAAAAAACCTTGCAGACAATAGACTTAGTCTTTTAATTCCCCTTAATACCTTTCTCCCTTTCGAAATGAACTATTGTTGGATTCATGATTGGCGTGTCAATTTTATCTGATATCTTATTAAATTCTGTGATTTTTTAGGATTAATGAGTCATTTGAAGGCCAGTTACAAATTTGTCTGTGTATCTGAAGAAAGGGTAAGGAGGATTTGCTATTGATGAGTTTGTAAAGAGGGTCATTTTTTATTCAACTCGTGAGAAATGTCTGTGTTTCCTGTAATTTGGAAGTCTGTCTCTCTCCTCTTTCATCTCTGTACTGTATTCCTCCACCTCTCTGTTCTCTATTTCTCTCCCTACTTTAATCTTTCTTCTCTCCACCATCTTTCCTTACCCTGCTTTACACTCTTTCTGTCTCTCTCTGTCTCTCTCTGTCTCTCTCTCTCTGCTCCCCCTTCCTACCTTCCCACCTTCCCGTTTTCTCTACTCTCACTCTTCAATCTCTCTCCTTTCATTTCCCCTCTCACTTCATCCTCTACATCTTGACTGCCTCTTGTCAGTTTTCTCTCTTTTTCACTCATTATATGTTCTGTTATAAATTTCATTTGTTTGGAGCCAGAAGGGTGTTAAAGGGGCATGTTCCCCGTATTCCAGAGGGCGTTCAAAATACGTACCCGCTGGCGGACGGTGCTAGCTGCCTATTGACATCAACAGAATACGGCTCTTACGCAGATGGCATGTTCCGAATGCCCGGACAATGCCGATTATCGCATACATGTGCCGAAGTAATACCAATCGCAGTTCGGCTCTAAGATTCGGCTGCTGTTTCCGCCCACTTTCGTGACGTCGCGATCGGCAGCAATCAGCTGGCTTGGACGAAGGCAGGCCAGGCCGCGCGTACTTTGATTGACAGCTGTATGCAAATTAGAAGTCGACCTTCGGAACCAAGATGGCGATGACTAGAGCAGCGATAACTACACTGGCGGGAACATGCCCCTTTAACTCCTAAAATTTTACCCAGAGTTAACATTCTTCCAGCTCCACACAGAAATTGTTAGTCTCTCCCCCAGCCCCCTATACCACACCCCCTTATACCACACCCCTGATGACCACCCATGGGCCTCGCCCAGTCATCCATCACCCTCTCTCCCATCACCCTCTCTCCCATCACCCTCTCTCCCTTCATCTCTCACTGTTTATCTCTCTCCGTCTTTCTCCCACTCTGTGTGTGTGTGTCTCTCTCTCTCCCTCTTTCTCTCTCTCCCTGTCCATACCTGCCAACCACTCCGATTTAGGCGGAGTTACTCCGCTTTTTTCATACCCACTCCGAATTCCGATTGCATGCCTCAAAACTCCGATTTTTTGTAATTTTAAAATATTTTTAAAACAAACGACTGTTGCATAAGACTAAAGCATAACACAGCACTGATAACCAGATCACGCCTTACGGGGAAACGATAAACGTAAGTACTTTATATAGCGAATGTATAGCCTCCGCACACAGCGCTGCATGTCGCACGCATTCACTCATTTGACTACACTGGATAGACACTTTCGCGCACATGGTCCGTCCGCCGCCATCTTGTTTACCGGGTAATTCCAAAACAACACTGCCGCTACGTATGCTACGTGCGTTCGTGCCTTTTGAGGGGAGCATGGGGGTAGATGATCGTGCGCATGGCGCCCGCAATATAGTAGCGAAGACTTCGGTGATTCAGCGGGCGCATTGCAAGTGCAGTGCGGTATACGGTGTGTTGTTGTTCATGAACGCCGGGCCTAGCGGCCTGGGCTGTATGGTGTGTCTGTGGTACTGGTGAGTGTACGTGTGCGTGTGTAGAATACGAGCTCTGCCATTTGAGTGTGGATTCGAATTTGCCATTCGACGCTTGAACGAGGTGTTTTCTTCCTGAATATTATCATGGATTCACTCAAAGGAGCGAGTACCCGAGAAGGAGATCCTTTGACTGGAAACAGATTTTTAAAAACGTTTTTATGCACATCTTTATTTTGGACTTGAATATGGTAGGTTCGAAATGCAGTAAGAGTGATAGGGTGTTTGTGTACGTTTTGCGCGAAAATTATGCTGCGGTGTCTTGCGTTACGGAAAGACCCCCATTTGTTACGGACAAATATGGTAAATGTTGCTGACAGCCATCCTATAGGGTTGGCATCTCTGCCCCCCCCCCCCCAATCTACGGGCTACTACCCCCCCCCCCCCCCAATCTACGGGCTACTACCCCAATCCTTCGGTGGTTCGCGACCTCGTAGTCCATCCAGAAAAATTTACTCCTAATTTCTCTTGTCTCAGGTTGGCAGGTATGCCTGTCTCTCTCTCTCCCCCTCTTTCTCTCTCTCTCCCCCTCTTTCTCTCTCTCCCTGTCTCTCTCTCTCCCTCTCACTCTCTCTCTCTCTCTCTCTCTCTCTCTCTCTCTCCCTCTCCCTCTCCCTCTGTTGATACACAAAGGTCTCCGTGCACAATAGCAACAATGTGACTAAAGGATTAAGGCCCAACAGATCAATACTTCCTAACGTTTCTTTCTCGCTGCTAATGTATTGGGCGCTAAATAACTCTTATCACGCCTCACCTCTTACCGAGTAACTGGACATGACATCATAGCTTCTTATAAACCATGGAATCTTCCTTATACAGTCTTTTATATGTGACGTTTCAGGTCTCATATGTGATGTTTCAGGTCTCATATGTGACGTTTCAACTCTCATATGTGACGTTTTAACTCTCATATGTGATGTTACAACTCTCATATGTGACGTTTCAACTCTCGTATGTGACGTTTTAACTCTCATATGTGACGTTTTAACTCTCCTGTTTTACTACGGCAGCTGTCATTGATAATCCTAATCATCTGTTTGGAACCAGAAGGGCTTTAACTCATAAAGTTTAAGACAGCGTCATTGCCTTTCTGACTCTGACGAGACAATGAATAGGATTTGGTTTTATATCAGGCTCTTGCATTTCATTATTTGCAATGAGTAATTAATAATCAATTCATTTGCACCTAAATTCTAGGATTATGCAATACACGTCTACCTTGATGCAATTTCACAAAGTCATTGATCATGATTAAGACTTTTGAGTTATTGATCATGATTAAGACTTTTAATTTATTGATTGATTAAGACTTTTAAGTTAATTATCAAGAATCTACATTTGATATTATGAAAGAGAATTTTCCCCAAGACAAGTTTATGCATAGCTTCATGTCTCTACATGTTATTTTACCAATCAATTTATCAATTTTAGAGTTCCCTCTTAAAAGGAGACCCCTGAAAGAAAACTGTCAAGTACCATTAGTTCAATATGGTGTATATGCCGAATATGCAAGGAATTTGTGAAGTTGGTGTTAGTTCAGTTAATCTGTGATTAACATATTGATTAGCGAGGAGAGATTAAGAGATTGTGCAAGAAGTTGTATAGATGTTGAGAGCTTGATGAAAGAGTGGCAGAGCCCTGTTTTAATGAAGTTTGTCAACTTTGGAGAGGTTTGAATAGACAATATTATTGCACAATGTTGGGACAACTTTGGCTTAGCTAGTTTCATTCTCTAATTTGTTTTGTTTAATTGATTTATACCATAGAGTAATGGAAATAAACTCTAAAAGTACAATATTTCAATCTGTATTGGGCTATTGGCCTACATTTGAAATTTACTTTCCTAGAATCCTTTAAGATATTCACTGCTATCATCAAAAGCAAATTTCACTTTTATTACACTTCTTTTATAGTTTTATACCATGAATTTGTGTTTGTATGATTTAAAGGTCATCATTCTGTAGAAGTAAGCACTATACCTCTCCATGCAATTGCTAATGCTATAAACTGTCTATTCTTGTGCAAACTTTAGTCGCTTCTTAAACTCATCCAAAATTCATAACAGAGTGGTCACCAAATTCCTTCAAACCTTACAAGTGCCAGGCTAGACTCGAAACTGCTTTGAATGAAGCGAAAAGCCCTTGGATTCTTTAATAAATCAAAAATGTTGATAAAAGAGAGAAAAGGGACAATTACTGCGTAACTTTGGATCACTCAAAGTGACCCCTCGCTCATAAGGCTTCTGTTTTTAGTCACGTTTTTGAAACCGAGCGAGAGAAAGGCATTTTTGGGCCATTACTTTACAGCTCCTCAGTGGACTGCCAACTAAAGCTCTGCCGTTTGAAGAAGAAAGAAGAAGAAAATCCCCCCTTTTTCGTTTTGCTTGCTCCAGCAGCTTATAATGCATTTTGTATTGGACTTTAGCTGATGTTGTCTTGTGTATATATGGTCGCTGCTGAGTAATGTAGGAGTCATCTAGCAAAGGACTTGGGTTTTAGGGGGCAACAGATCTGTAAAAGAATGTCCTCATGTTTTTATGTAGTTTTACATTAGGATGTTGTATTATTTCATCCATTTAATGTTATCATATTTTGTGCTGTTCATCTGTTTAAACACATAGTTTGGCAGATATGTTTTGGCTACATGTAGCAGGAGAAGCAAGTAAACTACAAACCAGACTGTCTTTATATTTGTGCATTCTCAATTGTTTCTCAAGACAGACAATAGCCAAAGATATAAAACTTACGGTTATTAAAGCCAATTAAATAGCTTTTAACAAAATGACAAGTTCATAAATTGTTATATATATGATACAGGAAACTTTCATCAGTTGGAGATAATGATAGCATGTAGTTTTTAAGCTTCTACCAACCTTAAATTTGTTATGCAAGCTTTTGTCCACTCCTAAGGGATCAGTCTGAGTCACAATATATATAATGTCTCTTATGACAGACAATTGCCAAAGATATAGTAGTTAATGTGATTAAAGCCACTTAAATAGCTTTATACAAAGTGACAAGTTCATAAATTGTTTTTGAAATGCATGAGGCATAGTCCACATTTTACGTGTTGTCCCATCTATGTCTTATTTATGTCACCTGAGCTTCCCGAACCACAGGAAACATGCGTTCCTCTTGTCACAATACACACCAGAGTCTGTTGACTAATATTTTATGCACAGAGGACCACTTCAGGTCCTCTTCAGGCCCACGCTAGGCCCACACTCAAGCCGGTCTAGCTACAATAGATCAGTACCAATCACAATGAAAGTCCATCTCGCTTTCAAAGACCGGGCTCTGACAACGTTTCATAGACCAAAGGTCTGTTTCATGGACCTGTCTGTACTGGGTCAGGTCCTAAAAATGATGGCTTGCTTTCAAAGACCAGGCTCTGAGTACATTTCAATAAGGGTGTTAGGTTACTTTGAAGGGGATAGGCATAATGTGAGGTTCTGGGTTGAAGTTAAGAGTTAGGAGTGACTTGATTGCAGAACAAGTTTGAAAGTAGGATTTGAAAGAACCCTAAAAATATACTTTATAAAGTAAATTTATGTTCACCAACAATGGAATATTCTTATGTTTTCATTATTCATATTCATATATCCTGAAACAGAGCCCAGGGATCTTGGCCTTTTGATGATTACATTCATCACTATAAAATGTTAAAAGGGTCTTTGGATCACCCACTTCTGCTGGCCCAGATTTGACACCACAGGACCAGAACTGTGGGTTTCCTATTAAATAGTAACAGCATAGTCCAGTCACACTCAGTGAGGACCAGGAACACTCTGTGCTTCCCATCTCAAAAGTTGGGATTGATGAGTGGTCAGTGGGTGATGAAGTCGTTGGATGAACCATAATCCTGCGTGTCTGTGCCGAATTGGCGAATCGGCAGGATATCGAACAGTGATGGTGGACAACAAAGAGTATTGAGTACTCAGGAATTTGAGTTGTTTTGTGTGGGTCCAGGCGGGTAGCTTTGTAACCCCAAGGCTGGGATCAAAGGGGGGTAACGGGGGATCGATAAGAAGGTCTTTGTGTTTTGGGGACAAGACGGTGTGTCTCTGTGTGATGCAAGGGGGCAGGCAGGCGAGGAGGGGGTGACGAGGATTATGTAATAGGGGTGCTAGGCTGTCCACCTGGGCTCAAGAGGGGGAGCTCTTGTACTTTTCAGCACCCAATAGTGCCAGGATCGACTCACTATGGGCCCTGGTCTATCAAAACATTTCTAGACTATGATCTATGAAGAGGTGAACGATATTTCGAAGCCGGGTTGACAAATAGATCCTTGCGATTTTAGGCATACTCTAATGTTTCAGTGTTCAGACTTTAAAGAAAAAAAATAACAATGTATGTAATGAGGAGTAAATGAACACAGAAATGAAGAGAAAAGAATTCTTATCATTTTTAACATCCCAGTTTGTATTTGCTTAGTTGAGAATAAGTTGATATTTTATTAATTTGGAGGAAGAAATGTTGACCCATTCATCAAATTATGATAATTTTTTTTAAAGAAAATATATTCATTTAATTTCACATTGAAACATGCCCTCCTGAATGCATATTCATCAAAGTATGAACTATTGAAGATATCTATCTGATAGTTTTCCTGAACACAGGCTTTTATTTTGAATTCAATCATCTACCCCTCTCACCTCAATACAATACAATACAATAAAGTCATTTATATAGCGCTCTTACGAACTAACTGTTGTTTCACAGCGCTTTACATAAAAAGTTATAAAAGAATCTATTGTTGATCATGGTCAAAGAGGAGAGTTTTTAGACATTTTCGGAAGACATCCAGCGATGGTGCTAATCGAATAAAACGTGGAAGCTCATTCCAGAGTCGTGGAGCACATGCATGAAAAGCATTGTCGC
Source organism: Strongylocentrotus droebachiensis (assembly GCA_035222895.1). NCBI lineage: Eukaryota > Metazoa > Echinodermata > Echinoidea > Camarodonta > Strongylocentrotidae > Strongylocentrotus > Strongylocentrotus droebachiensis. The sequence goes on along the minus strand of JAVYIG010000946.1, from coordinate 10,371 downwards.
CAGCTTTAGTGTATGTTCGAGGAACGTGCAGCAGGGTGCTGTCAGTACACCAACTCCATTTCCCTGTGTTGAAGAATCATTACATAATAGATGAGATGTGATCCCTGCAGGTTGTGTTGATGAAGGTGTTTGGATCCTTATCAACATTCACCTAAACAAGATGTCCCCCCATACAGAGAGGTTCAGGTGTCCTCTCAGACTGTGTTCACTTAGCACAAAATATATATCGCTTTAAAACGTTAGTTTCTATACCACTTTACTGCCGCTGATGATGAGGATGATGATGGTGATGATGATGATGATGATGATGATGGTGATTATGAGGAGGAGGGGGGTGATGATGGTGGTGATGATGATGATGATGATGATGAAGATGATGATGGTGGTGATGATGATTATGATGATTATGAGGCGGAGGGGGATGATGAGGATGATGATGATTATGAGGAGGGGGATGATGATGATGATGATTGGGATGATGATGATGATGATGATGATGATGATGATGATGATAGTGGTGGTGATGAGGATTTTAGCTGGTCACATAAGACAAGAGGGTCCCAATTCTTTTAAAAATGAGTCATTGAGCAAAACGCCATGTAAGAAGTAGTATGAATGCAACATTGACTTCATTTCAATCTGGGTATGTTTGTCATTTGAATCAATCTTCACTTATTCCACATTTACAATTCAGTCAGTTAGAATGCATCTGTTTTCTTTTAAATTCACATTATTTTTTCCCCTCTCAACTTATGAGGCAATTTGACCTATGTTATTCTTTTCCGTACATGAATTTTGGTCATTTGGAGTCGTACAGGATATATAGACATAGCTTTATGTAGAATTTGCAGACTTTTAAATTTTGTCAGTGATTAAGAAACTTGCAGCAATCAGAAGTTGCAACCTAAAATGTATTCTCCATGTATGGAGGTCTAGGCTATATTATATCATTAGTTCAGGTTACATGAGCTCACATCGCTTCAATAAATGTTTTATTCTGCTTGTCTGAACGACCTCATTCTTCCCTTGTTTTCCATCCTGATTCCATGGAAGCGAATCTCCTTTTATTCAGCCCCAATGCCCTGCTTGATTGAAAAATCTCTGATATCATGAGCTATGTTCACTTGGAAGCGTTTTAAACTTTGAGTTTGAGAAACGTTATAAACAAAGATCCACTATCGACGATTAGGGTTCACAGGGGTCACAATGAGTATTGAACTACAATAGTACAAACTGGGGAAAGCATGCATTTGAACTTCCAACTAGCGTAACATCAAGTTAATCGTGTCTGGATTGCACATAACTTTGAGTGAAGAGTGCTTGTAGTTATTGCGCTAACCATAACATTGCTCAAAGTTAATACAAATTTGAGAAACTTACAGTTTCATAACTGCGAGTCTGTAACTTCAAGATAATTAACCTCAACATTTCAATCCGTGATCTAAACTTTTAAGTTTATACACGCTGTCGTGTGAATGCAACTTCTGATAACATGAATTCCTACCTACAATTATACACCAGAAATGGAAAAAATATCCCCCCACATTTTTCCCTTCAAGGTAGGGACTGTACTTTCAGGGAAAGTTGGCGCCTATTTCCACCTAAGCCAAATGTGGATCAATTTCCATGGATGAACAGTGTGCATGAAATTGGGAAGCAATTTCAAGGAAGTTTGCAGGAGGTTTTTTTTTGTCTGTCAGATTTGTGGATGCACATTTTTTATAGCTATCTTGTACTTTGAACGGATAGCTTGAAATGTGATTTCTTTTTCAGTGTGAAAAGTGAACGTGCTATGAATGCAGCAAGGACTATGCAAAGAGAGATAGAAGGAATATATTTTTTAGAGAGAAGAAAAGGGGAAAATGGACAGGGAGTGGAGAAAATAAGTAGAGAGGTTGAGTAAAGAAAGTAGAGAGAAAGAGAGCGAGAGAAAAGTATTAATTATGAGTTTATAATCAATTCAATGGCTCTTTATTTTGTAATGAAGCATTAGTTATCAAGTTGTGTTTATAAAGTTGAGATAAAATTTACTAATTGTTTTTATATTTCTTTTCTTTTCTTTCCATGTGGTGATCTTGCTGCTTCTCCATTGTTTCATCTTATTAGGTAAGTGACTTCAAGGTTTTAACAGAATTCAAAGAGGACTACCGGTAGCTATAGGTTATATCAAATCAAACTTGAAATACTTTTTTTTTTAAACCTTACAAAACTTTCAAGGCCTTTAGAAGAAAGGCTGTTAGTAGTAAAATATGGTTTGTGTAAAGGGAGAGCGAATTGTATATGGACCGTCACATTTCAATTTTGGTATGTAATGATGCATTATATTCTCTGCATGTGACAAGAAAAGGGAATTAGGGGAGGGGGGGGGGGGTGGAAAAGCACGACTGTCCTAACCTTCAATACCTTGGTTTCTTCTCCGATTTATTGCCATTTTGTCTAAAGTTTGTCTACTACCCAATTAGTTTATTTCCATATGGTCTACACCCAGCTTGTCTTCTATCCACATGGTCTAATAATAATTTTTGTCTACTTATCATGTAGTCTAATAGTCATCTAATCTAATCAAAGATAACAATAATCATTGAATGATTATTAGACCTTATGAACAGTAGACAAAATGAACAGTAGACAAAATGAACATTAGACAAACTGGGAATTTTACTAACTGGTTATTAGACTAAATGAACAATGGACCAAATGGGTAGTAGACTTATTGGAGATTAGACCAAATAGAAATAAGACCAAATGATAAGTAGACCAAATAATTATTAGACCATCTTGAAAGTAGACAAACTGGTTGTAGACCAATCGGCAATTTACCTCTTCTCCTATGCTTCTCCATTGTGACAAGTGTTTGGGATAGGCTCACTTGTGGCCTTGTATGCTTAGACCATGCTTAGACCAAGAGAAGTGAACCGAAAATCGCTTCCAAAATCTGTTGATTGATGCAAGAATAACAAAGGATCATTTTCCCCTCCCAAATATTTTTGTTGGATCTATCCTACCCCAGGTTCATTTACCATTTTCAAGAATGTGTTTCTATGGGTGGAGCTTTGTGCTCTAGATGGCAAATAAGTAGAATGCAAGTTTGATACGATACCAGATTTTAAAATTCATTTAGACTATGTCCAATTGCCCTGTCTAGCCCCTTCTCATATAGTTTAATTGGCAGATGTGATATATACCTGAAATTAAAAAAGATAAAAAAAAGCTTTTTACAGAGTTGTTCAATTCTAGATTTAAAACAAAAAAAGAATTGTCAAAAATAGAAATAGTCATTGATGACTAACATGTACATTTTAGCTAAATCTTACGAGACAGTATAGTTTAGCATGAGAGCCCCCCCCCCCCCCCTTCCCTCTTCAAAAAATGTTGACAAAAAAAATCAAAAGTGGAGACTATTTACTCAAATTGATTTGGAGAGTAATACATTTGGCTGAAATGAGTTACAGATTTTATATCAATTTGTAAGTAGACACAATGAATTGGATGTTTAAAATTGCTTCATATTGCCCTTCAAATTAGTCACAAGATTTTATTACATTTTGTATTAGATGGCCAATTGATGTTTCATACTGTATTGCAAATTATTTTTTTCTTCCAAATAGGGAAATATTCTTTACATGGGACGACTTTCTGTAATTCATGACCCCAGAAAGTGCAAAGTTGGATATTTATGGTTTGCAAAATAACAGGTGAACATTTCAACGACAAAAAAGAGAATGAATTTGAGACTTTTCTCGTATTCATTTCATAAGAGTGTACTTTTCATAAAACCAATCCCTTTTGAGCGATCTCCCTAATACCAAAGAATTTACACTTCCGTAGGGGGTAACTAAATGGTGTAGCCGAACACCTGTACATGTGCCCCTGCTTGATGAGTTTTCACCCCCTTCTCAATTTTGCCCATGGAAGCGGGGGAGCGGTCCCTCGCCCCTTTAAGATGCAGAATTTTGATAGGTGCAGAGGCAGCCTGGTGCTTCCAAATTGGAAAACAGGTTTTGACCGATAGGTCAGGAGGATGAATTTCACCCTCGAACTATCATCCTCCGAGAAGAAAAAGTTCAGACTAAGTTGAATCCTTCCAGGCAGTTCTCACTAAAACTAAAAAGGTGAAGAAAAAAAAAATTGGTGAGCTTTCTCGATCAGTTGACAATAGATTTAGATGTATGCAACACAGGTTGCTAAGATAACTGCTTTATTTACCCACGTTTATAAGATTCAGGATAAATTTAACCCTCGAACTATCATCCTCAATAAAGACAAAGTTGGGACAAAGTTGAATTCTTCCAGGCAGTTCTCACTAAAACTTAAAAGGTTTTTAAAAATTGGTGAGCTTTCTTGATCAGTTCACGATAGATTGGTTTACTAAAATATTTCAATTGTATGCATACATTTAAACAAAGGTTGTTCTTGACAACCAGCAGGCTTGCCCGAGGCTTGACCCACTTAACAACAAGTAATGTATGGAGACTGGATTCTCAGTATTGTAGTTCATTCATTAATAACAGATTTATGGAATAACTTGTCACTAGGTCCCCAAGAAAGAAAAATCCATTAATTTGAAAATGTTGGTAAACAATTATTTTAAAATGAGATTACAGGCATTGTTTTTTCTGCAGGGCAGTTGCATTACCAGTGGAAAAATAAGGGGTCTATCTCTTAAACATCATACAGGTGAGGAAGCAACAGAAGCATGAAGTCAATTACTCTGTTGAAATAAATCAGGTTTTTCTTTTCTTCACCTGTAATTGAAGGATACATTAATTCACTCTAAGATGATTGGCCAATTGGCGATTCTTAGAGATTGGTGGTTGAAACCGATCAAACTCAAGCGTTGCAAATTTTGAAAGAGCAGTTTTAGCTGTCAATTTTTTTACACAAGGAAATCTGAATGAGGTTTATGTTGCCCTGCGTTTGTTCGCTTGGTGGTTTGGGGTTCTCTCCATGAACAGATTACCCAATTGCTCCATTCTATAATTAGTTTGGAGATAATAGACTAGTTGAAATTTGATGTGGTAATAGGCACAGCCTCGGGAAATTCTAAAAACTCTCTTACATTTATTTGCATGATAAGCATGGATGAAAAGAGTAAGTGCTAAGGATTGTGATTTATTTACCCATGTTTATAAGATTCAGAATCGAGAGCCCATTGAATAAAGTCAAACCTGCTTTAGCTACCACCTGTATAGAAAGACCACCTTTCTCTGTAGACCACGTATTTGGTTTACCTTGGAATGTGTTTTCCTATGTTACATCTTCATAAAGACCACCTGCTCATAAAGACCACTGTTCCTGTCTCCCTATCTCTCCCCATCATATGAATGAGTTTTAACTGCTTTTCCTGAATACTTTAATCAAGTGTGTGGGTGTGTTACATTTTGATCTCCAAACATATTGACTATAATGACTATACATGGTTGCCATAGCTTTTGTTTTAGACTTAAATATAACTGCTCAATCCGAATAACAAATTGCCTGTACTGTGCAAGGGATATTCCATTTTATCAAGTAAAGGGTATTACTATTTGTTATTATGGCTGCCACACTAGTTTTGTCCACTCCCATTTAGAATGTTCTGCAAATCTCTCTATAGAGCATGGGGGGCAAGCGCAATTCAGCAGATGATTCCGTCGCCCAAACTATTGAGGGTTAAACGGTGAAGCGCTATTATATGTCTTTTGCGCACATAATGTTCTCCCCTTCAAGGACAAGCACAATTGAGCCACGCATTGTGGATGACTTCTGCGCGATTGCACCTTTTCACTAGCACAGTATTGTAATGGAGGAGGCATTATAGGAAAACCATTTGCGTTGGATAATACTGGAGTTATCAAAGTATTGACCGTTCACTTTCTCGCATTGGCAATGTGCTGGGCAATTTACACAAAGGAATTGATTGTGTTTTGATAGTATCGAATGGGTTTGTTGTGAGATGTCTTGAACTAAAGCTGTAATGGATATATTCTCGATTGGCCAGTAGGGACTGGGGTGTGCTATTTTTAGACCAGCAAATCATTTCATGGATACTTTTTATGGGACCTATATAAAGAATGAAATATGGATTGATCGAAGGAAAGGGTGAACAAATGATAAGGGGGAGTGGGTGAAATGATACAGAATAGATTGATTTCTGTATTGGCTGGATGAGAAGAAAGAGAGAGAGAGATTACAGACAGATGAGGGGATTAAGCAAGGAGTGAGAGATTAAGAGAAAAAGAGAGAGAGGGGGGGGGGGGGAGAGGGGAGAGAGAGAAGGACAGGGGTGGGTTGTGGGGGGGGGGGGAGTATATCTACTGCACGTAGACCATTTCCACAATATTTTGATAGATGGGCTTACAATGTTGAAGAATATATTTGATGATATTGATTCAATTATCATCATCATTATGTTTGCCAGACAGCTAAAAGCACTTTGGTGTGAAGGGGTAATAGAGTATTGATTATGAATTAAGCTGAGCGATTGTCTGGATGTCACCTAGAGAGGATTCGAGGATCATTATTTACAGAAGTAATAACTCACATCACTCAATGTCAAACCAGACTCATAAAGGAGGAAAGGTTAAACGAAGAGGAGAGATAAAATTAAGAGAGAATTACGATAAAATATAGGCATAAGTATTGAGGTATAAGATAATGCATGTTCTGCTAACATAAACACTACCATGAGACGACTATGAGTACAATGTGATTTTTTTACATGTCTGAAGTTGCAAAAGGGTTCAACAAACGGGAGGGATGAAACTTTGGGGGAATGAGGATACGAGCTAGGCATCAGTGTTAGGGTAAGGGAAATGGAATTCTGCATTGCTTCTTTAACTCAACCACTGCCACGAGACTACAGTGTGATTTTGTGTGGATAGTCTGTAGGTGTTTGCAGTGGTGAGAGGGTTAAAGATGTGGGAGGGATGAAATTAAGGATGAATAATGGCGAAAGGGAGACATTTAGGAGACGAGTAAGGCTCAGGAATAACATGCCGATGGGAGGGTGACCTAGTTCCAACGGCCAAAGAGATGCTCATTACCCTACCTTTGCAGCTACGCTCCAGATCGGAGAGGATGCAAGAGAGGATGGGAGGAGAGAAGGGATGGATGAAGCTGAAAGAGAGAGAGAGAAGAGGGTGAGCAAGAGAGGGAGGGAGAAGGAGAGGGATGGAGGGAGGTATAGGGAGAGGGACGTAGGAGAAAGAGAGGGCTGGAGCATAAAGTTTGACTGCCCAAAAGAAGTTTCTTCAGATTGGAGAGGATGCGAGGAGAGGAATGAGGGAAGAGAGAGGGAGAGAGAGGAGGGTGAGCAATGGAGGGGTGGAGGGAGGGTGGTAGGGAGAAGGAGAGGGAGGTAGGGAGAAGGAGGGGCAGGGAGCATGAGGTTTCACTGCCTAAAAGAAGTTCCAGATTGGAGAAGATGGGACGCAAGTAACGAGGGAAGGGAGGAATGAAGCTGAAAGAGAGAGAGAGGAGGGTGAGGGATGGAGGGTGTGGGATGGAGGGAGGGGGAAATAAGGGAGGAATAAGGGAGGGGTATATAGGGAGAAAGAGGGGAGAGAACATGAGGTTTGACTGCAAAAAAAGAAGTTCCTTACCCTGCCTTTGCCGCTTCAGATCGCAGAGGATGTGAGGAGAGGGGAGAGATGGAGAGAGAGGGAACATGAATGTTTGAATGCTCAAGAGATAAATGCTCATTACCCTACATATGCCAATTCAGGGTAATTCTGTTTTTAGAGGATCAAGTCAAAGAATGAGAAAAGAGGCGGAGGAAAGAAACTTTGATAAATATATATAGTGAGAGAGAGAGAGAGATGGGGGAGGGGGGAGGGAGGAGATGGAAGGAACATGATTGTTGAATAGCAAATATTGTCTGTTTGGGGCGAGAAGGGCTTTAGTTCTTGTGTTAAATAAAAGGAGTTCTAAAAACACCCTATTGGCTTCAAACAGATGATATGTTCGTTAACCTACCTTTAATGATTCGGTTGGGAGAGGAGGCAAGGAATGAGAGAAGAATGAAGGAACTTGAAAGAGAAAGACTGACAGAAACTATGGATTAGAGAGACAGAGAGGGAACATACGAGTAGGGAACTTTGAACTGTTCAGCAAATAATAGATTCAAGCTGACTTCTGAAAATTCAAATTTTTAATTGACACCTTTCAAAAATTGTTTGCTCTATTCATTTTCTCCTTGTTGTTTCTTCCACTTTTCATCACTTACAATTGGCTCAAGGTTTGTAACTGTCACATTTCAAAACCGATAAAAACAATGTTGACTTGGTGTCAACTCATATAAGATCAAGTCATATTTATCGACCTTCTTCACACCCTTATTACAAATGCAATTGTGTGTTAGAAACTTGCTTTACTAAAAAAAAGGAGAGAAACATGTTTGTTATTGCAGTAATGGTCAAACATAAATATAGATTGTGGGCTGATGTGTGATGATTTTGATTTTAATTGACACCCAAGTTGTTTTGTCTAAAAAGCTAGCACTCCATTAATTGAAAGGAGGGGGGAGGGTGTGAGGTGTTAATTTGACTCAAACATTGGTTATCAAAAATTCCATAGAATGTCATAAATTTGAAAAATAGTTGATAGGAAACCGAATCGTTGTGAAACCCCCTCATATTTAGTTCATAAACTGTTAAAATACTGTATTTGAAACATTTGGATAATAAAACCTCAACTCAACTCAAACTGTATCAGTAATTTGTAGAGTTTTATCCATATGTCTATAATATTATCCCTCTTAAAATTGAAAATGCTCTGTAAATGCCATTCCGTATAATGATTAAAGTTGACCTAATAGTCCCACCTTGTATGCTGTTACTCGTCAGAAAATCCTCAAAGTACCCACCATACCTTTAACAACATATTTAAAGGATATTTTAGCTTCCTGCTTACTTACAAATCTTACAATAATTCCACAAAAGTACAGTTTTTGGCACTTGCTAATTACCCCTCCTGGCGTTAACTTGTAATTCTGCTCATTTTTCCAATAAAAAATTTGGCTACTATTGTAGCAGTTGTTGGTACGGAAACGCCTTCCCAATTTCATTGTCGACCTGTCAAATTTATGAAAATATTTTCGGGGATTAAAGGAAAACACTGGAGGATAAAATGCAAGAGAAATTTCGTTTTTTTTTTTGCTTCACTTTCGACCCATGAACAAAGAGTTTGAGAATTTCAGGTACCGGTAGATTTTGTACTCCATTATTTGTGAGAGAAAAATAGGATTACGATTCGAAAATTTGTCACTAATTTGTGTTACTTTGGCAGTTGAGTCAGTTGTGAACCACAAACAAAGAGGTCAAGAATTTCAGGTAGTATTTATGCCATAATTTTTAAAAAGAGGATAATATTGACAGAGAAGTTGTTGTTGCTGATTTGCATTACTTTCCTAGTCTAGTTTAATTAATGTTATACTTTTTGTGCTTTTATAGTTGACTGTTACCAGTGTTACAAGTTTGTGAATTAATTTGTTATCACAAGGGATTGTACAGAGAGTACATTGTGTGTGTGGGGGGGGGGGGGGGATTCACTGTGTACCGGTTGTTCATGTTTCTGAAATACAATAATTATTTTTTCTGAAAAGAAATGCTAAATCACAATCCTTATTACATCACATTCAAATTGTACTTCCTCAATGAATTCATGATATTTTGTGATCTATAAAAGGGGTTTCAAATACTTTGATAATCTACAATCACCATTTACAACACCTGCAGTCCCAGTAATTAACTTCTCTGTCAGGTTCAAACCACAGTCATTACAAGATTAAAGCATGACTAATTTTTCATTTTTTGTATAAAGAATATAGAGAAGAGAAGAGAAGGAGGGATCGATTGCTAAAATTATGTCGTTGGCTGCCCGCACAAAAAGATATTCCCTGAGATTGAAAAAAAAAACAACCTTTGTGTCATTTGAAGAAGAAAACATCTACCTTTTTGTATCATATGATGTAGAATGATTTTTTAAAAATCTATATTTAATTTTTGGTTTACGTGATTATCCGCATGGTAGATCATGTAGAGAAGACTTGGCATTGATTTATGAATGTACATTATCATCATATTTCATGATCCTGTGACCTATTGGTCATACTCTGGAAATTAATGTGTTCTGAAGGTATGAATTGATTTCATTTTCCCATCATTGGGGAGTATAAGATTTTACAAATTTAAAGTACCGTATATAACGGTGTATAAACCGCACTTTTTTGCCGCCGAAAAAATTTCAAAGTCGGGGGTGCGGTTTATACACGGTACACCAAAAAAAAAAAAAAAATTTTTTTTTTTTTTTTTTAAGTTTCAATTTATGCCCCTCCACCTGGCGCTATGCCTGGCAATGTCTCCCGGCTCGGTAATCGGTGTGTTGACTCAC